>WBMY01018203.1:40048-67346 GCA_013397315.1 Donacobius atricapilla | reverse complement strand
AAAAAAAAAAAAAAAAAAAATTAAATCTTAGAAGAAAGGTCTATATTTAATTTTACAAAACTAATAAGCATGAAATTTGTCAGTTCAAATGAGAAAGATTAATATGGTTAGCAGGAAGCATGAAAAACACCCAATTATAGCTTGTTTACAGGATGGCAATACAGTTTAGAAGAACATTCTAGGAAATAAGCATTGCTTCCCATTATTTTGATACTTCCTTTAGCATCTGAGAATGCAGGTGTGCCAACACAGTGGTGGGACATAGCAGCTCTTGGAGCATTTTAAGAACATCAAATTAAAAACACTGGGTTGAATAAGTAAAAACATGCCCTCCAATCTGTTTTGATAGTTTAATTTATAGCACTGCCAGAAAACACTCTATATAGATGTCAAATTTTTTGAGTGAAAAAAGTTAACGAAGGTATGTTCCTTTCATAAAATAGTCCAGTTCCCTTTGCACACCACAGTATGTTCTCTGTCGATGTGTGACCCTGGAAAGGCAGTGGGTTTGGACACATGGAATCCTCTCCATGAAGACTTTCAGGCTGTAGGAATCATCCTCGCTGAATTAGATAACCCTCCCATGCTGCAGCATGACTTCTGCATTTCACAGCTTTATCTGCATTCTCCCTTTATCTGATGGAAGCAGACATTTTTTACATAACAAAGCTGTTAATTAGTTCTTGAAAAGATTGATAGGGACTTGTTTTGTAATAATTAGAGCTAATGCCATTACTCCTGAGGCTAAGGCTGTGCTGGAACAGAGATTGACAAGCTTTGTAGTTAAACAGAGAGATTCAAAGGCACTCTGTAAACAAACCTGTTTTATGAAGGTTTAATAGACATATGCATGCCAAAGCTGTGTATACCAAGTGTGTTTTGCAAGAACACATTATGTGAAGGAAAAACAAATTTTCAGATGATATAATGGAACATAATATAGTAGAATAGTTGTATTTCTTACAGGCATCTGAATTTCTAGATTAAATACTCTCTATATATACTTTTGCATATTCAGTGCTAGAAATAAAACAATTTCACTTTTCTGTGTCACTTCTAAAATAAACACTCTTCTAAGGCTAAAACTCTGCCTTCAAACCCCTGGGTAAAATTTTCATTTTCTTCACTGGGTTATTTGGTTGACAAGCACATAGGAGGTATCAATAGGTAAGTCAGAAAGAGGAGTAACTTTGAAACATAAAAATAGTAATTTACACTCTTCTAATTATTTTTGTCACAAATAAATGAAAGGCAGGGTTTTATTTAGCACTTCTCCAAACCACTACCTCTTCATTGGAGAAAACTGGGATTTCAGAATCACAGAATGGTTTCTGTTGGAACTGACCTTAAAGATCCTCTGGTTCCAACCCCCCTGCCATGGGCAGGGACCTTCCACAACTACTACCACAAAAGTAACTAACACAGAACTTGGGATACCTCAGTGCTTTCCTTTATATCAGCAACCTCTCCCAGAAATACTGTTTGATCAAATCCTCATCCAGCCCGGCCTCAAACGCTTCCAGGATGGTGCATCCACAACATGTCCAGAGGGTGCATCACCACCCTCTCAGGAGATAATTTCTTCCAGTCTATAACTACTCCTCTTAATCTTAAAGCCATTTCCCTTTATCCTGTCACCACAGACCTGCACTAAGGTCTTCCTCGAGCCTCTTCTCCAGGCTGAACAGCTCCAGCCCCAGCCTTTCTTCCCAGGAGAGGTGCTCCATCCCTCCAACCATTTTCATGGCTCTCCTCTAGACCCATTCCAGCAGGACCATGTCTTTCTTGTGCTGAGAGCCCCATAGCTGGAAGCAGCACTCCAGGTGGGGTCCCGCAAGAGCACCGTAACTGTGAATTAAATACAGAGAAATCATGACCTCAGTATGCACTTGCTAGATGAAATTTATATGACTTAAAAATAGATATGGAGAGTAAAAACCACTGTCTGAGTGTTAACCTGATAAAAATGTGTTCTTAAAATTCTACACCAGAAGAATATATAATTAGGAATCTGGCCCAAACTTCACTGACTCAAGAGAAATAAGCATCACTGAAAGGTTTTACTGATATGACAATTTAATCTATTTCTTTACTATGAAGGAAAGATATTTTTTTAATATTGAAAAGTGTTTCTGTCTTAAATCCATCTGCAAAGTGCACATTCTGCACATTCTAGATCCACTTGTAAAACTCTCTTATCTGGAAAAAAAAAAATCTTTTTCTTTTTAAGTTCCTTTTCCACGATCTCTGCTTACTTGCTCATAGTCTCTGTGTATCGTCTGCTTCAAAATGGTTGCAAGAATGCTTTATATCTGTAAGGTGTAATAAATACCATAAAACCAATTGTTTGTGTTTGGTTTTTTTTTTTTTTTTTGGTGATACATACCTGCTACTCATACAGTTACTTAAAAACTGCAGAAAACCCCCAAAATATAAGGGAGTATGAGAAAAGGAGAACATGTAGTGACTGCTGGCAAGTTATCATGATATATGAGCTTCATGGTACATGGGCATCAAATACCATGTAAGAGTGCCCCAGCAACCAAAGCGAGGAATCTATTAACATATAACTAAGCAATGGAACTCAGGAAATGTTGTGGACAATCAGATCAAAAGGCACAACTGACCAATGCATGACAGGAAGGGACCATGGGAGGTTTTCTCACATGGAGACATCGTCTCAGAGGTGGCCATTTTAGCTTCCAATGAAGTCTTTGGCAGGGTTTGTTCAAGTGTGATCTTGCATAAAAATATCACTTGCCTGCCTTTATTTTGCTATGATCAGCACTGTTGGAGACCAGATACTGATACAGATGGGCCCTTAGGCTGTTCCAGGACTGTTTGTTCCGAGGCAACTGTGCAGCTGTTCTTTTTATTTGGACATGGTATTCAATGTCTTAAATCAGAAGGTGCCTTCCCGTTCAGATAAGGTATGAAGGATGGAACTTCAGCAGGGAAAAATTCAAAAGCAGACCTCAAATCCTGACTCCCTGGTAGTTTATGTGGTAGTCTAGGCCAGCCTGGGAATTAAGCAGAACAAAGCCTGGGTGTGGGCTCTTTGGGCAGACGTGTCCTTGGGAGCCAGACTGGACAGATGGCCACTGTGCATTGATGCCAGTGGACGAAGCTGCTCATTTAGAAAAGTGTTCTCCTCTCCTTCCCAAACTTGCTAGCGCGTGTCAAGGGGAGTAGGCCTTCTGAAGTCCCATTTTTGCATCTCTGGAACAACTGGCTTGCTCTGACCACTGAACTATAATAGCTTATGTGTCCCATGCTCCAGGATGAGCCAGCTCATCTCGTGTTTGAGTTCCAGTGCTATAACAGCACTTTCAGCTTTGAAGGCAAGAACAAAAGGAAGTGTCTTGAGAGTGTGGAGCTATGAAGTAACCACATGTAACATTTCTGAAGTTAAGCACATTTTTAAAGCTACAAACTGATCTCTTGCTAAAAACAGATTGCATTCTTGTAGAAGCAGTATTCCCTTCTCCTTAAACTTGAGTACAGCTGCCCGAGTCTTGACCTCATACAGCTGTATAGAAAGTTTCTGTGATAAATATGACTTAACTTCAGATGTTAATAATTTCTCCTCTATTTTTTCCAAGTCTTATTTCTAACCACATATATGAACCATCCAAGCTTCAAAACTTTATGCCAAAATTCTAAGAGCAGGTAATTTTATCATTAAATGAATATAAGGAAGCACATACTCAGATTGAAAAAACTGTGCCAGGAAAGTGCCTATGCTTCTTGAAACAGAAGGAGTTTGCTTTAAATTACTATTCACAGCTACAGAGAGAAGGCAGGGATCTGCATTAGAGATCCCAAGCCATTATTTATGTGCCACTCATCAAAATGCCACCAAGTCCTGTAGGTAATTTAAGTGCCTAGATTAACAGATTAAGGTGTCACTGACAAAACTGCAGCATCATGCTGCTTTTTCTGTTATTAATGGACAGAAAATAACTCCTACAGGCTGAGTCCAAGTGGCTGCATCAGGCTTTTGCTCTGAAATGCCCTTCAGAGCAGAACCTTTTTCTCAGCAGGGAATAAAAAGATGGACATTAGTCTCCCACATGTTATCCTTTGTGATTATTCCACATAACTCCCCATGTGACATCTAAACTGAGAAACTCCAGAGAAGAAGGTTCCTGAACTTAATGTAAATCTTAGCCTGTCCTAACTCCAAACTCTACGTGAGAGTGGGATTTAAGCACCCCCCAGACATCTCCCAAATCTTGTTTACTGGGGAAAGATAACTGAGGCCCAGGCCGACTGTCATCTATGGTGAACCGTCCAGGGCCTTTGTTTTGAAACACTGCAGTGTCTTCTGTGGTGCAGAGCTACAGGTCAGCTTAGGAGCAGTCCAAGAATTTGCAATTCTGTGTCAGGAAATGTCTGGTTTGAGGATATCCAGGAGCAAGGTGCTGAACTCACTCTTTCACCCACCAGCATGACTTCATCCTCTTGTTTTGCCTACCTCACCTGCGTGGTCTGACCCACCAGCCCTGCTTACAGCTTGTCTAACTCCATAACAGCTCAGTAAGTGCAATACTGGTGCCTTCCCACACACTCCATATTTTCTAGGTTGCAAATTCCCTTCTTCTGAGATTAAAACTGATTTTGTATGAAACACAACACTATTCATTTTAGCAGCAAGTGGAATGTAATTTTCTGTACAACCTGTTTGTGTTTTTGTTATAATTATCTATAAGGTTAATTAAATCATGGGGAGATGAATGTTTGAGGCTTTTCTTAAAGAAAATCTGTTATTTTTCTAAAGCAAACCAAAAGGTTTCTTTTCAAAACTTCCTGCCAATTGGAAATATGGAGAAGGTTTTTCTAAAATTATTTTTAACAAAACCTAGGGTATTTTAAATGATTTTTTTTTTTCTAAAACAGAGAAAGTTCCCTGAAATCCTAAAACTACAATAAAAAATTAGAAGGGGAAAACTAGCATCCAGGTCTCTCCTTTCCCTCACACTTTCCAGATGCCAGAGCTATTCCCACTACCCTCAAACCTCTCCCAAACACTTCCTCACAGAAATTCTCCAATCCTAAACCTGTTACTGCATCCAGAGACAACTCAGCTCCTGCTGTTACCAAGTGCAAACCTGATGAGAAAAAAACTGAGCAACACCACAAATATTGATTGTTCGGAAAATGAAAAAAAAATTACTTACCTATTCAACAAATAGAACAAGCAAAATCGATCCAAGAAATCACTTTGCAAAATATTGCACAGGGCAATTCGTTCTCCTCCACAGAAGAAAATGATGCAGATGATTTGCACAGGAGAGCTGTTCATTACGTATAGAAATGGTTATTAAAAATGTTGTCAGCACCTTTTCACCCGAAGAAGGCTGTTTTAGCAACTGTGATATATTTAAATACAATGTTACACTGCTTTCACTGGGAGATTCTTGGATCTAAAGAAACGAACATTTCATTTCTCAATGCATTGAAAAATGTCCTCTGTAAGCTGCTTGATTTTTCATCTTGCATGTTAGTTTTGGCATAGCATTTCACAGAATTTTGTAACTAGCACATATGTAATCACGTAAATGTAATAATAAAAATGCAAAGAATCTGGAAACTGAATTTAGGGCGGCTTAAAATTCTGTTCAGATCCAGCAACACCCTTTAAGACATTTAGTGCATAATTAGCCTTATAACTATACCAATATACAGGTAGATATACAGCTATCCTTATAATTGTAGCCAAGCTTTCTACCATGGATTTTTCACCTTTCAGTCATTGCTTGAACCTTAAAAACTTCAATTGAATTAATTTCTATCAGATTTAAGACATAAAAACAAACTTCCTGAAGAAGTTTATTCCACAGGGTATTAACTCCTGTAATTATAGTGATTTAAACTATATCTATTATAGTTTTGTATATACAAAACGTCCTGCCTGATTTGTTCAGTTCCCCAAAGGTTGAAGAGCTTGCTTTGTCTTTTATCCTATAATTTTCCTATGGTTTATTTTAATGTAGTTGATATACTCAACAACTCATGCCCTAGAGTAAAATCCCTTCACAGATTCCTTTCCATATGGAGGAATTACATGTTCTTTATGTGCATACATTTAAGATATTCAAAAATCATCTTACAGGCTTACATTGAGAAATAGTAGTCTTTTCTTTTTCCCTTTCAAGGTAAAAAATAAACTTATCTTTTATTAGCAGTGAGCCAAGAACTTGTCCTGTTCTTACTGTGCTCACACATAATGAATATTTAAGGTTTTCAATAATAATCTTAATGAACAAGTCAGGGAATTAGCTGGCTGCATAAGTGACTCGGATCAGGTCACTTAAAGGGTAAGACAATCTTAAAATTAGTGAGGCAATGGGGAGGGCTATTTATAATATTTCAAAATGTATATGTTGAGATATTCAAGAAACCTTTTTAACTCCATCTTTTGCTATAAAGAAAAGATCTCCCACTGGCTGAAAAATGACAAACCATCCATATATAATTTAATTTGTTTTGTATAATTTTACACATTATTTTATTTGGAATGAAAGACACAACTTTGCAAGGCTTCTCAGCAAGTCTCTGCTTGAATTTCTGCATTTTGGTAGTGCACAGCAGGATAAAAATATGCAGCGTTTCTTTCACCCTTTAAGTAATGGAGACAGGCAGTGGAATGGAAACGGATATATCTATGAAAAGCGCTTGGTGCAATTCCTTTGGTCAGGCAGGTCAGCAGCTGAAAACACCTGGTTGTGGTGACTATAACCTGCACGGTGTGTTGTGTCTGTCTGTCCCTCTCACAGCTGCTGAGTCCAACCAGGATTATCAATCTGGACAGTGGTTTAAGTGTCAGAAAATATTTTAGAAAACCTTTGTATGTTACACAGAATTTTATTCTCATTAATGATGTCTTTTTATGTGACAGTGTACAGCAGAAATACTGAGTCTTACACACATGTGAGTGTTTGATAGTAGAAAAATAAAACGACAAAAGGCAAAACTGAGATGATGGTGTGGGTTTGTCTGACAAACAGAAGAAAAGCTAAGATTGGATCAAATCGGTATGGAACAAAAAAACATTATGTCCGTGAACACTTCAGAAATCCTTTTATAGGAAGAAGTAATATGTTGTAAACACTGCTGATATTTCACAATTGTTTGTCTCTGCTCATAGCTTCATGAGGGTCGTGTAGAATTCCAATTCAATAATGAGGATGAAAAGCCAAAGGCAAAAAATCGTCCTAGGGAAATTAATGTTTGTCAAGGTAAAAATGCTTTTGAAGTTCATGTTTAAATTTATTCTGAAAACATACCCCAAATGAACCCCGGCCAAAATCCCTCACACTTCAAAACGTTGACACTTTTAAAGGATTTTATTGCTTTCACTTGACATGTCAAGTGGGGTCTGCCCACACCTAGCACAAATTAGCCATTCTGTCTTGAAACCAAGTTTCTGAAACTATGGCTGCTATACATAGAAGACCAACATGTTTAATATACTTCAGCTCTAACCGACCCCTCCAATGGAAAATGAGTAATTTATAATTTTATTTTAATGAATTATTTCACCACTTGTTCTTTTTTGAGAAAACAGATTGTATTACTTGGCATTAAGTGGTAGGATATTGTGCAATTCACAACAGAGCTCATATTTTCAGTCCACTGCAATGTTTCAGCACAGCCTCACCGAGGTCAGTGCTGCTGCATCAGCCAAGGATCTGCTATCGAACTGAGCTGCAAATTTAGTGTGTAACACACAGAGACAGGAAAAAAGAAGAAAAAAAAAAAAAAGCCCTATTCATAAAGAAAGAGCAGGAAAAAAGGCTTGAGTCCTTAGTCAAGAAACCTCCTGTAACCAAAAAATTTTACAGTTATTGTTAATTTCAATGGTTCACAATTCACTCTTCACTAAGCCTAACCAGTATTTGTTTTGGAGTATTTTGCTACACTAGATATAGAAAATAACACAGCTTAAAAGTCATGGGCAGGGCAAAGTGACATAATGAAACAGACAAAGAGAAATCAGCAGAGCTACCTGGGATACCAAAAATAAAACAAAAAAACCTCTCTGAGAAATCTATTGTTTATGTCAGCAGAAAGACTTGGGATGAAAAAAGAATGACAAATTACAAATATTTGCTTTTTTTTTAATGAAAAAGTATATTTGCTTTAATCAAATATGAGAATCTAAAGCACCTACTTAAAGTCCCTCTTTGTGTTTCCAGAAATGAAAAAAGAGCACAACCATTCAAAGCAAAACCAAATCTTTTCCTTTCCTCATCCTTGCTCTGGCAAATGTCATTTTTTTCAAGTATCAGAGGAAGGTGCAAAGATTCCTCTAAAGGACATGTGCCAAACAATCTGCTAGAAGGGAAGACCTGCTTAGAAAAATACGTGCCATTTTTGAATGGTGCTGTCCCTGAAAAATGGTTGAACTGAACCTTAAGTCTGCTTTTGCACATTATCTTTCAATATATTTATATATGTGTTTTATATACATATATATATATCATATATATCTCATATATATCATGTTATGAAAAATGTTAGTGCCATTGTGGGGTATCAGTTCAGAAAAGTATGGGAGGTTTTTGTACTACAGCTTCCCTCTCAAATTGGTGAGTTTGTGTCTGCCAGAAGATTATCAGTTCTTTGGAGAACATATGTACTATGACAGTTGTAAATTCTATCACATTTTTCTTCTTGAGTGTTCATGGACAGGATGCTGCACATTAAAGGAATTCTGTGAGACTAAAAATTTGAGGTCAGTGGGTCTAGATGACTATAACTGAGTAGATATCCTATATTTAATTAAGTGGGTGATCCTGAGAAAAGAATCTGCTGTTTCTCCAAACCTGAAGATGTGGCCACTCAAAACTTGAAGAGTCATTCTCCAAAGTTGAGATTAGCGGTTGAAGAACCTATCCTGTGACTCATGAGATTCACAAGTCTTAAACCTCCCTTGTTTTGCAGGGGAGTAGTGAAATTTGGCTGGCTCTGGGAATTTTCCCTGGTGGTTTCTATCTTGCCTTAATTGCTTTGCAGATTTCTAACCTGCCTGTGTTCCCATTTGGACTGCACAGAATGATGCACTTTTATAAGTGACAAAAATGCACTTTTATAAGTGACATTCTGGGGCTGTGGTTTTTCCTGCTTAAAAAAAAAAAAAAAATCTTGAGGCCCTCTGATGAGCGAGTGCCATGTAGAGGTCTTGACACAGACAAAGAGGGGCTCATGGTGATTGCAGGCAGAATTTCCCACCTTCATCTCTTCTCTCTGTCCAGCTGCTCCTTCCCACAGCTGGGCTCTTCAGCAAGTCCTTCTAAATTTGGCTGAGGTGTTCATGCATCCCCAGCTTACCTCCTTTTCACAGTTTGTCCTCCCACACATCCTCCTTCCTCACCTTCACTGCTATTTGTCACTTTTCCCATTGCAGCCCCTTCTGCAGCGTAGATCTTTCAGAAATGGAGTTAAGAAAAAAAACCCATGTCCTAGATTGAAAAACTACAGAGTGCTAAAGATTGTATCTCTGTAATTGTTCTGGTTTCCTGGTGGTTTTTCCTGTGGATTAGGATGAAAATTTGGATCTCCTGATTGTCTCCAGATGAAAGCAAAACATAGAATTCTGTTCCCAGAGGGATCTTCCTTTGTTATTTTTGTGCATGTTTGGTTTTGCATTGAAATATTATAACAACTTCTGCTACTTTTGTTTTTTTTTTTTGCATGTGTAGGGTTTGCAAAACCTCTCATTGTTCTATCCCAGAAATAAGTCTGACGTGCATGAGCTGCTTCTCTTGAAGCACAGGACTTGATTCTGATGGCCACATACGAAAGGATCTGAACTAATGGGCATTGTCCATTATAAAAATACCATTTTGATTCATGGTTTGTATTTTGCCTCGTCAGTGGTGTGGTATCACAAAACGAGGCTTAGATATTTTTCAGTGAATTCCAGGCTAACTGTTTTGGAATATGAAGAATGTGTGCCTGCTTAGACATCCAAAGATACGCCATAAAGCCACGAGCACAGAACCATTTCTGCCACAAGCACCACAAAAACCGGGAGTGAGTTGCTTCAGAGCACTCCAAAAACCACCTAGATCCCTGCCAAGTCTGTTTGCCTTTATAGTTTAATTCTAGAGTCAATAAACACAAAGAAAAGGCCATCAAATGAACAGTATGCATGTAATTTGCAATTAGAGCATGCAACTGGTATATCATAAAAATATGGATACAGTTATGTCTGAGCTGAATGGAAAGAACCACAAGTTTTGACAACTTGCACCTGCAATATAAATTTGCTGGATTTTTAGAAAAGTAAAATACTACATTACGTGTACACAAAGTACATATTCCTCAGCTATGGTTCTCTTTTGAATCTGAGATCCTGAACAATGTTGCCAAAAGAAACAGCTTTTGTGCTTTCAGACAGCCAACATCTTATAAAACCAGGCAGATGAATCATGTTATGTGTAAGGGATGAATAAAAATATCAGAGACTGAAGTTCCAAACAGGCTTTGCAGGCCAAGAAAACTGTATTAAAATTCATTCCATAGAAAATAAAGCAAATAACATAGGGACCAACCTGGGCATTTAGTTCTGCTCCAGAAGCTAAAGGCTTGTGAATATTCCTGAGGCAGACTGATCCCTCTTTTTGCATAGAAATTTCCTAAGGTTTTAGACAAATTGCTACTCTGGGTTTGTTCATTGATAATAAAGGTGTGAGCCTATGGTTTATGCAAGTTTTTTGGTAAGTGGGTATCTTTATTGCTCTTTGATGTTGATAGTATTCAGGGTCATGCTCTTGTATTCTGGCTTTTGAATTTGGGATGAACCTTTTGCCACCAAGGTCAGAAGACCGGATTTCATCCTGACTAAAACCAGAAGAAAAATTTTGATAAATGAGACTGACAGCCTTCACAATTTAAATGATAGAATTGCATTAAAACTTCCCCCCAACTTATGCTTGAGAAAGCACCTAATAATGAGACATCATGGATGTAATTCCTCAGTGATATCCCAAGTTATATATCAGTGTGCAATTTAAGTTAAAAAAAAAAATCCCTAATTTATGTTAACGAAAGAATTAAATCCAACATTAATCAACAAAGGCACACACTGCTTTTAAACTTTCTCGTGCCAGTTAAATATGCAGGTGAAAATTGCCTCCCTGCTCTTCAAAGGAATTGCCAGTTCAATCTGTTTTCAGTTATTTATATGTAAAACGTGAATATTGGTACCATAACTAAAGACTTCTGAAAGAGTTAGATCTATTTATCAGATGTTATACAAATGCACAGAAAAATCCATTCTTTTCCAGATTTTAATCAGAAACTAGCAACTGACCATCAAAGATGATAAGAAGAATGGCACTATACAGACAAACATCCCCCGTGGGTTAGTTATGGGTGAGAGTCACCTCACCTGACTTGACATATCTGCAGATTAAAGTTCAGACAATGAACTAGTCACCATGCTCTGCCCTTGGGGGGCTTCTCCAAAGGAGAAGTCATCTGACCTTTCTAGAGCAGGATCTCGTATTCTTTGGAGGTGCCTGTTTCCCTCCTTGGACTAATTGGGAGTCTCAGGTGACTGGACCATAATTAATGTCTTACTTTTGGCTTGTACTTGCATGGTTGATCTTTCTGCATGACCAAGGCATATCCCAAAGAGAGGAACAGAAGAGGTCACAAGCTGAAAAATAGGAAGTGAGGAAACAAAAGTGTACTTTCACCAGTATTTTTAAAATGCCTTATTTAATGAGAATATTCCTCCTTTATCTTATTTTTGGTCTTTTCTAGAAGAGGGCTGCTGTAATACAGAAGGATTCTGGCAGCAATCCTCAGTGTTACAAGATACATCTTGGAAGAATGTATGAAGCTGGATCAACCTATGTCCCTCAGTCACTTAAGTTACTGCTCAGTTATATATTTGAGTTTTTATGACCTTGCAGATGCTTCTATTGTGACCAGTCACTTCATTTGTCTCCCTCATTCTATTTTATTTGTGTTTTATTATTTTCTATTGAAATACATTTTTAATAATATTTTTTTTTATTTCTGAACCAAGAACTTCACAAATAGAACACTGTGATTCTTTGATCCCTTATGACATCCAAATATAGTATAGATGTAAGTAGTCCCATGTAATTACTCCCAGGTAAACTCTAAAGTTATCAGGTATTTTTAGCCTGTTTAGACATAACCCAGAAATCCCTAACTTACATCTGGATCTGCTCTGCTTTTCAGTTTTGCCAACAATACATTTATGTCTGGTAAATAGTCTATTGGGTCTCATGTATTCAGAGACCTTCACATGCCAAAATAATTTGCTGTTGTGCCTTTGCCTTCCAAAAATCAGGATGATGAAACATAGTGCTCCAATGGGCCTTGCTCTAACACTACTTAAAAATCAGTTATCTTGGTAATGATCATGGTTGTTAGCTATGGGAACAATTTCTCTAGAGATTTATCTTCTTTCTAGTTACTTGGCTATTTCTCTTCCTCCCAGTTACTCAGCTCAGGACTGGCACTTTTTCTTACGTATCTGTTCTAGCTCAGCATGAGGTTGAAGGTTGAACTCGGGGATCATCCACTGAAATTCCTGAGTCAAGTCAGAGATAAGTGATCAAATCACAGTTTTGGCCTTAAAGTACTTCTCTACATAAATAAAGTCTTCTCATCTAACTGACATTAATGTGTAGCTGCCAAGTAGCTGAGACCAAAATAATTAATAAATAATAACATATTATGGAATTTTGTCTAGAAATATCAATGAAAGAATATATAAGTTAAGATATTAGCTTAATTTCCTTTTTTTTTCACCTTCCAATATAATTATTTAACTAGGAAAAAATTAAGTTCATAATATTTTTCTGTGCAGAACAAAACTGCTAAAAAGTATCCAGTTTGTAGAAATTGCACTCTTCCTTTTTAATATAAAGCTCTGGTTTATTTAAGCTTGTCAGTGACCTGAAAACACCTGGAGCTTTCAAGTGACTTGGTAGATGCAGCATCTTTTCACACGTAAATACCCTTGGTGTAAATGTCTGTTTTCAAAAGCCTTTTGTGAGTGCAGCAACTGCAGTGGAGCTTCTTTTCTACTGCCTCAAGTTCTGCTCTCATTGCAATCAATGTCCCAAGTCTTCATTTTCTGAAAAATGAAAATTTGAAAGAGAAAATGTAAAAATCCAGCAAACCAAACCAATCTATATTCCACACCGCAGTTCAATGTCTGCAGTTTGCTAAGACAGAAGTTATCTCTCCAAACCAAAGTATCAAATGCTGGCTCTTGAATGCACTGGGATCCTTCCCATTTTGGGTCAAGTTACAATCCTCTCAGCTGACAAAGCCGCTGAATATATCAGCATTTTATATAGATGCACATGGTTTCAATGACGCTAAACTTTTTCGAATTTGTTGTTGTTGTTATTTTTTAAGTCCTGAAGACTGAATGGCAGCCAGGCGTAGCCACATCTAGGAATGTTGCTGATGTAAACTGAATAAAATTTAGTATAAAGCTGAATAAATGATTTATACTGAAAGTAGAAATATACAAAATCAATTAACAATCTGTTAGTTTAGTTTGAATAAAATAACTTTCCGTCAGACTCTGACGGTAATTTTGTTCAACAAGGAACACCAACATGTGGCAGCTCTGTTTCCAGGTTGTAACGCTGAGATGAATAGCACCTTTCATAACAGAGTCCTCAATAACCCCTGGACTTGATCCTGAAAACACTTTGTATGTAATTATGTTGGCTTCAGCTGTACTACTTCAGGGTGGGATTCACTCATTTAACATTAGACGTTTAGAAGCAGACATGGAGGCTCCCTCTGCAGTCAAGGGAGAGATATGGAAAACACTAAGGAACAAGTTGTGTTCCTTCTCTGAAGTATTTTGAATAATTTTTTTTAAATGATGAGTTACCTCATCACAGACAGGGATTGGCACTGATCTCTGCTGACTGCAAAAAGAGCAGCTACTATCCAAACACCCGGTTTTATGCAACAAGCTTATTTGAAAATTTGAGTGCACTTGTTTTTGTTGAGAAAAGTCTGGGTTCCTTACAGCAGTCAGCTGAGCTACTTGTGGAGAGACCCAATCAGTGCAACGTTCATCACTTTGTTTAGTGCAAAGCATGTGTTGGTAATGACTGATGTCTCCTGTGGCAGGAATGTGGTACTCTACAGGCTGTAGAGCTGCAGGACAATCAGACCTGGATGCAGTTGTGATGCAGATGTGAGTAGTGTGCAAGAAGAAAACATTTCATCAAATGGACCAGAACCACGGCTGAGGGGGTGATGGGCTCATCTCCTAAAAATCTACATCTGGCCATGTGGGAAGAATGAGTTGGGCTCCTGTAAAAAGTTCTATTGAATTGTAAATGAATTAAAAATAAAAGAGAAAAAAAATTGCTACCGGTGTTTTCCCACCAGCTCCCCACAAAATACTTTTCTAGTTCAAAATGTTGCTTGCTGTGGATGGTTGAGATACTCAAAATACGACGATGCAGAGATTTTGCTAAGCCTTTGGGATCTGGCTTCCATTCAGCAGGGTTTAGATGCCTCACTGACCTCTTTTGGCCAGGCTACATCTCTTGTACAGAGAAACTCAAACTTAAACCTTTGAAGTTCTCTTCTGGAGCTCTCAAAATCCACAACTTCTATAAATATATGCCTGCCTACATTAGAAGGCGTGATCTTCAAATTAAGACCTCCTTTCATTAAAACCTATTGCAGATATTTCATAAAGGGATTTTAACAGAATACCAACACAGAACAGAGGAAGCATGTAAACAAACCTGCTGTACCAACTTACTGTTTTCACCGTTCTGACAGTGCTGAAAATTCCCATCTTCCAGACAAATTATATGTTGACTTGGCCAGTAGCATACTGTCTTAAGCTACTGACAACAATCTGTTCTCACTGAGGAGACTATAACAAATTTAATGTGTAAGAGTTTAAGGGAGGAGATCTTATAATACAATCAAAATAGTTATTTATTGAGGACAGTGAACATGAGCTCACATAATGTATGCTGTAAATCACTAAGGCATGTGGTTCCATTTAACACTATTTTGCTTGAAAAGTGATCACTCAGAGGTAAGGTTTGCCCTAAGTTGGGTAGGAAACAAAAATATGCAAGAATAAGTAATAAATAGGGTTTTGGACAAAGCTATCTTTTAGAGCCATTTAGAGGAAGTAACATTTCTATCTATAGAACCATTGCTTGGATATTTGTCTTCTGTGAACCACAAGTACATATTTCCACTGGAAAAATGCGACTTTCAGGCATTCACAAAGATTTGTTCATGCTAAGAATAAACAGAACTAGATATCCTGTGTTCTGAGATAAGAAAATACACGGTATCATTTCATGTAATAGCACTCATGTTGTATTAAAATGAGGGGTTTTGTTCCTATTTCTACAGTCACCGCTGAGGGGAAGTGGAGTTCTCTGGACACAGCTCAGAGCTGATTTTATTCTTACCCTCCCCTGCTTGGGGCTGAAGTCCATAAATCAATACAGTAGTCACTGCTATTTAGAGAGACCAGGATAATGCCTTAAAGCAATTAGCTCAACAGCTGATTTCATGGGAAATAGAAATACAGAAGCTCAATTTATACAACGCAGGAAAATGGGCTTCAGTTAATTTTTCCTGGAAATCAATTTCTAGTCTGACTCATAAAATACATAGAACTGTAGGCTCTCAGAAGCTGATTTTCTGTCCTGGACATAAGTGGAAATGCAACAAACATTTTTCTTGACATACTATTTATTTCAAAGACACTGAGTTAATATCCCAGACATGATCTATAGGCAAAATTTTTATTCTTCTCACCATATTTGGGGCAGATCCCACATGCACTATTTGCCTGTCCAGGTCCTGGCCAGGACAGGGGTAATTTTTGCAGTAGTCAGGAGGGACATGGCCAGGACCCTGGGGTTACTGATACCACATCACAGCCGTGCTCAGGGATAAGGTGGGGTTTTCCCATTTTTTTTTTTTCCAGAGACATAAAATCAGCATGTACTACTGTGCAGGTGTTGTGTTATGATTATCAACACTGGAGTAAAGCAGATTCTCCTCTTCCCAAAGTGGTGGGAGAGGGAGAGAGCAGAGTCCTTTGTCTTTCTTTGGAGACCCCCTAGGGTCAGCCTGACTGCATCAGCACAGGGCAATGGACAAACTCTGGCTATTCCTGAGCAGAAAGAGTGCAGAAAAAGATCCTTTATCTCCTGATGGACTGCAAGGAGGAAATTCAATGCCTTACTAGTACTATTCTTTTTCTTACTCATCCTGTTTAAAACACCAGCCCTCTAGTAACTGTCTGGTATGTGTGTGCATGTATATTATATATATATATATATATATATAGTCTTCTCTATACTGCCCATTAATCAATGTAGGTGCCATTATTGGAAGTAGAAATATGACTTACATCTGCAGAGAATATTGATCCAGATTCCTGGACAGTATTTGATCTGAATTTGATTTTATTGCAAGTGTGGAACTCAGTCTGCCAATGTGCTTGCACAGTAACTGTAGGAATTTAGTGACCCAAGCCTCCCCAGGGAAGAAAATTTGGTGGCTGAGTCACAAACACAGGCACTTGAGGCTGACTGGATGAGGTGATTTCTGTGCCCCTCTTGCTCCCTCTTCATCCTTACAAAGGCTTCCCTACTTCTGGATCCTTCACTGCTCATCTGGCTTTCCAGTAGATGAAGGTAAATCAGTTCTGGTTTTTAGTGCCTTTATTTATCATGTTTAACATTTTCTTGTTTTGCTGGAAGCAATTGCAGGGATGGATGGCTAGGAACAAGCAGTATAAATCGACGCCTCATTTCTTGGGCTTGTAAAGAGTTGGGAGGGACGCTCCTTTGAAAATTTTCAGAGTTGGACATGAATTACAGGACCTTCTCATGAGGGACCTCAGAGTCACCAAATGCATAATAGTTCAACTTGAAGTGATTCACTAGGTACAATTTAGCCCAACAATTAGAAAACAATCCCTCTCCTTAGGGGATTTAAGCAACACCATTGCATTGTATCGTGCTGCAGGCATTTGTGTCACTGCTTACAGAGGGAATAATAGTGCTCAGCATAAACACTTACAGTGTGGCAGCAGGCTGCTGTCTTGTGTTTCTCCCGAATGCTTGTGTTATTGCCCGATGAGAAAACAAAAATGCAGGTATCTGATGTTCAACTTCTGCTATTTCATGAGTCACTGAGCTTTACGGGAAATTTTAACAGTTGCTCTGGGCACTGGGTGTGGAATTTGGCCTTAGGGATATACCAGATTAGCTACTAAAGAAAAAGAGAGAAAAACCCCTCACTTTTGAAATTTGTGTTTAAAAGGACCTGTGGAATGCTTCTTCCATCCAGTAGTCAGTGTCCTTTCTGCATGAAAAATAATGGCATCATCCTCACCATCATTATAATCATCACATCTTCAAAACATGAGAAGGAACCTTTCTCTTCCTATGGAAACTTAATGCAATTTCTGTAAATTTGGCAGAAATTCCCATTTCGGGGGGGCATTTCTGACACCCTGTTAAGAGCAAACGCAGTCCTGACCAAAAAGGTCACTCAAAGAGGCGGCATTAACACAGATGCTGAGAAAGGTAAAATTCCTTCTGAGTCTCCCGGTAAAGCTGTACTTATCTGCTCGGGGAATTTCTGAGCAGTGGTTTAAAATACAACGCCAAGGAATGAATGCATGGAGTGATCATTTACAATGATGCTGTGCAGACGGCGAATGCCTGCTCAGCCTGTGTCCGTGGCATGACCTCGTGTAACCCTCTCGGAGAGCCTTCCCAGCGAGGCACAAAAGCGCGCTCCCTCCCTGCTGTCCGCCGAGAAATGGTACTTTGTCAGCTCTCCTTTGCCCAGCAGCCACAAGAGGGCGGATTTTTTCCTGCTTTCCTCCACGAAAAGCTTCAATTTTACACATTTATAACTCCCGAAAGATAAATCTTCTGCTACTTATTCCACCCCCCCCCCAAGCTGCTAAAATAAAGCCATTTACAAAACATTTATTTTCCCCCACTACATTTCACAGAGTCTGTAGGCTTCTTCCACAAATGAGAAAAGGAGACATTCATGATGATTTCTTTATCACAGGAGTCCGAAACATCTCCAGAACATGAAACAAACAGAACTTTGCAGCACATTTTCTTTTTATCAGGATTCATGTTCTCAGAGTACTTCAAACCCCTATTCCAACGTTCTAATAAATGCGTGAAAAAAGCCGAAAACCCAAAGGATTTTTCTTCCACCAGCCTGCTCCTCCTTTTCTATTTGTTGAGCTTCTTCAGTTGCAGAAGACGGCTATCAGCAGAGTGCCTGCAATCTTCAGTGAGTGGGAACAAGGTAAAGTGCAAGAATTATTCTGCATAAATTCAAAACACAAACTGGGCTCAAATCAGCATCATACTGATCCTAATTGTATTTGTATTAAGCAATGCCATCTGGGGATTAGAACAACGGAAAGTTTTACCAGTGATAATGATAGAAATGTGGAAATTCAGCTTTTTTTTTTTTTTTTTTTTTGGAGGCCCTAAACAGCAGAAGTCAACAGTCAACCTATCTCCAAATTCCTCCATTTGTCTTTTGGGAATACAAAACACATGCAGATAAGTACAGTCTGTATTTGTGTGTGTAGAATTTATAAAAACAATGTCAGTTTGGTACTGTAGTAACAAACTGTTTAAAAAACGTAGGTAAAAGGTGTAAAGCTGACTTTTGGTGAACCTAAAACAACTCCTCTTATTTAGCTCCTGTCCCGTATAGCCAGACCACCCATCTGACTTCTGTGTGAATGGTAGGTGAGGATGAAGTTCTGCTGAGGTGAGTTACATGGTGGAAACTGCAATATATTTTCCTGGGCTTCTTTGGTTCCGCTGTTATTTCACGGGAGCAACAGTCGGGATCTGTGTCCACAGCTGAGCTGCCAGCTGAAGGCTTTCAATCTGAGCCCTTCACTGAGGGAAGCACAGCTCTTGAAAGAAGCCCAGTGTGTCTCGTCTGGAGGTGTCTGATACTGTCCGTGCCCTGTGTGCAGCGGCTCTCAGCCTGTGGGCAGGAAGGCTCTTCCTCGGGCGGCCACAGAAGGAAACATATTGGAGAGAATGGTTTGGTGTGGGAGTGGGCTGGTCCAGGAGAGAAATTCTCCCTTAGGAAGTGGTCTGCAGCATGCGAAAGCCGGAGAACCACCGATGTAACACATTCCGAGGGCAAAACAAATAAAGGCAAAGGCAGATGTGTCCCTGGCAGCTACAGTTCTGCACACGGGCAAACTCTTCAGTGCGCACCAACCCGGAGCTCCGGGCCACTTATCAGTGAGTGCGGCGAGCTGCCCTTTTTCACTCAGTCAGTGTACAAGCCAGCGCCCTGCAGAGGGGATGTAGCATGGGAACACCGCGAGCAGACCTGCGGCTGCTTCAGCCGCGCGGATGAGGAGCAGCAGCCGCGCAGGGCGATCCCAGAGACAGGTCTGGATGCTCCTGTGCCAGCTCGCAGGTGCGAGGTCCAGCCGTGCCGGAGCGGGCCGTGCGCAGGGAGGGCACACGGGCTCGGGGGCCCCGGGAAGGCACCCCGCTGCCACGGCCGGCGCTGCCGGCAGCCGCGGCCCGGCGGGGAGCAGGGGGCTGTGCCTGCGAGGCTGACGGACACCCGGACACACAGGCGCACTCTCAGGCGNGCGCCGCCGCGGCTGCCCCGGCAGGAGCGCAGCGGGGCCGGCACCTGGCGGCCCCCGGGCCACCTGCCTCGCTGTCAGCGGGGAGATGGAGCGGGCTTAGCGAAGGGCTGGGCTCTGCCGGGGCTGGGCTCGGGGCTGCAGGGAGAGAAGGAGTTAGTTTTGGGGAGCGGGGCGTACAGGCTGTGCGGTGGGAGAGGAGTTCGTGCGCTCAGCCCGGCACCCCCGCGCCTGCCCCTGCTCCGCGGAGCTGGCTCCGGGCTCTGGGAAGGCAGCAGGGCATGATCAGCCCGTGCTCCTCAGCGGAGCTGTTGCTTGCTGGAGCGGTGGCGGAATTCTTTCCTTTCTGCACGGTCCTGCAGCATCGCCGGGAGCGCGGTTGCTGAGCGCGCCCATCCCTGCGAGCGCAGAGCACCTGGCTGGCCGGGGTGCTCGCCGAAAGATCATTCTCCTGCTCACAGGAACCACCTCCGCTTCACTTTGTGGAGGAGCTCGCAGGGTGGGAAAGCTCCTTGTTTTGCAGCGAATATTGCAAGATGAAAGTTGTTGCTTGTGGAAGGGAAACATTCCTGAGCGCGTTAGGTAATCGGTGACTGCTGCAGGAGCACAAAGCAGCCACCTATGTTTCCTCCAAAAGAGCTTCACTTAGATTCGAACTGGGGAAACTTGTCCAAGGATAATAGAGATAAATGGGACCAGAAGCTGAGAAAGCAGCAGTTCACACTGTGTCTGTGTCTCTGACAGAGGCCTGGAAGCTGCAGGCAAGAACTTGAAGAATTGTAGCATGTCACTTTCTTTCCCTTACTTGCAAATCTGGGGGACAAGAAAAGAGAGTTGATCTCGCTGTTTACCATTTGGAGGTGTTTAATGCTAATGGCACACCACTTCTATACTCTTTTTCAATCCTCGTTAGTATAATTGATATGATTTTTCATATTTGCCTTTTGATTAGTTTATTTAGGTTATTATGGGCTTGATCCAGAAAAGCACATCATTTGCAAAGTGTAACGGCCAAAGTCTTCCGTGAAATTTAGGTGTCTAAATAGTTTTCTAAAGAGGAATTGGGGTATTTTAATCCGTAATCGTAAACCTACTGTCAGACAGAGATATCCAAATTCTGCAGGTGCCACACCTCTTTTTCCTAAAATTTCCAAGACAAGTCCTGCTCTTAGATGTCTCATAAATTGAAGCATTTTCCCCCTGATCAGGCTGAGCAGCTTGGCTTCACTTTTACTTGAACTTTATTTTGGCTTAGACATCCAGACTAGCCTGAGATCCAGGAACTAAATTTGCTCTCCTTCTTCGTACGCCTGGATCGATCCAGCAGGGATTCTCAGGGTGTGGGCAGCAGAGCACGCTCCCATTAGGTGCAGTGCTGAAGCACTGAGAGTTGTGCTCTAGACCAGGCAGAATGTTGTGAATCCTACAGTCAGTGTGTGGGCTCTTCCCATTGAGTGCTTTAACCAGAAATGGAAATAGTAGCTTCACCAGTCTCTGCTGTGTCTGAAAATACGAGAATGACTTGTGTTGCAAAAGCTGGTAGGTTCTTTCAGGACAATAATCCCAAGAAGGGAGAAGTGCCTTTCAGTAGTACTAAGTAAGGTGACTAATATGAGAAAGATATAATTTCGAGTTGTATTCCTGCCCTCAGCTTTGCCTTGGTGAGTAGCTATGGTCAGAGCACCAGAAGACTGATACCTCTTTCTGACCCCACTCCCAGGTACTGGCTCTGCCTGCTTCTTTCCCAACTGCAGGTTGTGCCATCAACCAACCTCCCAAAACATTCTGATTGCTCTGATCTTAGTCTGCTTCCCAATTTTTTGTTTTGCTTTGTTTTGTTTTGTTTTCTGAGAGGTGATGTTTTCACTGTAGATACCACTGTGTTCATTACGCAAACTGTGCTGCAGCCTGGACATTATACTGGGATTTGGTAATTGAATTAAATGAAACAAGGCCCTGGGGCAGGGGGGGCAACGTTTTAATTAAGCTAGAGTGTTAAATGGAAATAGATGTTGTTCATTGGGAAAGAGCCTTTTAAAGTGTTTGGGAATACTGCATCTTTATTACTCAGAGATTAAGTAATGATAATTGAGCAGCTAACCGTGTAAACAGCAAGGTCTTGAAAAGCAAAGGCAAAGGATGAAACTCTCCCAACAGCAACTGTCCTTATTTTGATCCTAGCAGAAAGGATATACATGCTCAACCTCTCTGATATGTCACAAAACAAGCAGAGGAGCGAGTGTCCCACACAGTCAGGATCTTTACAGTTTTACGGGCAGAAAGCCATAATCATCGGAGTCACCCTGTGAGCCTGCTGTTAGCTCAGGGTGGTCAAAATAACGATGTCTTTCTGGATTCTTTTTTAATCCCTGTTTTGATTTTCCTCTCATTCTTTTTGCTGTTAGAAGTCCAGCAGCTGTAATCTCAGATGTCGCTTCATTGTGTGCCCCTGCAAGGTAGACATGCCTGTAAGTCACCTGTGGATGCAGAGAGGCTGATTCACCAGCTGGGAATCAGCTGAATTCCCAGCACATGCCAGGATTTCTTTGGCTAAAAAAACCCCTGGTGCTGGAATTGGCCACTGAGCCACCTCTGTACTCTTTGAGGTTTCCTCCATGAGGGAATCCTTTGGGACTGGTTAAGCAGGCTTTCCCACCGCGCTCTCTTGGCAAGGCAGCCTGCGGGATTGCCGGATCTGTGTTTGGCCCTTTGTCTTTTTAACCCCTGGAAAGAGCCAAAGGTGTGTGCTAAATGTCGTTAAATCGGACAGACGCAGGGAACGTGCCATGTGTTTGTTTTCCTTGCTTTCTGGATTTTCTCCAGCTGCAAACAAGCAACAGAGAAGCTCACAGTAAAGCCATGTGCATGAGATGTGAGGTGTAGTGGCTGTAATTCTGTGTGAAGGAAATTCTGCTCCATGGGTGTGCTATTTTTAACTTTTTTATAGTGCTGCACCTCTGTCGCACTTCTCAACACAGTTTCCCCCCGCCCCAACATTTCTCTCTAGGTTTGATATATTTTATAAACTTAGCAATGGCAGTGAGTCATTATTTAAATGATCCCTGTATAAATCTTTAGCCCTTTTATCTTCTCCTTTCTATCATTGTGTATTCAGGAAGGCCCCTCTCTGGTATTGTGGGTTTTTTATCACGTTCCACGTTTTTTTCCACATGCTACAAGAACGTGCACGTGTTATCTGACAGTGGATGGTAGAAAAAAAGAGAAAAAGCAAAAATAAAAAAAAGCACAGCCCTTCTATTCTGCTCTCCCCAGCTTAGATGGATCCAGCGTCACATGGAGGGGATCCAGGATGAGTCAGGAAGCAGTGCTGTGGTCCAAAATTCCACTTTGCATTACAGCTGGGAGGCAGCATTTAGCATCATGTGGATTTATTCTTTTAACGGGAACTGCAAAATAATTTATGGAAGTCACATAACCTAATGGGCAGAATAGATAACAGTAAGCCAAGAAGAACCTGGATTCCCATCTGGGCTGAATCATTGACCGAATTGACTATCAGTGTGATGGGTGTGGTAGTTTAAGCCTGGGACTTTATACTGGCCTTAACTAAGTCATTGCACTTCCCCACAGCGTAACTGGAAAATGTGATTAATGTTCAGAGCTCTGTTGGTACCTGAGAGCGTCCCTAATAGTTTCCCATGTCAGATCCAGCACAGGACATTAAAGACATTTATTTTCAAACTTAATTTTCAGCTCAGGACATAAATGGCTAAAGACAGATTCATGCTTTAGAGCTTATATGTGCTTGGAGACGTAACTCGTGAGGAATTGCTGCACTGCATGAATTTCACATTGTGTAGTACTCAGCTTTCAGTAACACTTATCCTTTTCTGTAGTTCTTTGCATATTTTTCTTCCTGTGCTACTATAAACAGAAGAGTTGTGTGAGCTTTTTCTTATAATGTGGTCAGTTTAAAAGCAAAATAAATAGTCATAATTAAACTGTTTCCAATTTAGTTGGTCAGAGAATCAGGAGACTTGCAGGAAGCAGATGTCATGCAGCAGAAGAGAGGCTGAAACCTCTGTAACATCTAAACATACTCCAATGACGTGCTGGGTTGTTGTTGCTTTCTTTTTTTTTTTTCTCCAAGGGGGTGGGCAGAAGAGAAATTACCAATTTTCCTGGAACATCCTCTTCCAAAATTCCTGAAGACGCTGCAGCAACAAGTCTGATGTCATCTTGTGTCAGCATAACTCAGGCCTAAATGCACTGGGAACAGAAAGCCCAGGATTAACTAAAATTATACAAAACTAAGGCTGTCATAAAATGAAAGACTTGGGCCTGTTCTCAGTCTGTCTGTAGTTAGTGACTTCAAGAGATTTAAGCACATGTTTAAAGATAGGCTGCTGTGTAAAATGCTCTCTTGAAATAGTTACTTTCCTAAAGTCTAAGCCTAGAGTGAGACTGAGCCTTTTAAAAGTTAAATGCAGTCTTGAGGGCTGGTGTGGTCAAATACTCCAGCTTAATCTTGGCTAGAATTTTAAGATTTTGAACAGCTAGATCTAATGGTATGTGCCTACCTAGCTTGTTGTATTCCCCTGGAATTTATCAATGACACACTCCATATAATTGTGGTTACTTTTTGTCTGTCTGAAATCCTTTTTTTTTTGGTTTTGCAAGGGGGAGACTGCAAAGAGGGAGTATGTAAAAAATTCTTCCTTAACCAAAAGCAAAAAGTTGATTTTTTTCCCCCTTCCACAATGAAGAATTAAAACAATGTCTGTTGCTCTCATGCCTAATGTCAGAATCTTTGCTAAAAAATAGTAAGAAGAAATATGATGAATTTTTCATATGGAACTTATTCCCTCTAATTTCATAATGCATATGTGTGAGGTTTTATGAAGGCTTAGACTAAAAGGCTTTAGAACAGTGTAATAAAAGAAAAATGCTCACAACATCCTTGGGTATCCAGAGAGCTCCACTCTGAGAGAGGGAAATAAAATAAACGGCAATGACAAGTAGTAATAGGCTGTTGCAAGTGCAGTTCCTTTTCTCCAAGATTTACAGTAAGAACCAGCTCTAACTGTAATGTTTTCTGCACTATTGTAATCTTAGCTGCAGCTTTGCAGAATGTAGCATTCTCATATCCATTCGCCTACTTTGTGAAAGAAAGGTTCCACCTGCATATGAATTACCTTTAAATAAATCCTTTACCTAATTTCATGTGGCATTTCCTTTTCTTAAGCAGGTGCTTGAAAACCTTTATCAAGAACATAAATAAATCTTCAAAGCTGCTACTATACAGTGCCCTGCTAATAGAGCAATTGTATGTTATATTTCTCTGAAGTTCCATTTTTGTTTAACAGAAATCAAAAAAGACACAGGAACAATTTTGTCACTTGTGTTTATATAGTCATTAGTTACAAGCAGTGTAACTTCTCATTCAGAGAAGCTTTTATTAATTCATTAGCTATGCCTCAGTAGCATTGGGAGGCGCCTGTCAGACATCATAGAATCATAAAATGGTTTGGGTTGGAAAGGACCTTGAAGATCATCTCAAGTTCCAAGCCCCCTGCCATGGGACTCGTTTGGGATCCTCAGCAATGATCTCTCACAGCAGACAGATATGAGTAGGGTCAGTCTTCTACCTCTGCCTGTACTTAAAATAAAACCTAAATTGTAAAAGAACTCTTTAGCACATATTTCAGTGGCTCAGGTGCTGAGGTGACCTGGAAGGAGAGTTTCCCAAGTGTGGGTCAGAGCAGTGGTGTTACTGGTGTTCAGGAGCGTGGCTTTCTCAGCCACCTCAGTTCCACATTTCTGTGAGTGCTCCATCGTCAGGCCCAAGAGAAAGAGACTGGCTTTGCATAGCTGCTGCACCATCTTCCAGGGATAAGACTTCTGCTAATGAATCTGCCCCAATTAGCATTTTGGTATCAGTGTTGAGATTTCCTACTTGGTACTGAGCTACACCACTGCATTAATCATGAGGAGACCAATGCTACCTGTTCCCAAAGGAGGGTACTAACCCTGGAGCTGCTGGATTAAAGGTGTTGGGAGAGGTGGATCCTCTCCTTTCAGTCTGTGGGAGAGCTGGGCACACTTGGAGCCCACCCCAGCTCTGCAGGTGAGGGGGCAGAGCAGTGCCTGTTCCTGGGCACCACAGGCACCAAGCAGTCACAGCTCTGTTGTGTGTGTACCCTGTGGCCCAGGTGCTGTGGGCAGAGGGGGATACATGTGAAACCTGGAAACAGCAAAAGACAGTTTTATCCTGCTCTTTAAGGCTGACTGAAGAGTCAGTTAATATCGTAAATCTCTGTTATTAATCTGATTTTTTCCTAAAACTATTTTAATAGGCAAGGATGCTTTACATAACTACAGTCTGAATCATTGTGGTCAGTTGATCTGATGCCTTATACAATCTGTAATCTTGTCAGAAGTGAGGTTTTCTCAGACCTCATGAAATCCAAGGTGTTTATTTTAAATACTCAAATTATTATTTTGCAAATACTCAAAGCTTTAAGGGAAAGCTGACTTGATGTAATTTTTGGAATGTCATCCCCACCTCACTGAGTAAGAGAATTGGTGCATCTAAGGAAGTTACTAACAGTTCAGGCCCGAGGGTCTTTTAGGTGCTCTTTTTAGAAAAAAAAAAGGTGCATTTAGCTGTGCTCCTCTGTGCTGTCTGTCTTTTTAAGATGAATGTCCTGGATAATACCGTTTGCAGTGTACAGGTTTGTTTTGGAGTTACGATTTGGTGTTTAGAGTCCTCTAGTGATATCCACAAAAAGCAGATATATTTCATCTCATAAAGCTGCCTCAGCTTGAAAAAAAAGTAAAAACATGGATTTATGGCAAAAAATACCTTCCCTGGTATAGCATCCCAAGAACCCGTGCCACTTTCAGTGAAGTTAAGGGAGTTTTCACATGGAAAGATTTTCTGTGCTTAGGTAAAATAATTATAAACTTCTTAGGCTGAAGATTGATTAAACTCACGTAATAAAATTTATGTGAAGGCGGAAATGGGCTGATTTTCTTAAGGTATCTGTTTACAAATTCACCTGTCAGTGATTTGGTTTTTAGATGGTTTTGGGGATTTTTTTGTGTTTTTTTTTTTTTTTTTTTATTTCCCTAAAGAGTTTTACACTTCCAAGTACTGATAAATTGCAACGCTGTCCTCAGGAGACTGAAGCTCCTGTGTCCTTTGCTTCCTGTGACTTTGCTACAGCTCATTACTTTTCTAAATGGCAACACCAGCACCATTATGAAACTCGTAACACAGACAGTTATCTCCTCAATGGTACTTAAAATCAAATCCTTCCTGCTTGGTGAAAGATGAGTTGCTGTGCTTTGGCTCCTTAAGTGATGGAATGATGGAAGGATTGGTTTTCTTCTCTGTTTGTTGCTGTTGTACATTGATGTGTAAGGATGAAGAATGAATACTGAGGCACAATACACATTACTGAAAGCTCCAGTGCCAATTTCTCTAGCTTTTCACAGGCTGACAGAAGAGCAGAAGGTGTGTACAGCAAATAGTGCAGGGAGTTTGTCTCAATCCCAAACATCTGTTTTCAAAGCAAGAGGAAAAAAAAAAGCAGAATGCAATTGTTGTCTTTCATTTAAAAGCCAAAGTGAGACTCTGTGTGGTTTATCTTT
>WBMY01018203.1:0-40017 GCA_013397315.1 Donacobius atricapilla | reverse complement strand
CATGTTGCTGTGTCTGTGCTAGTTCCAGCATGTCCTGTGGCACAAGGGCTTGGTCTTTCCTGACAGGAATTGACCATCCTCACCTTTTAGCAGTAGCAGTCCTCCCGGTGGTTTCAAGTCACAGGACAATCTGCTCCTGCTTCCAAACTTCCCTCTGAAATTTCATCTCCTTCCTACAGTTAAACTCTCTCTTGTGCTTTTGTAAAAGCTTCAGGCATAGTTTCCCTGTATCCTGTCAATTCCCAGAAATGGTCCTGACATGATGAAAATCTCTCACTCCCCAGGGGTACTCTGCTCTAGTAATCTGACATGTGGGGTGTTAAACTGTTAAAGAGAGAGAATTCAGACAGGTTTCGGGTCCTGTGCCAGGTTTTCACGACAATGGTAGAAATTCCTTTGTGATAACATTGATATCACAGGCACAGCTGTTCTGCAGTTGGTCAGTGATGAAATATGGATAGTCATTTTCTTAGTGAAGACAGGCTTTATTTCTATTTTTGTCCTAGGTTACCACCATTATTTATGGGTAATAAAATCTGTTCTAGTAAACGGTGTTAAAAAAAAAAAGTACTTTCCATCCTTTCTGTGCTTTCCTTCCTTCCTTTCCCTACAAACAAGGTAAATGCCACAGAAGTGATGTAAGAAAAGCATTTTGGAATGTGTGTGGATTTGTTGTTTTGTTTTCCATCCAGGAATTGAACATGACACAATGGAAAGTGGGATTAAACATCTCCAAGATAAAGTATTAGACAATCTATGAAGTGCTGCACTCATCTTTATAAGAGAAATAGTGTGTAAGGCCAGAATAACTGGGACACAGTGGCTTTGATAACAAACAGCATTGTTATCTTCAGTGCAAGCATCAGCAGAGATTACAGTGGTCTGTTGTGGTGGCCCTGGGGAAATCTCACAAGGCCTTACAGTAGGCAGTGTACAATTTGTTTTCATTCTTTTCTCAGCAAAATGCTGGTTTGATGCTTGGGAAGCATGACCCTGTTTAAATTGTGCTGACTCTGTTCATTCTGGTTTGAGCCACAGGGGAGAAGAGATGTGAGCAGAAGCAGTTAGAAAAGTTGAAAAGGTGCTGATGGAGGATGGAGAAATTAGTGATTGACAATGAGCAAACAGTTTGTTCTGAAGAGCCACCGAGACTCTGTGGGCCTTGTGCTCAGGATTCAGGATCCTGAGTCGGTGTCTCCAGTATTCTCTCCTAGAAGATCAGTAGCTTTTTTCCAGCTTGTTTCAGTAGATCTCACTGATGGGATCTGGTCTGAGCTGCCCTTGTATTACATTATGGAAATCTTCCCAGGCTTGGCCTATGTGTGCCACCGCTTAGAAGGAAAACCCAGCTATGCTGTGGAGGCTGCAGCAATTGCTCAGAGCTCTTTTTGGACATCTCAAGTTGAAGATGTGACCTCAGTCCCATGGGTATCTTTTCTTATGTAGCAGTCATTTCCACCTCCTGCTTTTCTGTTAGGCTGGGAGAAGTCCCAAAATAGACATTTGGGTTTTTGGCAGTGTTTGCTGCCTAAACACTTACTGTTCATTCCCCTACGGAGATACAGTGCTGTGTGGGATTCTCTGGTGTGTGTAAAATTCTGAAGTAATTTCTTCCTCTGGTGGTTTGCAAGACAGGTTGGAAACCCTGAGACAGAACAAACATGTTTCCTTGTCCTGAAGCTGGGTGATTGGGCAGAACTTTCTTACGTAGCTGTAGGAGATTTAACTTTTTCTGTTTCAGAAGATGGACGAGGCAGCTCCATGCAAAGGTTGTTGCAGAATCTTGCTTTCTTGAAGAAATTGAATCTTATTTGGACAATAAGAGCTAGTCCACAAACAAGCCACTGGATTCAATATAAGGGTAATTGTGTAAGGTTTTGGGGGTCTAGTTAATACAGGAGATGATCAAATGTGCCTTTAATAATCAAAGTCAGATAAACCTTTCGTAATTATTTCAATATCGTTCTTGAAAGATGCATGATAGTTTACCTGTGTGTTTCCCACAACCTGTCCATACTCTGTGCCCATGGTTTCTGAAAACAGAACATGGTTATTAGACTTTGATAATTCAAGGTTGATACAGGATTGTTTTGATTAGTTAGGGATCAAGGCAGCTGTCCTAGAAGGGGAGAACTGCACTTGTTTAATACCAGAAATAGTGTTTTTATCTTGTTTGCTTGAATGGTATGGGGCTAACACCTCTCTCTCTACAGAAACTGGCTTTTCTGTTTCACTTCAATGAGGTAATTGCAAAAAAAAAAAAAAAGTCTTTCCAGATGAAAGGAACTGAGTCTGTTTTATAAGTTGACCTGTACTGCAATCCAGGTGGAAGTTCCAGGCCAGTCAGAGGACATGCTCAGCATTCAGCAGTTCTCCCCAAGATTATTCTAAGCAGCACGTATCGCCCAGTGCTGAAGCCTGCTCTGGACTGATAAAGTTTGTCTACATGTGGGAGTCAGCTACTGTTCAACTGGAATAACAGTGTGCAGAGTGGTATCTTCCTCACGCCGACTCTGCATGGCCTGGCCCAGGGTGTCTGCCCTAAGGCTGTTGCTCAAATTAAGTAAGTTCCTTCCAAATTGAGTAAGTTGCTTCCTTCTAATACACACTTCTATGTGATGTGATTGCAGAGCAGCCAGTTTGCTGCTAATTCACATCTTACTGTGTCTGGACTCTCATGTTGACATGCCCCATGTATTTAAATTTTAAGGTCTTGGTCAATTACTTCTCTAAGTGCAAGAGACATGGTGTCAATGCACTGTGCTGTGATGTAGAGTGCTCAGAAGCTGCATACCAGAGTAGAACTCTGAAGTGAGTGTTGTATTTTCACTACTTATTGGTGCAAGAGCCAACTCTGTGCTGGTGTTCCTGTGTTCAGTTATATCACAGTAACACCTAAAAAATCCTGGAATTTTGGCCTCACTGTGCTCTTACTGCTAAATCAAGATCTAAGGATAGCTTAGGAAAGACCAATAAAAGCGAGAAGGGAGGCTTGGAGTCAGGTTTGATTTATGAGGAAGAATGAAAGGCTTTGAGTGTGCACAGCTTGTTAGAGTTTGACAAAGAAGAAGACATGACTGTAAATACTTCAAAAGTCTTATTCAAAAAACAGCAGAGGATTTGCTTGATGTTAAGAACATTCCAAATGTTAGGACAGCAGCTCAGGAAACCTGGGGTTAATTCCATGACATATGTCCTTAAGGCAAGTCAGTTCTGCTTAGATCCTAGCAAATTCCTAAGGGCACCCGACTGCTGCTGCTTTGTCTACGTCACTGAGTATTTGTCAGATGACTGAAAAACACCTAATTTAGACAATTAACTTGCCCAATACCTCAGCAGGTCTAGAACTTGGCCTCTACCTGCCTCTGCTGTATATGTCTGTAAATGAGTAAAAATGATCATTTATCATAGAAAGAGTGTGAGGATTATGGGTTTGGAAAGTATGGATGTTCAGATATTGTAATAATGCAAGTACAGTGAGTGGAAAAGCTAATTAAGATGGGATTTACTTCACTTGCCTGAAGTGTGAGATGGTCCCCTAATCTTCCTCTCTTTTCTGTGCAGAATGAGGTGCTCCCAGGGGCAACACAGTATCTGAGCCAGGGGATGAATTAACTCGGCAGTGCCTGTCTCCAGCCTCTCTGGAGGGAGCCAAGACAATGCCTGAATTTTAGATGGTTGAAATTAGGCAAGATGAATGTTATCTTAAGAATATAAAGATCAAATAAAATCAATTCAGCTTGATTTTAAGGGGGAAAAAATGTCTTTATTGAATGCATTTGCTGAAATATTCTTTTAAAACAACTACAGAAACCACCTCCAAGAACTTGTGCTCTCTTCTTTTTATTTCTTGTAAAACATTCCGGAAGTCTTTTATTAATATCTAACTACACGATAGAGCTCCCATTTTCCCAGTTTCCTTGGCGCAGTCCTCACACAGACTAGTGACATCCTAAGAAGTGCTACTTGTGCTATGCATTACTAAAAATGTTGTATCATGTACACCCTAAATGTCCCATGTTACCTAACACTACACTTGAAAATCCAGACCTTAGTAACTAAATGGGAGCTAAACTCTTTTGGCAACCTTTTTCTGATGGCTCTTGCTTTCATACATCAGCCTAAGTAGTTGGAAATACTTTGTTAGCTCTCAGTGGTTGCTGTCTCCTTGAAAAAGACTGATCCTCAGAGGAAATGCAGTTATGGACATTGTGAATTTAACGGAAAAAATGTGGGAAAATTAAAGTTACTAAGAGAGGAATTACAAAAATTTTGAGAGCTTCTATGGATGCTGCTGGAGGTCCATGTGTAAGATGTAGGATGCCAGGGATCTGAGGGAGAGTTAGGCAATACAGATTCGTGAGGAAGACCAGGATGACCTGTCTGAGGCCTCTGCTGAGCCATGCAATGGCACAAGTTCTCACTTCAAAGAAAGAGGAGCTTAATTAGTTTATCCTGTTGTTGGTGTGACTCGGAGTCAGAATCCTTCCCCCCTTGTACTAATCACATTCATTACCCTGCAGTGACTTTGTGAGTAGTTTACTCTTTTTGATTTGCACTCTGGGAAGAAGAGGCTTTGTCCCTCTTGTTTTGATAGCTCCTGCCTCCAGCCTCTCCAGAGCTCACCTTCACACAGCTGGAATCAGACTTCCCTCACAACTGCTTGTTGCTTCCCTACTTGCCTGGCTCTGCAGGGAATGGGAGAGTCGCTTTGCTATTCAGCCCTTGTCCTTTGGCTCATCTAGTGATGAACAGACAGGGATGTGTGAGCAATCAGTCACTTCAGGGACAGGGACCTGCTGTCAGAGAGCCTGTGGATTCCACTATGATACTAGACTAGGCTTATGCTTGGGAATGTCTACAATTTGCTCAATTTGGAAGTGTTTGCAGGAATTCATGTTTATTGTTTTTACTTGACCTTGCAGACCCAACACTGTTGCTTTGGAAATCAGAGCTGAACAGTCCTAAGAATTTAGAGGGACATTAAGGGTTTGCACAGAGGACCTAAACACAGTGGGGGTTTTATCTGTGTGTGAAACACTCCTGCCTCTGATCAGGAGGAGGAATAACTAATTTAAGAAATGTATTTGGTTGCAAGGCTATGAGCTTAAAGGCCCATCTTCAACGAAAGTGAGACTTAGTGAGTTAGGCGGGAGATGCACCCACTGCTGGTTCCCCGGACAGGCTGGGCTTGAATTAAGACTTGTGTTCCTTGACACCATGAGGACTCTTGGCTGTTCTTGCTGCAGGCAATGTGTAAGGGTATAAAGACCGAGATTATGTGAATTGCACTAAGATCAGCTGCCTTCTGGGCTCCCTTGACACTCCAAAGTCATCATCCTCTGGGTTGCTCCAAACCTGTGATTTCACATCTCCCACTTAGTGCCCTAATTCAGCAAGTAGTGAAAGATGTTTTCAAGTGCCCAGAGCTTCAGACATGCAGAGGATGATGGCTCTGTCCATGATTGTTTATCCTAGGTCACTGCAGGTTGCAAAAAAACATGATACCAAGGACAGGGAGAAAACAGACAACAGTGACAAGAACTGTACATTGCCTATATATTGCCAAGTAGCTGTTATGCTCTGCCTGTCACTCTTATTAACCAACTGTCTCATTTTTCCCTCAGTTTTCTCCATCTGGTCTCATTCAGTATGTATTTAGACTACAGGAGGAAAGGCCCTTGCATCCTACTTGATAGTATGTGCAGCACCACGGGGTCCTGCCCTGGCTGGGGCCTCCAGGCACTCTCCCAGTGTAAATAATACATAAAAATAGATCAGCTGTGTAACATCGATCAAGAAAACCATACAGAGACCTAACAGTGTTTTAGTACTGAATTGCTCTACTGTCTGCCATAGGGTTTCTGCGCTAACTTGCTGTAATTTTCTGAATTAAATGACACATCATACAAAGCCTTGTATCCATGGGCAGTGTGCAGGGTGCTTGGGGGAACGCTGTAATTGCTAAAATCAGGAAGTGGGCCAAAGATGATCTACAAGTATGTGGAAGAACGCATCTTTTGTGATGTTCAGGATTTTATCCTTTTTATTTTGGAGGCTTTCCAAGATTTAATAGCAAAAAAGCAGTCAAAAAATTTGGAAGTGAAGCAGTCAGACCAAATTTCAGCTGCAGCAATAACTGCAATAGTCCAGGCATTTGCAGAAGTTTCTTCACTTGTGACACAGCACCAACTGCTCCTGTTGCACCAGGTAGGATTACATTAAGCAAAACAGCTAAGTGATGCCAACACTTTTGAGGTGTGCAATACACAGCAAAAGTAGGTATTATCACCTGCACTGGTAAAGTTCATCTGCACTCAGAGCCTCACTAGACTATTTGCTGTGTATAAAGCGCATGAGTTGAAACTGATGAAAGACATTAGCAAGTGTGTTAGAGACCAGAGGTATACCTTAGAAATGAGGTAGGACTGTTTTCATTCAGCTTGGAGTCATGAAGGTGCAGTGATTTACTCTTGCACAGTTAGAGGTAATTAATAGTTGCTTGCAATCAGTTCGATGGGATTGCAGATGGGGGGTTGGAAGGTGGAAATGGATAAGTCCATGGCCACTGAGGATACGTTTCTTGTGAGAGCAAAGCATTGGACCTGTAGCACCAGTTCTCAGATGCTTTTCAAGACAAATTGAGAGCATTTTCAAACCGTTGATCCACTTAAATTTGAAATATCATTTTGTATATGTCTTTTTCTATTTAAAGCATCCCTAGAGGTGCAAGTGCAAAGAATTGTGCGAGTGGGACTCCTAATTCCTCCTGTATCAGACAAACTGGTGGCTCGAAGTTTCAGTTTCTTGATACTAAACGAAGTCCTTCTGTTCTGCAGAAGTCTTTATAAATACATGTAGGGAGGCGGAGTCTTTGGTTTTCACAGATCCAAATGAATACATGAACGAGCTTCTACCATTGCTTTCAGGAAGAGTTAGGCAAACAGCAAGCAGCAAGAGAGGAGGTAAGCAGTTGTGCAGTCTCCAGTCATATCATTCACACTCACACATTGGGAAAAGAATTCCCAGTTCATGAGTGGGCTCAAAATTAGAAGAGAAACATCCCCAAGGCTTCTGGAATAGTAAAAAGAAAAGAAACTGCAGAAACTCAGCTCTCAAAAATTGTTCGAAAATCCCCAACAGCTGGTTGGCAGAAGGGCTTTTCTTTGACATAAAGTGCTTCCTGAAATTCTTTCTTCCAAGATCCATGCTGATTTTTTTTTTGGTTTAGTTTTTCTTTCACATGAATTAATTAAAAAAATAAATTAGGCATCTCATCTGAATATGACAAGAGATGCTGGAAATAATTTTGCTAGTTTCTTAACTGATCAATTATTAATCCCTGCTTCTGAGCATATGGAAGAGAACAAGAGACTCATGACATACTTTTTTTTTTGTCTGTAACCCTGCCATTTCCACTCTCATTTCATCATAAGCCTTCTGTCCTCAGTCCTGCAGATCATTTGCAGCAAGCACAGCAGCACTGAATGTCAGGTGTTTATAATAAATTAAGCAAGTGCTGACTGCAGCTGAGATGGACTCCATGAATGGGTCCTCTGGCAAAGGGAAGAGCTGGTGACATGTGGCATGAGGGCTGTGACAAGCACTGGAGATCAGTCGTGTCTCCCTGTCACAATCCTGTCTGCCTGGCTTTTATCCCCTCTCTTTTGAGGTTGGTGTCTCGTGGGAGGGGAACTAAGCACATCTGTGAAGAAGTCAGTGAACTTCTGCTCTAAAACCAGCAGCACCTTGTAGGAGGACACTTGTGTGCAGTGTAGTGGATATCAGCTCTCTGCTTTTTCCAGTTTCGTCAAAGCTTTTCTGAAAATGGCATCAGTGATCACAAAAAACAGCTGATGTTTTAGCCTAACACTCCCTTTAAAAAAAAACTCAAAACAACAAAACAAAAATGGAGTTAATTTGCTGAAGACTTCACCTGTAATTTATCTGTCCACATGCTAATAAAACCTGGAACTCCCATCCGTTTTTGATTTCTACCTGATGGCTGTATTAGCCAGTTTCTGATCTGTATTCATACTGTTGGAATATTTTGCTAGGTTTTGCCACGTCTTGTATTTTCCACAGGAATTACACAATGAAAGGCAGTATTTTTTAAGTGCCAAAACTTGATGGGATGTTTTTCTGGCTCTGTCACTGGCTGATGGCTTTAGTGGCATATTTCCCTTGTGGGCGCAGGGACTCTGAAGCCGCACACAGGGGAGACAGATGAGTCTCATCTGTATTTGCAAGTTAAACAAGGCCAGAAGATGTGTTGGCCTGCACTGGCCTGTGATGTTTGTTAAGTGTTCACTCTGGACTGGTTTTTGCTCTCGTCAACGAGCACATTTCCAAACTGCCTGATTTTGAGCTGGGGGGGATGTGAGGGCTCCCAGGAGACAATATAGATGAGACCACTTGGCTTTGAAGGGAATGAATACTTAGTTGTATAGGCAGAAGCTGTGCCAGGCTGCTTTGTCTCAGAGTCTGCAAATAGTGTCTGGCACATTTTATTTATTGCTCCAAACTCAGACTTGGGGTCTGGAAACTCAAGTCTGAGCAGCTCTAGGGGTGACTGTACCATATTCCTGTAATTACACAGACTTTTCTTCCACCCATCTTTTGTTTGTTTTACCTTCCTAGATGTAAGCTCATCAGGGAAGGTATTGATACTTGCTCCTTATTTGTAGAGTATTTAGTACCATGTGATCCTGACCTGCATAGATTTCAGTTCAAATAAAGACAGTTGAATCTGCTCTTGCCTGTTTGCTTTCAGCTTGGAAAGTTTTCCCTGGCTATAATGTACTCGTAAGGAAGGAACAAAGGATAGCCTCTTAAGAACTGTAAAACCTGCCTCACTTTAGTCCTGGCTATTTAATTTTGTAGGCTTATGTCAGACCCTTAAGGTTAAAAATGTTTCTTTTCTTGTCTTGGCTTGAACAGCAAATGGAATGTTTCAAAGGGAAAAAAAAAAAAAAAAAGAGCAATGCAGCCTTGCCTGTTTTTCTTGATCTGAAACACTGTATTAGCTGGAGCACAAAATGGTCTGGCCACCTCAGTTTCCATCCCATTTTTGGATGGAAAGTTGCTCCCCAAACAAGAGCAGAAGCAATCATTTACTTCTGAAAGGGAAGATTTTTGCTCATTTTCTTTGCAGCATAACATTTTCTTGATTAGACTTTTCTTCATCTCTTCCTTCTCCATGAACACCCCCAAAGCAGCAGAGTAGAGAATTTTGGCTTACAATGAACGAGTCTCTGAGATGATAATGAGAAGTGGTGAATAAACTTACCCTGTCTTACATGGGGCAGACTTGAACTCTGCTGAAGGGGCCACATGCAGCAAGGTCAGGAGTGTGATGAAGTATAAGTTTGGAAGGGGAATCTGCTAGAATAGAATAACCCACTGAGTGATAAGTGCTGACAGACTGGCACCCTGGTGTTTGAAGTGCTTTTCCTTGCGGGACAAGTATGTCTCTGATCCTGTTGTGTTATGGCCAGGCACAGTCTGTTTTGAAAGTCTATTCTTTCTTCACGTGGAGACTCAGAAAGATTCAGGCCGAATGTGTTTAACAGAACCCTGAATTTTGGGCCTCGGTTAAACCCAAATCTTATAAATTCGATATGGCTTTCCCAAAAGGTATTTATAACAATAATCATAAGCACATGTCAGTACATTTACATTATTATGTTTACAATAACGTTTTTCTAATACTTCACCATTAAGTAACTATGTTTAGTGCACTAATACACAGAGAATAAAAGTATTAAGTTATGATTTCAAAGGAATGATAAAACAATAACACTGGGGAGTTCAGTCATCTTAACAAATTGGGAGCATTATTCAATCTGTCCAGGCAGGCTCTTGAATGGTTCCTGTTCTTCTCTGTTTCTTTCCTGTGGGTTTAGCTTGAGAATGCTCCCAGTATGGCCACACAGGGAGACAAACTGAAATATGTGAGTGAGACCCAGGGTGGGAGGCAGAAGATTAAGTGAAATGTCCTGGGACCTTCCAGGAAAAAGCTGCTCTGCTCTTTACCCAAACCTCAGTGACAGAAGTAGTATCACAAGCTAGTCGGATGGTTTGACTAATACGAGCTTTAAAAAACCCGGTAGTGATATGTTTTCAGTTCCTTGAATCAGTTTATTTCAATTGCGTTTACAAATGTATGTATATAAAAAGAACAGAATTACAAATTGTGTAAATGAAAAAGGTTGGGAGAAAGAAAAAGTGAGATTTTTCTTTTTTTTACCTTTAGTTTCTAATTTAGGACTGGGGCATGTTCCCCATGCTGTTTCCTGTATATCCAGGACAGCAGTATTCAACAGATAATTATTGAAGGTGTTATTATTTTCAACAGTAATAGTAAATCAGTAGACGTAGATCTATCAGGTTTCAGTGATTTTTAGCCATTCCCTCCATTGGAAACAATGAGATAAAACTTAAATGTGCTTTCATTATCAGCATTCCAAAAGATCACTGTCTGCACTTCCATCCCTTCACACTCTGTAATGTATATGCACTAGGCTGCACTTCTGGATCATGCAGTCATGCAAATCAGAAGGCATGTGTTCCTCAGGACTCCTGAGTCATTCCTGCAGAAGGTGGACAGTGATTGAGAAAGACACCAAGGAAGAAGCAGCATTCCCTTGTTATTTTTAAATGAGCTGAGTTAAACACTGCCTTTATTTTTTCCCTGCTTCACAGTTTTACTGTAAGAGGCAGGATCACATTGTTTTCCATCACATTCATTCCAGCTGTAATTTTTGCAGCTTTTCAGTTCTGGGCCATGTAATCTTCTCAATTCATTTGTGATGAAATCCCTATTGTGCCAACTGACATTTTTGTTCATTTCCTCTCAAGTGAGAATACCACTACAAGAAGGACATGTACACCTAACATCACTCACATACTTTTCTGAGTTAGTAGCAGGATGATAAGAACCTGTTACACAATTATTGGAGGGATTCTTCAACTCCTACAGCAGAGGACCGTGCTTAGATACGTCAGGAATGTTTGTGATTGTTCAGCGAAGGGCATTACGCAGTAATGGAGTAACTACATGTAGATTTGGAACTGGAGAAACACAAGAAATTGTTCTAGTAATATTCTTGGTGACTTTGGAAGCATTTATTTGATCTGGGTATAGTGAAATGTATAAACAATGTCAGCATAGGCCTACCTTTATTCCTGCTGTATGGAATCTGGACCTTAAATAGAGTAATGAGAAGGCAGTGCACAGCTCAGGTTGGTAGTTTCACTTTCCAGTGGTTGCTGTTCCTCTCTGTTGGTTATGTGTGTAGCTTCAAGTCACTAGGCTGCCGCCTTCTATTTTTCAGGTACCTGAATTGAATGGAGGGGAGTCTGAGCCTTTGTGATATTACCAAATATTTTTACACTAAAGTATCTAAAGACAGACTCTACTTCAATTCAGATTATCTGAATGATTGTTCTGTCAAAAGAATTTACAACTGGAACTAAGAAAAGAAATCGAGTATTTGTGTACTAGTGAGCACAAATGTCACCAATATTAAAGGGTCATGATGGTCATGATCCTTTTCTACATAATTTAGTGGAATCGGTGGACACACACCAACACACGCCTTATTGATACCTCTCTGCATTACTCTGATACAGCTCCACAGTGGAGACTTTGTTATGAATATTTACTGTAAATCACTTCTTCTTTCATTAAAAATGTGAAGATATTCACAAAGTTAACTGCTGGGAAAAGAAGAAGGAAAATGAGAATGAGTAATTAGATAATTGCTGTTCGCAACTGTAAGCTTTTCTAAAGTATTGAACATCGTTATTGAGGCAAAATAATTGCACTTTCATTTTCTCATGTTTAGAAATTGCATGATCTCAAGAGGCTTAAAACCTTCAAAGATATTGAACATGGGCAATATTATTTCATGGATAATAATATCCATACCAGTTTATATTTATGATCTAAATAGACATCTCTCTTGTAGAAGATAAATTAGTCTTCATTTTTAATGTCATGTGTGGGTCTTCAGAATTTATTTATTTAAATTAGATTCAGTACAAAGCTTTCATGTTTGCTTCTGCAACTCATTTGCTCAGGAGAATCAGTTTACCTGATGAACACCTCTCGTGTGATGCCACAGCTCTGTGCCTCTGTAGGGATCCAGTTCATCTTTGTGAAAACAGACTGAGGCTGTCAGTGTGCAGTTGTTTAAAATAAGCTCTACACTTCACCAGTGTGGTGGGTAAGATCATCGTTTACAGATCAACATGGGATTTTAGAAGGAATTCATAGGGATTCCTATGGGGCTTGACCTTGGTGACAGTGTTATTGACATAACTCATTTTCATCTCTGTTGCACAATGGAAATCTAAAATGAAGCCTTGTTAAATAGTCTCTAATGAGGCTAAATACTCGTCACTGAGTTGAACTACAGTTACTACTGCTTTCAAACTTTTTAAAAATTTAAATGTAATTTATTAACAAAATTCATACTAGGGTATTTTTTTGTGCAAAGAAATGAAACAACTATCATAATGTCCAATTAAGAAATATTTCTGGCAGGAGATTAAGGAATAAATTCTCTACTTCTGCTTGATGAGGAGTGTGAAAAGGGAAAAAGTAATGTGGGGGTAACTCTGTTTTTTCATTCAGACACTTCTGCTTTCACAATTGATACAAAAATTATAAAAAGCTCTATAGAGACTGGAAACTATGATGTGGTTTTGCACTGTGGCTCTTTATACTTCATATTTTTTCAGTATTACACAGCACACATTTAGGCACCATTTAAACAACAGTTTGCTAGTTAGTGACACTGCTTTTATTTTTCTATTCTCATGATTCTGAAAAGTCATTAACTCTATTACAAACATGATTTTGCAACAAACTTTTCAGGTCTTGAATTGGTCACTATTTTGCTGACTTCTTCCTTTTACACCAAAAATCAAGATCCACATCTTGGCTGATGATGTCTCTTGTTGTTTTTGGAGACACGTTAGCTCCGTACCTCAGTCACACATGAGTTCCCAGCCTTGGCTCTGGCTGATGGCACGTCTCTGTCAGAAAGGCAGCACTGACTTTTGGTCCCCCTCAGAAAGTTCTGCTTTTATTTTGAGTGCTCTTTATACTTCATATTTTTTCAGTATTACACAGCACACATTTAGGCACCATTTAAACAACAGTTTGCTAGTTAGTGACACTGCTTTTATTTTTCTATTCTCATGATTCTGAAAAGTCATTAACTCTATTACAAACATGATTTTGCAACAAACTTTTCAGGTCTTGAATTGGTCACTATTTTGCTGACTTCTTCCTTTTACACCAAAAAACCCCATGGTCTTGCATTAAAAAAAAAAAATGCATATCAGATTATATTGGTTTAGTGTATTGAATGTGTTCCCAGAGATAATGTCTGAGAATCTATCTTGTACAGTGATAGTTTATAATTAAACTTCTTCTTCCCTGGAGGGCCCTAGTTTTGGCTTCCGAAGGGTGAAAATGCAACGTGATAGATGTGTCGCTTTTTTTTCACTTCAGATGAATGGAACAAATGTCCAGATTTGCCTGAATTACTGCCCACATGTAATCTTTAAAAATTAAAAAACTCCAAAACAAAACAAGAAACCTAGCAGTTTGTTTATTTGAAGGAATTCTGCCAGTATTTGGAAGCAACATAAATGCAAGAACAAATGGTTATTTAATTATTTTAAAGCACTAGTATTGTATTTATTGGCCTGTTGTTTATTCTAAATTCAGCTGTTTTCATGATGTTTAGTCTTCTTAATACAAAACATAAACATGCAGTTAATATCCTAAGGATTTTTAAAGTAGATGTTGCCTTGTCAGATGTCTTTCAGAACTGACTTTGTTGTGACAGTTGTGTCAGATTGTCTTTTGTTAGGGTCTTGTTCCTTAGTCAGTTAACACAGGGTAATCACTTCAGCTATTTCTAACTCTATTAATCCTATTTTACCAAACCCAAAGTGTTCCTCCCTTCCCTTCCTTTTGCAGGTGCTTCTTTCAGGGATGCTCTGCAAAGTCCAGCCCAGCAGGGCAGAGCAGGGCTGTCGGGTGGGTAAATCAAGATCCACATCTTGGCTGATGATGTCTCTTGTTTTTGGAGACACTTTAGCTCTGTACCTCAGTCACGCATGAGTTCCCAGCCTTGGCTCTGGCTGATGGCACGTCTCTGTCAGAAAGGCAGCACTGACTTTTGGTCCCCCTCAGAAAAGTTCTGCTTTTATTTTGAGTGCTCTAATTAGTGGAATTAGTGCAAAAGCATTTTACAAGCAACATCCTGCCTGGAACCATATGTTGGACCACGCTGAGCCAGAAGATACACTCTGGGTCGGGGTTAGTCTGACACACAGGAAAGAAGAGAAGGGTTGTTGCAGAGTTTCGAAATTTTCTGTCCTCCAACTTGGAGATGAGGCTGGGCCAGGTCCCAGTGCATGTACCCGTCAGTTCATTACTTGCTTCTAGAATAGGCTCTTGGGAGCTCAGTTGATATTTTGGTTGTTCTTTTGCTTTTTGGTAATGTTTTTTCCTCTGTCTTTAGGTATACCAGAGAGTCATACCTAGCTAGCTTGCTAGCTGTCTAAATTCAACTTCACTTTAGAATTAGGTGCACATGAGCACAGAGGTTTTGGGTCTCCTGTGACTGAGTTTGATAGTGTCCTTGGATAAGGCAGTCTGCCAGCTGCAGGTATGCCTATTCTCGTTCAACTTTGTCTGTTTAGATACTGAATAATTTCAGTGTAATCTAAGTGTTCTCCAGTTTTGAGGAAGACCCATCCCAGTCTCCGTGGTATCCCCATCTCAGTCTTGCACCGGCCCAGCAGGACACAGCTGAACACAGATGCAGTGATGGTTTGAGGAATCTCCTGCAGGAACAGGGGCTGGCCTTGTTTGCTGGGGAACTATCATCCTTCCCTTCATCTCCCTTTTCTCAGCCCCAGCCAGCCATCCCCAGACCAGGGCTCAGCCTTGCAATGGCTCCTGGCAGCTTCCAGAGCAGTCGCCCAGTTCCTGTCCTCGCTGCCTTCCTCGCCCTGTGGCGGGTGCTCGTGGCAGATGACAGCGTTGTTTCCTAGCCTGCTTTCTGGGATTTCTGGCCATGCCCCCTGCCCCAGAGTTTGGCAGCTGCCCTTGCACAGCGTGCTGAACTCTCCGTGACCAGCTCAAGGGGTTTCTCAGCTGCGGGGTCCTGCGGCAGGGCACAAGATTCTGCCTCCAATTAGCTCGGGAGGACAGCTCCAGACACATGTGCTTGGTTCATCAAATGCTATTTGTTTGCTGCGTGATGATGTTTTTCTAAGCTTATGCTTTATTCGTAGCATGAATGACATTTCTGCAAGAGACGGTGATGTCTCTCTGGGTCTTAGTTCTTTCTGGTTTTGGAAATACACTTCAAACAGCTGTAGCACTGTACATTAGATAACCCACGTATGAGTAAAATTACAGTGATAACCAGGGGTTTATGAATTAAATTAAATAAATACAAGCAGTAGGTTTTAAAAACAATAGGGCTTTACTGTGATAAAAGGAATAATTTCGATTCAAGGATGGACTAGGTCTTGTTTTTTAATGTAATTATGTGTTGTAGTTTTGCGATTTTCATTGTTGGATTACTCATGGGATTAAAATGCACACCTGTTAAAATGAAAGGTAGAAATACAGATTTTTAAACATTTAATTTCAAGATCATTAGGTACATTATTATCTCAGCTACAAGACAATTTCATATTTGCTCTGATCCTCTTTGATCTCTATCAGATAGGAAACAGCCTTCAGTAGTCTCTCTTCATAATACTTCTTTTTCAATATTCCCATGTCTTGGACTAAATTGCTTCTATTGAAGATCTGCAATGGCCCAAATTACCATATCTGAGCTCTGAATTTGTTGTATCTCTCTTCCTGTTTTTTCTTTTGGCCTGTTTTCAGATTAATAATGTGAGGCTAGATAAGCTTCAGGGAAAAAAAAAAAAAAAGTCTATTTCATCATATTAACCCAATAATACTATTAAGCAGCATCAAACAAAAAAGCTGTGTGTTTCTCCAGAGCCCTGAGACTAATACCTGTTTTGAAACCTGAAGATTTATATTCCTGTGGGAATGTAAGTGATATCAAGGGCAGCAGATTTTGAGTGCAGCTGTAGTTATCATTAACAGAGATAAATATTTAAAGGAATTTTGATATTTCAGCTATGGTTTATTATCAAGGGGCTCTTGTGTGAAATATGCCAACCCGAACATAGATGACCATTGATTGCCACTTTTGTCTTCATTAAAAAAAACCAAGAAAACATCAAGCAACGCCCTCCCCCCCCCCAAACTTATTAAATGCATTCTTTTTTTTAATGTTTTAGAAATAAGTTCATAGTAAGCCTGGAAACTCAGGTGCTGTGACTCAAGAGTTTTTCGTGGAACAAAGCAGAGCTATCTATATTGCGTATGTCTGTATCTGAGTGTGCATGAGTCACTTTTGTGTGAATCGTGCATCTTTTATATCTTTAGATTGTTATGAGTAGAAGAACATTAAAACCACTTTAAAATTCCTTTTACATTGACAGCCAGAATTTTGGATCAAATACATGGAAAGAAATAGAGAGGTGTGGGCATTTCTGAGATTCTAGAGTTCCCATATTATCAAGAAGTAGGGTTTATAATCTCTCTATTTTAACTTTCCTTGTACAGTAATAGGGAATAGAAAAATAAGAATTTTATATAGTGTCTAAAAGCCTAGAAAATTAATAGTGTGAAGTACTGCCTTCAGCTTTCACAAATTTCATGGAGAAGACTCACAACACTGAAGGTGTTCAATAGCTGTGTGTGATTGACCAAAGCAGTTCCATTAGATTTTCTTTCTCCTCTTTTTTTTTTTTTTTTTAATAATTTAAGCTGTGCTTTTGCCGAATACCAGTCTCAGAACTTTGCACCCTATACTCTTGACAAGAGGCAGCAGTATAAAAGTGGTGAGAGGAGAGGCTTTAGCAATATGTTTTCTCCTTTTGCCATTCTCCCAAGGCAAAACTTGGAGTCTCTCTGAAGCCATTTGCCAGCATTTACTATTAATCTCCAGCCTATATCTACATATTAAAATTTTTTTGAATTGTATTCAGAGGTTCATGTAAATAAGTCTGCTGCCCAGCCATTATTCATGTAAGACGCAATGCAACCAAATTTTATTGTGATTTTCCTATTGCAAAATCTCATCTGTCTTTTTTTAATTTACTAATATTTTATTTTTCTGAAGGCAGAGTGGATGCAGACAATGTACCTGCCAAAGTCAGAGAGACTGCAGACAGAGGTTCCAGTTTTTAAGTTTCCATGGCTTTGTGGATTCAGAGTCAGGCATTCTCACTTTGAACATGCAGATATCTTATAGCTGTTTAATCTTGCAAAGACAAAAGTCATATTGGCGTGGAGGAAAATATAGAAATGCACTCTGTAAGACCATGAAAGAATGTCACTGCATTACAGCAGCTTAACAAGTTGTCATACATCAGGCTGAAGCATTGTAATTGTCTGTCTATGCACTTGAGCTTGCCCAGAGTGAGGTAAACATCCATATGCTCCAGGGATTACTCATTAAATGAAGCATTACGTTTTAGTACTGAGAAATCTCTGCTGTCCTTCCATTATCTTCTACTGAAATGACAGTTTTTGTTCTGCATAAGAGTAGTCTTAACTATGTGATTTGCTGTGTGTATATGTTGGATGTTTTTCAGTTGCTCATGCAGACTGTAGACAAACACATACATGTGTGCACTCACAACATTTTCCCTGCTATAATTTGGTATTTCTTGCAATAGTAGGGTCAAAGCCAAACTGTAGCTACCTCTGGAAAATCTTAGAAGTAGGTGTAATTGAAAAAGGCAGTGTAACTTTTCTGTTCTGAAACCTAATGAAAACTTTTTTTTTTTTCAGAAAGTGTAATGCTTTTCATCATTGTTTCAATGTTAGTTTTTGATAAAGTCATGAAACTTTTGAATGTGTGTATTTTTTGAAACAATTCTGAAACTCACTAGGCAGTAACAGAAATGCCTTTTTCATTATCATGATCCACTGCAAATATTAACTTAACTTGAAATTTGACTTTTGATAGATATAATAAAAAGAATGAAATTATTCTGAATTCTAAGTAAGTAAATATAATTAATTTGATCCTCCAGAATTACAGTTTATTATTTTCAGTTGAAAAGTTTGTTGTTGTAAAATGAAAGGAACTTTTTTGATAGGGCTTACTGTTGTAGTTCTGTGAGATGTGACCCTTTTGGATATTTCCTACCCCTCATGATTCACTCTGTTCCTGAAGAAGTTGTGTTCTGACAGGCCTTTAAGTTAATGTCTATGCCCATATGAAGCACAAGTATGGAGTACATAAAGTACAATTGTTTTAAGTATTTATATTTGTCTATTGATGCACTAGAATCTCACAGACTCAAAGGAAGAATCCCTTTCATGAGCTGTAAATCTCAAGTTCTGACCTATTGACTTCATGAGAGCAGAAGTTCTCCAGTGGGAGTAAGATGTTAATCATGTCTTAACATGAAGTCCAGGAGTCAGGGAAATGCCTGGCTGGAATAAAGAAGCAGCTCATCCAGTCTGCCATTCTGGCACCAAGAGTGGGTAAGACCAGATGTTTCAATGGAAGGCATAAATCTTCACAATTTTACTGTTCTGTATTGCAAGATGGTGTTTCTTACATCACTCGCACCTTAAAGCGTGAAGATTAATTGAGCTTATAACACTATTTCCTCATAGTCAATTTGTAGCATAAATCTTGAAACACATTTCTTAAATTATTCAGTAATTTTGAAAGCAGAAGATTTTAAAGATACATTACCAACTGGTGCCAAAGTAAAACCCTTCACCTCCATGCCGCCTTTATTAGAGTAAAAGTTGTGGATATGAGAAAGCCTGGCCATTTCAATAAACTAAAAGTGAATTTTACTGCAGTGTGAAAGGGGCAAAGGGCCTTGTCAAGGAGAGACGTGACAGATCTCCCCAACTGCTGGGTGCTGGGATGCCTTTTCCATCCTACCTGCCTGCAGGTGTTCACCAGTTCATGTGTGGGAGCCCTTCTGCTATCAGTGTTGAGGCCCTGATGACTGTGAAACCTGAAGGGTTTGTCTTTCACTGATCTCAGCCCTGGTTTTACCCCACCCGTGTATTTGCTAACCTTGGCAAATACTTACTTTGTTGAATTGAACTTTGTTCAAAGCTGGTCCTGGATTCTCACCAAAGATTTAGTTGTGAAATATTATATCTCATCTTGTGCAGTGACCATAGCAAGATATTTTTCTTTGGCAGCAAACACTCATTAGAACTGATGACTACTATCACCTTCTTAACTTTCTCTTGACCAATTTTCACTTAATTCCCCACTGACTCCGTGAGACAGTTATACAGAATAAAATAATGAGATAGCATGTGTAATGCAGTGAATGTTGAAACAGTTGGATGATCATCACAACTAAATCAGAATTTTCTTTTTTTTTATTGCCCAGTGGGATCTACTTTATGACTAATATTATGAAGGTGGTGGTGTATGAGGGAAAATGAATACATTATCACATTGCACTGTTGGTATTGGAAGTGGTTCTTCACACGTTGGGTAGCAGACATATAAACTTGTTTGCCAGATGGTGTTGCAGATGCAAGAATTCTACAAGGGCTCAGAGGGATGCTGGACGAGTACTTGAAAGTGATATCTACTCAGGGGTTGCAAAATAGACAGGCTACAATAGGCTCAGGAAATCTCCTGAGCTGAAAATAGATGGGAGAGGAGGGGGAGCACTAAGGGTAGGGAAATATCATACATAAATGTTCTATAATTATTCTTCATACTGTTGAAAAGAGACTACTTGACTGGATGAGCCTTCAGTCTTGCCATTACAAACATTTTTATATTCTTATTTAAGTAACGAGTTGTCGTGTGAGAGGATTTTTCTGGAACAGGAAATGAATGTTGAAGGTGGAGAAAACCCAGAACTGCCTAAATTTAGAAAATTAGTGATATGTTTCATGATCCATATTGCTAAGGAAAAAAAATTGAGAGACAACTTTAATGCTGAAAGAAGATCAAATGTGATTACTTTCTCAGTTACTGACTGCACAGGTTTGCAGTCTTGCCTTTTTAGCTTTTTTATTTCACCTGACATTATTCTGAGGAATATATCTTAATTGTTTTTGTAGTGATTTCTTCTGGTAGTTCTCCAAGTACATATAAAAGGCATTTTCTGGTCTAGCTGCATATATCTCCTACTTTCTACATTCTTCTTTCTAAACCTGTAGCAGAACTTAAGTTCCATAACTTGCACTACAGTGTACATATACTGTTGATAAAGAAAAAAACCAGCTGTAGCACTATGTCTGCTAAAGATATTCTTCTTTTTTGGAAGGAGGATCCTTAATGTGGAACAATTAAAAGAGGCATGGTCAAGTTCTAGTTCATGAGTCAGTTTAATGACTCATGATACTGAAATTTATTATGCACGTAAGGCATTTATTTTAATCTTGTTTTTTTATTTGTCTCATCCTTTGTTGGGGTTGGCCTTGCATACTGGATTCTTATCTTTTTATTGTTTTGTGTTTTTTAATGTTTACGCAAGCACTTCTGAAAAACAGAGTGTGTCTGAGGTGCCTCTAGAGAAACAGAGATGCCAAGGCTTGAGTAGGCTTTTTGAATTCACTCACTCTGCATGCCCTGACTACCAGAGCTGGGTTATAACTCGTAAAAGTCACTAGAAACAGCTGACTTTCTTATCATCCATAAAATTTAAATTTGCATCTGGCAGAATTTTTGTTGCCAAAAAAGTTTAGGAAAAAAATTACTTATGCCCATAACTGTTGTACTTGATATTAAGAAGACCAAAACTCTGCTGCAGTGTTTTTCTTTGCATATTTCAGTGTTTTGACAGATAATATCAGATACAGACTTTTATCAGCTGTCTGAAGTTACTGCTTGCTGATCATTAGCTTCACTACAGCCCATAAGCTTACAGATACTCTGAAACCATTCAAGAATAAGTTCTGTGAGAAGGTATTTTTCCAGAAAGTCCATCTGTAAGAAAAACTGCTTTTTGCATCCTCCCAGTTTATTAGTGGTGTGAGACTGTGAGACAGTATCAATTTAACAGTCATCTTCTTGGTACAAGTTATTAGTCAACTTTGTTCTTTTGAGGTGATATTTTCAGTGGGTTTTTTTTTGATTGTTTGTTTCTTTTTTGTTTGGTTTGGTGGTTTTTGGTTGTTTTTTTTTTTGTTTTTTGGCATTAATGGCACTTCTGTCGCCATCTGGCTTAGTCAGTTACAGATCTCCAGAATAACAAAACTCACAGTTTGCATGTATGTCTCTGTGTTTTTCTTGGGGGTCCAGAGAAATGTGACTATTCTGCGTTTCCTAGAAAGAGAGTTGTGAGACCTCCGCCCGCATTGCACATTACACAGAAGGAATCTGTAATGAGCTCTTTCTGTGCCTCAGGAGGAACACAAAGCAGCTGGAGTGGGACTAAGGGTCCAGACAGCTGAGCTCAGTGGGGATGGAGGATGGTCAGCACTACAGAGAAAATGGTCGATAGCTTGTCAATTCATGACCCTGAGGTCTGAGAGGCTTCCATTCCCTCAGACAAATGCTGATCCCCATTAATATGAATGGTTGAACTTCATTTGACATCAGTCAGTCCAGGGTCTGAGTGCAAGTACATTATTCCCTGTGCCATTAATGCAAGTCGCATACCCCAGCTGAGCAGACAAGGGAAACAGAATTTTCAGTAGTCATTGTTGTTTTGCTTTGCAGTACTGTGTGGAGGTGGTCAATAGGTTTATTCCTCATGCTTGATTATCTTCAAGATACTTGTTGCATTTTATAAAGTTTATCTGCGAACTTGTGCTTGCTTCTTCAAACTGATATGCAGTACCCATTTGACTGGGTAGAAAGAAGCATGTTGTGCTTAAGATAGTGACAGTGATAATTAGCTGTTAGTATCGAATTCCACTCTTTTTTTCACTTCAATTCCTCCAAGAATATCTACTGTACATTTAGCATCAGATTCCCCAGCTGAAATAGTAGGGACACATTTCCTTTGCAGTGACTCGATGTATGTACTAGTTACTGTATATTTTGAGAGTATGAAAGGTACTATATAAGTTTTGAAAACTATTTTAGTAGTGTTTTATTCTTCTCTAGGCACAGGAATTTTGATTTTACATTGTGATTTAAATAGACAATAACTAAAAATCAAGGCTTAAGTTGCTTAATTGATTGTCACAGATCTCATTTTAGGGGTGGTTACCATTTTGTTTGCTGAAGGACCCAAGGACTCAGATTCCTTTTGAACAGCCAATATCTAGTTTTTCTGATGATTTATTCATAGCAGTTTGGTTCTTACAATTCCTCGTGAGGAAATTGCCCTTCATAGGATCTGTCTATGTAAGGTTGTTGTATAATGCATGCTCATTTGCTTAGTTATATTTGTAAGCTCCAGCTGTGCCCATCACTTGCTAAATCTGTCATTGAAGGATTTTGTTTTAAATTCTGCCTGGCTTTGTTTTCAGATGTCTCTGAATTCCTTCCTGTGTTGAGTCACAGCTGTGAAAAGAGAAATCTCCCTCTTTAATTCAAGGGGTCAGTGGTTTAAAAGCACTAAAGCCTGGTGGGGAATGGCTTAAGAAAGGTAGTTAATCATGGTGAGCCCAAGGCTTCATAAACTCACACAAGGCTCATCTGACAGGAAGAGTCCTGGATATCTTCAAGCCCTGGTTTCTTTGTGGAGTCGCTGTTTTACCAGGGAGAGGAATCCTCTATGGAACAAGCACCTGTGGTGGGTCTTTGCCACCTGCTTGTGGCTGTGGAAACACAACTTAATCTTCTCCACCACATCTCTTTTTCTAGCTAAGCCAGTGTGGAGCCCAAATCCTTTCCAGTCATTTTTTTTTTCCCCACAACACTGAGAAATATTGAATGTGGTAAGTACAATGGCTTCCACTTCTTGGTGCCAGTGGGAGGTAATAGGCTGGCAGGAAGGAGTTGCTGATCTGGATAGAAAAGAGAGGTCAGCCTGGAACATGCAGATGGACTTGTGTGCTGGGTGAGTGTTGTGGTGCCTCGCGGAGTGTGTCTCCTCTGCCTACCCGGCTAGCCTGGCACTGTGGCAGGTGGTCAAGTATGGCCCCGTCTGCTGGCAGACCGAGCCGATCCTGTGGGTTTGGAGCCAGCGGATCCACTTCTGGGAGTAGCTTAGGATGCGTAGCGACCACGGCGAGAGGAAAGGCGGACCCTGACTGGGGCGCAGCACGAGTTTATTAGAGGACCCAGACGGTACCTCCTCACCTTGGAGCCTCTGCCAGACAGAGCACCGAACAGGGGATGAACAGGGGATTTTAAACATGGGAGGGGAAAGGGGAGAGGACAAGGGAAATCCCAATGGGGAAGGGGTCAGGGGGTGGCCCAGGGGATGAGGGACACCTGACACAGTTCGTCAGACACACACAAACACACACTCACACTTTGATCAGAAGGCACGAACTGATTTATTAAAAGGGTCTGACTCCATTATATAGTATTTTTACAAGGGCTAGGGATTGGAGGTGAAGGTTGACACCTCTCCCCATCCCATTGGTTAAGGCAACTGTCCATCAGCTGTCCATGTCTCTAAGAAGAGGAATGCAAACTTTCCTTGAAACTAGGAAAACATTGCTGTGTTTACATCACCTAAAGCGTGAGAAGAAACCCAAACCATGAAACTGAGAAACAGAAGAGAAGGCTGAAAAATCAGGGTGACAGACACCCTCAGGGGCCAACTCCCTTAGGGAGGAGGGGAACTCCTCTGGCTAGAGCCTATCACTCCACACCCTCGCTAAGCCTTTCCAGAAGCTGGGATGGGCCCCAGAGTGGCGGGCAGATCACCAGAGGAGGGGACTAGGGAAAAGGATACATGGGTTGTCGGGGAGAAAACAGGGTACAACCATAAATAAATAAAACAAGGGGATGTAAAGGACAAACCACTGGGACATACAAAACCAAATAACAAAAGCATGCCACTACAGGTGAGCAGAAGTCATTGGCGTTGTTTGGGTGTCAGCAGTTCATCCAGTGGCATTTCTCACCCAGCTTCTTCAAACTCCAGTGGGAGACTCCTGGAATAAATCCCCTTCTTGTCTCCTCAGTGCAGGTAAAAGCCTTATTTCACATACCTTGTTAGTAACTTTGAGACTCAGTTCTGTGCTTAGTTTTCATGGGATGGGCAAACCAGAACCATGTAGGTGAACTGTACCTGAAAGCTGTGAGATACTGAATTAAGTTATACAGCTAATGCACTGCCTGCACCTGTGCTGTGTGTACTGCACTTGTCCTATGCACATGTTGATATTCCTGATACAGGGCTTTATTATCTTGCTGCAGCTTTTGGACAGTTTCATAAAAGAAAAGGAATCCTGTTTTCGATCAGATTTAATAGTAAAGTAGTTTATTCATAAGCAGATTGAGTAGACATTGCCCTTATCAGAAGTCTTTGGGATGATAAGATCACTAGAGAGTAGAAAATGTCATTTGATGGCTGTCAGACATCTAAGTTTAAGTGGAAGGATGTTGGAAGTTGAGCAAGACCTTCAGTGTGTGATGCAGTTCAATTATTCATTTGTCCATTAACTGCTAAAGGAAGTAGAAAAATTAGGGTTGAAGGAGGCATGAGGAAGTCATATGGTTTAGTTTGTATTTCAAAGGATGGATAACTTCAGCTTTGGATGAGATTGCTTAGACCTATGTCCAGTCAAGCTTCAAATGTCCACAAAGATGGAGAATCCATGACTTCTCTGAGCTCCTGTGTGGACAATCTTGAACCTCAGCACTCCCTCAAGATTGCGATTGCCCCATCATCTTAGGGGACAAACGGCTACCGGGAAAAAGGAAATTAGAAGTGGTGTTTTCCATCCTTTTTAATACTAATCTTCTGGTTATGGAAACTAAGTGGTTAACCATCTAAAAATCTTTCCCTTTTTTTAGTGAAATACTGATTCATCTTTGCACACTGTGTCCTCACTTTGTTCTCACGAGACAAAGGAAAGTCATTGTGGTTTTGAACTAAAATGGAAGTATTTCTGTGTTGAATGGAGGAGGTGATGCCTGAATTCTTGGTTTCTTTTTCACTATGGCTGTTTCAGATTCCAGAAACTGTCATGATAGCACCCTTCACAAAGCAGCTTAAAAATAGATCAGCAAAACAACTCTTGCACCAAATATAAATTGATTTCTGCTGTGACACAAACAGAAGGTTTTTTGAGTGTCTGATAGCAGCATGTTGTGAAAATGGTAAAATTGATGGTCAGAGGACACAGGACTGTTAAAGCTTTGATAACCTGCTGTCTGAACTAACACTGGCAGTGTGTTATTCCTTACACAGCTCTGTGAAGTTCTTAATAGAAAATGAAACTGTGATTGCTCGTAAGTTTCTGCAGTTTGCAGAAGTACTTAAATCACAAATAAAACACTGGAAGAGGTGATGTGTGAGTCACAGATGTCACTGCAGGAGTTAAAGTCAATTGTCCCTGTGGAGAAGGTTGGCTGTGTGACTGGGGGTGTGAGTACTGGTCCTGGCTGGCAGTGTGACCTTATCCAAGGCATGTCATGTTCTATGGTAGCATTGAAAGAAATCCAGTTAAACTCATAATGACAAGAATAGAGGGTAGAGAATAGAGGCATTAATGCTTTTAAACTGCTTGGATGCTGTGATGATGAGTACCTGAGGGAAACCCATCAAGAGGAATAGGTCTGCATTGAGTCAGTGACTTGTGTAAGCTCACAAGTGGGATTTGTTATAGAGGCTCTGCTGATTCTCTGTCACACATACTCCAAATTTAAATGAAATCAAATGTTTAACAAACCAGGAAGAAAGTAAATGTGTTCAGCCTAACAATAAAATAACTGGGTTAATGGGCCAGCAGAGATCACTGCTCTGCAGTGTATGTGTTCATATGTGTATCACTTTACATTTTGGTTGCACAAAATGTTGATCCAAAATTAGTTGGACAATGGATTAAAAAAAGCCTTCTCCAATAGACTTCAAGCATGTAGTCATGAATTATTAAATCAATTTGTTGGAAGTGTAAATTAAAATCCTTCCAGCATGTCTTTCCCTATAGTGTAGTTTATGCATTAAATGCAGCAGACTGTGCTGTACAGAGTTCACTGACAGTGCATCAAATAATGAGATCGATGAAAGGAATTTTCATACGTTGATGAAAGGAATTTTAGGAAAATATGCCATTGGATATACAGCAAACATATTTGATCAAAGCCCAGCTGCCATATGAAGTACACATTTTTTAACCATTGCTAAACTGCATTAGCATGAATTCTTCTGAAAACTATGATCTGACTTTTACACAGATGATAATAAACTAAATAGTAGTGGCAGTTAAGGAAACATCCTGTCAGGATTTCTAAAATAGAAATAATAATAAAAACTTTTAATTACAGTAAGATGCCAACTACAACATGCAGTTGCCTCTACTTAACATTTGTAACATTCTGTTTTTATCTGAGAGTCTCACAGGCTTTAGATACAGCTGGAGAATCTGTGAGTGCCTGCAATCATTTAAACAAAATTACAAACTATTTGGCAATACATTAATGTTTACATCAGATAATCTAACTGCAGATTTTAGCACAATAAAGCATTGGCTGTGAAATGAAATTAACATTTTAAATATTTATGTAAATGTAGATCTTTGTTCCTTTATTTCTTTCTACTTTGGGGAGGGGTTTGGGGGCCTTGTTTTGACGGAGTTTTTGATTTAGTAGAGTTGGCTGGTTGTGATTGTGTGCATGATCTGCAGGTTGTGCCTGCACACGGAGCTGGCTGGCTGTTGGTGTCTCAGATGTGTGTTTGGCTGAAATGTGTCATATATTTCTGTATGGTGTGCAATTAATGGAGCCATACAGCCCTTGGGGGCTGGCTGAGGTCTGGATTGCTTGAATCAAGGACACAAGAGCCCCACCTGCTCGCATCTGTAGATGTATCCATGCAGACTCTCGTTGGTTGTACCCTTTCGGAGTGTGCAGTTATCCACCTTGCTGCTGCATTGTGCAGAGCAGTAAGTCTGGATTTGATATATCATGGATTTCAGCAGAGTACTGCACTACATTCCCATCAAGCTGGGTTTTTCACAAATGTACAAAAGTCATGGCAGGGGCAGTTCAAGTAACTAATCTATGGAATGATCCATTGCCACTAGTTATTGGTAACACCCAAAAATATCAGCCAGTTCAGAGTTCTAGTTTCTGCTAGAGGACTGATGCTTCACTCCTGCAAATATTGGAAGGTCTCCTATGAAAGGAAATAAGAGAGAATGGTTTTTCCATAGCAAAACACTGGCAAGAATTCCTGGAGGTGAAAAAGAAGCTGTAATCCTTCCTTTGCGTTGGCCAGTGTAGGTTTATGTTTCTTCCAGCAGACGCATGGTGGTTGCAGGGTCAGTGTTTTAGGTGGCTTGACAGTGCTGCCTGGGGTTAATTCAGGCTGCAGCAGAAAAATGCAATCTGCTAGAGCTTAAATGCTGAGGCAGATCTCCCCAAAATGAGCATTTATTTTCTCTGATGGCCATCATGACATTTTTCTGGCTTTCCAATATTTTCTCAGGAGCAGGCCAAGGCTGTTCCACAGGTGGAGCTTCCTGCAAGTGTTGTCTCCCTGTCTCCTTCACTCAGAGCTGAGCCAAACCACCCCAAATGCTGCAGGTGGTGACAGATATTTCAGAGGAAAATTCTCTGTCTCTCTTTGAAACCCTTCAGACGTCACAGTACTTGGCAGAAAGTGGTTTCCATCTAGTCTACCTTTTCATTAATGTCTCTAGGAATTTTCATGCTACTGCCTTTTTCTTTTCTTGGGTACCAAAGTTACAAAACTCATCTTAGAATCGCTTTTCATAGCGTTAGTGGTTTTTTTGGTCTGCTGGGGAAACATGCTGTACTTAAAATAATGTAACACTGAGGTTTGGCTTAGGGCTCCTTTTGATTCTTATGTGTTGCTAAATCGTGCCTTACACTGCTTTCTTCTCTGGCTTGTGTTTGGGTTTTGTTTTTTTTTTTTATGATCAGACTGGTAGGGCATTCTCATGTCTTTCTAAATGAAGAGCCTATGGAAAACTGTTATTATGGACGTAATACCTGAAGTCATAGTTTCTTCCCCAAAAGAGAGCAAGAAGAAACAAAGAAACAAGAGGAAAAAGAATCCATAAGAGATATATATGCATCTAACTTCAGAGTGGAAGGCATGCTGATATTTCTGGGCAAAAATCCCAGCTGCACATCAGACTGGTGGGACATTTTATTTATGTGCCTACCTCCTCTTGGCAATGTCATTATCAGATGACAAGCTGCTTTCCATCCCATCCTTTTTCTTGAACAATAGATACTGTGTTAGAGAATCAGTCTATAGAATGTAAAAAGCAATGAGTCTAGTTGTTTTTTTGGGGTTTTTTTTGTTTGTTTGTTTGGTTTGGTGGTTTTTTTTGAGGAGACACAATATACAAATAATTAGGATTAGAGAATAGCATTTGTTTTATCACCAGTCTTGGATTTATGTGTTACATGTCCAAAAGATACAATGCCACAGATAAAATTTCTCAGAATCACTGTTTGTAATGATACATAACATGTCTGTGTGCATGGCTGCCTATCTGTCACTTTCTGAAAAGATTACTTCTGTGTCTGTGAAATCTTTGGGTGTAATCCTGACCTCACTGACACTGACCTGAAAAATATCCTGATATCTTTTGAGGATGAAGTGCTCGTTTCCTATGTCTATAATTTTTGGTGCCCAACAGTATATTTCATGGTCAGATAAGCTCTTCAGAGAAATGTGACTCAGACCATTCTGTGAAGTTCCTACCATTGCTACCAGTGTTTATCTCCAAACAGACTACATGCCTGTTAGAAATGCTTCCACCAGTAGATTCCCTTCAGCAAGATGCTGAAAAGTATGAAAAAGTAAACAAAATAAGGGAGTTCCTTCCTTCTTCTTCTTTCATGTTTCACTTCCTTAGTCATCGTTTTTGCTTGAGTTCATCTTAACAAAAACTCCACTGTAATCCTCAAATGTATTTTCTCTCTCTATTGGAGAGCTTTATTTATTATCAGATGGTTCTCTGCAATAAAAACAGAATTTTTGCTGCCTCTTTTGTCCTCAGTTGCATCCTCATTGTCGCTCAAACTCTTCATTTTTCTTAGCTCTATTTGGTTCTTCTCAAGTGGGAATCAGAGCAGTGATTTTTCATGCCAAGTTACTGGTGTTGAATGGATAGTGTATAAATCCTGTGAGGAGCTCAGTAAAAGTTAAAGCCTTTACAGTTTTGTAAAACTCATTGTAAACTGGGTTATGCTTCTTATGAGTCTTTGCCAGTCGTTTGGGTATTTAACAACAGCAAAGACTGCTGTATGGCAAAATCTCATCTAAACCAGATAAACCTGTTTCTTAAACCCAGTAATTTAAGCAAAACAAAATGAAAAAAAAATCACTTCCGTAGGCTCACATAATCTTTTTTGATTGTACCATTTTCTTTTTATTCATTTATTTCTCCTGGTGTTGGGAAGTGAGGTAATGCTGATCTGGAGTTTGTGTAAAAAGCAGTATTTTTCTGAATCGTGAAAGAGAACCTTTTCTGGACTATAAACAGCACAAAATCTACTTAATAAGTAGGAGAACAGTGATGAATAATACTGTTTACCAGTTCTTGGATGGAGCTAGCTTTAACTGAGATTTCACAGTGAAGAGAAGAACATCTTCTGCCAAATAATAAACAGACCATCTATCTAAGGGGTACAAGAACATAGTTTTATTGTGATAAATGTCATCTTTATTATTGCAGAACTAAGTTAAGAATGTTAAATAAGTCTAAAGATGTAATTTTATTTTTAGTCTGTTTGATTTTCTAAGTTACTAATCTGAGTCCTGTACTTACATTTTTTCCCTCTTATTAACAGAGACAAGTCAATATCCAGTTCATAATTATTAATGCAGTTTTGAACCACAGAGTAGACAACCACAGTAATTTTTTGCATGATAATTTCAAGGTGAGACATCTACATAATGCCTTGGACACATATATCTGTATACTTGTAGTTAAAGTAATGTGCTTTAAATTTGTGTGCCTATAGATAAAATACACATACTTTAATAAAAAGATGATAAAGAGATAATGTACCTTTCAAAAAATTTGAATTGTTGGTGGGGTAATTTTTGTTTCTTCTTGTAGCTGATTAGTTTTAAATCTTTTAAAGCAATATGTTTGTCTGACATGCCACTCATGCTATTTTTTTGATGTCTGGAAGGGACGTCTTTTGCTCTCTCGGACTCTATAGACCAGAATAAAATAAAACACCAAGATCTCAAACAATGATAGATGAGAAGAAAGAAAAACTCTCGCATCAGTGATAGAAAATTACCTATTGAAGCTACATGGCCTAGACAACTTACTCATTAGATTTATAATGAATTTATAAGCTTATAGTGACTAGGTTGCTCTAGATTTTCAGTTGTCACAATTTGCAACATTGACATTAGATTCACTAAAACCAAGCCATAACTCTTTATTGGAATATAAAATTCTGAATTTTAAGATGACCTGGGAAAACTAGTGCTGGAAACAGGTTTTAAATTATCCTCCAATTACATAAAGGCTTTTTAAACAGAATTAACTGAGAGTTTCATGAATACCATCTAAAAAGTGTGTGTTTGCAGATGGGTCACAGTCGTTTCAGCTCTGGACTTCATGACGCCAGGAGAAGTCGGAAACTACACAGTATTTGTGAATGCAAGATTTTGCATTTAGATAGGTTTGAGCTGAATGATCTGAAAAAGCTCCCATAAGCACAGAGCTCCTTACTGTCTGTGTGTTTGAGAAGGCCGAAGAGCTCTGTTTATTGCCACAAAGGGCCTGGAGTAAATTATGTTTAGTAAATTGGCTCCAGGTTTTCTTGTTTCAGACAGTAGCTCTGGAGCAATCTGTTTTATAGGCTCCACTAAATGTGACCCACTGCAGGGAGGTGACATCGTTTCAGGGATGTGACATCACACATGTGCCCGGCAGTCCAGCCCCTCTCTGTCAGGATGGCAGGGCACCAGCAATTCCACTTTCTGTCTTTTGGCATTTAACCCACAGCCTGTTCGAAATTTATGGGCCCCTCTGGGAGGTCCTAGCAGGATGGAGCCAGGCTGCTCAGCCCCTCCTTGGCCTTGTGCCTCCCACCCCTACACGGGGCAAATAAAAGCTCCTTTATTCCGCTGGAAATGCCCCTGTTTCAGCGAGGTGTATGCATGGCTCCCTTCCCTGGTCGGTCTTGCAGGTGATAATTAACACACTGCAGTGCTATTTCCTAGCTGAAGCCAAGGTAGGAAAGCAGCTTTAGCCTCAGCATTTTTCTTTTCAAAGTCCTTTCCCTCATTTATTTTGGATCTGTTCATGGTGAGGAAGTTTTAGAAAGTATCTGAAAGTAGCTGAAGTATCAAAGAACTAAAAAAACCTGTAATTTTTCCTTCTCTTACCAAATTCTTCTTAGTTTTGAGGGGAGGAAAGAATGGGGGAGTCAAATTTGCTTTTAGGTTTTATGTTTTATTTCTGCGCATGGGACTGTTTGCTTCTGATCAGTGTGACTGTGGGTCTTCTCAGCGCAGGACACCGATTGACACTGCATGTGTTACAGAGAGGAAGGATATTCCCTGAAGATTAATGGCAAGTTAGTTGGCCTGAAGTTCATTAACCTGAGCTAGACTGTTGGAAGGACTCTGTGTGGAAGCTGGAATTGTATTAGGATCATCATAAACTAAAAATATATGTGACAATCTGGCAGATTGCAATGAGTCTAAAGACAGGACAGGGTTGGCTCGAGCTCACAGAGCAGCTGCCTCCAGTGTAAACTAACCGCCTTGTGAAAGCAAATGGTTTTTCACAGACATAATTCAAATAAAAGGGAAAAAAGCGCCCCGCCAACCAAAAAAAAAAAAAAAAAAGGAAGGTTCCCATTAGCAAAAAAGCTTAAATGAAAAAGTGAGGTTGAGGTTATGAGCTATGGCCAAAGCCCCAAGTTTGGTGCTGATTCTCAGTCAATTCAGCGAATGACAGTACATTGACACAACTTTTTTTTAAATCAAATTTAGTCTTTATTCTTCACAGTAATTTGCCTCAAGAAAATGAGCCCCCAAATCCTTTGGTGAATTCCCAGTTGGCTGAGGCCCAGACCTTCAGGCCATGACTTCTCAACATACTTGCAGTGAGACTGGCTCCCTCTTAATTGCTTCTTTTTGAAGTATGGTTTGTCACTGTCATCCTGCTGAAGACAAACAAGGCTGGTGTCTCATCTTCATGTACTCTTCCCCCTCCTCCTCTCCCCTTCTTCTCTTCTTCCCCCGAAGTAAATTTCTTAAAAGCAATTTAACCCTGGGATAGTCCAATCCACACCAGTCCTTCATGGTCCACCCTCAAATGGAAGTGTTGACGCAGAAGAAGTAAGGGTTTCCTCTTAGGATCTCATACTGTAATAAAGGGAAAGATGAAACAGGCATTTCATGTTTGTGTGTTTTCTCTCCATGTCATCTCATGAACGTGTACTCACACTTGGCCAAGAGCAGTGCATTCAGACACTGAATGTGAGTGTTGAAGAGGGGACTGAGAAGAAAGAAGGTCAGTGTTCTGCAATAGGAACCACGCTTTGGGCATTGTACAGATTTTTTCCCTCTTTCACCGTCGTGCTCTTCTTGCACACTTCTTGTCTTTTACTATTGACAGGAGGTCTGGAGGCTCAGAAAGCCCAAGTTTCACCTGAGAGAGATTTCTTTTGTCAGAGAGAACTGTTTCCATCCTTTAATGCCAGGAAGGATGAATTGCCTGCGTCAGGAGGTGCAGAATTGGTTCTGGGCGCTGCTGTAGCTCACAGAGTTCCCTGACCCAGTGCTGAAGGAGCTTAAATGCCCGACAGGGGCCACAAGCTGTTCTGCATCTCTCATGGGCTTGTAGGGAACCTCTCCTTTGATGTCTGTGCAAGTGCTGGCTGATGTGGGCACCAGGATTGCTCTTCTGATCACGCAGTTTCGGTACCTTTCAGAAAAGAATTTCCATGGCAAGTCATGAGCCATTAATCTCTCAACTAACCATAACATTTCCTTACTCCTTGGTTTTACAGCATTACTCAAACACTGATATTTGTCATTTCACCAGCCATCTCCCTTGACCTCTAGCATCATGCACTTGCAGGAGGAAGGATCTGGTCTTACAAATATTTTCATACTCCGATCTCTGTGATTTATTAACCATCAAGTTGTGCCTTCAGAACTCGGGATGCCATTTCAAATAATTTCATGTGCAAAAGGGATAATTTCATGGGCAAAAGGGATCCTTAATAGCTGGGTACAAAGGACACCAGGATTGCTTTTGCTGTTTTCTTTTCAACTACTGTGCTAGCTGTGTGACCTTGAGGAAATATGTTCACTACAGCTTTATGGTTCTGTTTTTGCATAGGGAAAATAAGGACAGTGATAATTGCTTTCATTTGTAAAACACTTCAAGATTTATAGAATATGAATGACACTTATTAAGTGAAACGTGCTGCAAAGCTGGCTTAGTTGCACACTGTGCTAACAAAATCTCATATCAGCCTATTGACCCCAGCCTGAAACACTCATTAAAGTTTATAGGACATGTTGGTGGATGAATTGAGGCAGTTATTCTGTTGGAAATATCATACTGAAAGCGCTTTCAAATCTGTCATCTGCCTTGACTTTTTTGAAACTAAACACACTGCTTGTTCTATCCAATTTTCTTAGTTTATTTATGAAAGTTTTGATGGGTATGTACTCATTGTAAACTCTGCTTGTACCCCCATGGCATCTGAGACATTACTGTTCATTCTAGTCATAGCATAAACATACAATAGTTGTACTGAGATAAAAAGAGTTATAAAACATTAAGATATCCAGTGGACTGGTAGGAACTAACAAGTTGCATAGTCACTTTTGAATGGCAAATGTTCTTTTTGTGGATACTGCATTAATTTAATTTGTGCTTAAAATTTGGCTGTGCTCGACGCTGGTATTTGAAAAGTTTACATATTTTTCCAAAGTCAAAATGTGCAAATTTAGTATTAAAGAAACAAAACATTTTTACTTGTACTAGAGGAAAACATACTTTTGTAGTAGAGGAATTAAATGAGCTGCTCTTTAAAGATAGGTCTGGCTTGCTTGCAGAATTAATATTTATGCAGTAATGCAGGTCTACAGATGCTTTCCTTTTTTTCTTCCAGGTAAAACTTGAGCTGTTTGAAAATTGAGGAGCTATTTCACCATAGTGCAAAAAAAGATACAGAACAAGAGAGCAGAATGAGAGCTTTGCAAGTGCCACATATCTACAGCCTGCTGTCTTTAGTGATGCTGTTCCTTCCAGTCACTGGAATGTCAAAACAAAATATCCCAAGACTGAAGCTTTCCTATAAAGGTAAAATTTTCAGTGTTTTTTCTGATTCTGCCGCTTTTGTTTTGATGTGGTGTTGCCAGCAGTTCATTTGTATTACTTACCAGGAAAGCAAAACACTGCCCCAGAAATACATAATAGAAGCCTTAAGGATGGATGTATTCTGCCTAAGGACAGTATTAAATTCTGGGGTTTTTTTTTGTCGTAGAGGGGCACATGTTCCTGAAATATAACTGTCTTTTTAAACTATATTTCTGTTTGCTCCAAAATGATGTTAAAAGAGTATATAAATTAGAGGGGAATGGTAATTGAAACACTCTGAGGTGCATTGGAGACATTTCCATGTGGCTGCTGGGGGTGATGTGAGATGTGGAGGACATTCACTCCTTCCTAGAGCATCAGAGAAAGTCTAGAGAGCTGCTACAAGTGTTTCAAGGGGACTGACATTTATTTTTGTAATTCTTTTTCTATCACTAAGTTGGTATGTTAAACTCTTCATATGTGTTTTTCTTTCTCTTTGCCTCTTTGGATCACAAAAGCATGTTTCTCTGTGGAATTCATTAGTCTTGTGTGTACTTCTTGTTGAGAATGGTACCATCTGAGGGGTTTCAACACAGACATATTTAAGTATTAATGGAAAATTTTTTAAAGAAGGTAGATTTCTTTTTGCTTTGAATGTACAGTAGACCTCCACAGGCACAGAGAGGTGTCACTAATGCTGTCTTCTTTAGCTAAAACAAATGTTCACCAGTTATGTTTCAACTATGTCAGCACCCTGCCCTTATGGGAGCTATTTCTGCTCAGTTTTTCAAACTTATGTCTTCCTATGCATTGCAGAATTGCACTCAGGATGGTGTGATGAGACAGGCTGTAAAGCCTTCATCGGGGCTAATGATATGTTTATCATGAGTTTAACACCCAGAGGAATTTATTGAGTAAGCAGAATGACATGCTATTTATTTACAAGCTTCTCTTTTGCTAGATTTGCATGCCACTGTGCATGCTATTCCGCTGTGTATAGCTGTGTTTGGATGTGTTTGTGCGAGAGAGACGGAGGAAGTAAGATCAAGGGATCTTGACAACATTTTTATAAATTCAGGAAACAGTTGCACTCACTGAAGCCAATGAATACAGAAACTGAAAGACCTGACGTGAGTTATGAAAGTTAGCAGTAAAACCCTCCTAACATACAGCCAGCCTTCTCACAGTTAGGCCTTTTGAGATAATTCCCAAAAGCAGCATATACCATATGGTGATGGCATTTATTGTGGATTTGACACTCACGATTAGTGAATTCCTCTACTTCAAAAGCAGATAGCCTTTGGCAAAATACTGATGGATGCATTTGGCAGGTAAAGAGGGGGAGAAAGAAAGAAAAATTATTGAGGTCAACACGAGGGAAAAAGAAATGGCTGAAATCTTAGTTTAAAATAGTGGCAGAGACCTGCTGGGAGCGGTTGGGAAAATGCCTGAGCTCGTTTAAAAAGACAATGAGCAGATGATTGATATTTAGGCCCTGACCCAAACTTTTATTAGCAACTTTATAAACCTTTCAGTTTGGCTTGAGGGATACCATTTCCTGTCCAAACTTATGCACCCATATCCCTGTAGGGGAGGAAATCAGAAAGAGATACAGATGCAAAATAGCACATAAATCTTAATTTGGACAGCTGTGATGGAACTGAAAAGACAGAAGAAAGAGAATTATGAGAATTTATTGTGCCTTCTCCTACTTTTTCGGGGAGATGGAAGGTGTGTATTTTTCCACACGGAACAAGAAAAAGTTCTGTTTTTTCACACATACTGTAAATGATTACAGTATGGCTTATCATAATTAAACCATATTTTTTTTTGTTGATAACAGGAGGTCAGATGTACTGAATATTTAATAAAGTTGTCAGAATTAAGTCTACCTTCCTTCCCCCAAGTGTTTCAGACAAAATAATTCAAGGTTTCTGCAAGTAAGATGTAAGAGAAATGAACTCTCTTGCCAGTTCTCATAAAATTGTTAGTCATGTCACTGACAAGTTCTGGCATCTCTGTTCTTTGGAATTAAGACTTGAAATATCACGAGGAGAAGAATAAAGGGTTCTTTCCCTTCTTTATGGAAAACAGACAAAAACTGGCCGTATCAAGCAGTTCTAAAAACCTGGTCACACATGCATCTTTGAAGGGAAAGTTCATTCCCTTCAAGGTGAAATGTGTTTATGGCATAGGTCCATCTTCCCAGAAGAGCTGAGCATTTGCTGGGGCAGGAGAGCTGAAAGTAAGCAGGATTTTGCTCTGCAGTTACTGAGTCTCCCAGCTGCATCAGTCAGTGGTGGATGGGGGAAGAGGCTGGGGTAGGTAAAGATGTGTCTATAACTGCAGGAGTGCTTCAATAAGCCACAGCATGCCACAGCTCCTTTGTGTTCAGACAGCAATTAAAATTTTAGACCTACTCTTAATGGCAGGTACAGGTTTTCATTTTCTCTTGGTTTTCATCTTAAGGAGTGGGAATCTGTTCTGGGAATAAGATATTCCAATGAGTGATGTGTGGATCAGTGCAATATCATACAATGGATTTCCTTTATTGTTTGCCCCAGTCTAAAAATGTGTTCTAAAAAATCATGCACGTATAAAACTAAAACTACACACAGTTCAGTTGAAATACATTGTAATACAAGAATAGAAGTCATATTCTCCACCTGTGTAAATATAATACACTGGGGTGTTTAATCATGTATCTCATCCTTCATTCCCACATTTTCCCTGATCCATTAGTTGAAAAATTCTCTTCTTCACTTAGACTTAACTTCTAGATATTGGTTCATGTCACTACTATCCCAGAAATTTTCACTGCTCTTGTGATGTTTTTAGAGTGCTCTCACTGTGTAGACCTTACCTAATCCATGTATCTTAGATACTTCTATAAGTTTCAGGTGCTTTTATTATTATGTTATAGCTTTAATATTTGGAGGAGATGAGAAACTGTCTTCTGATAGAAGATTGCCATCTTTAGAAAACCAGGGGATGATTTTTGAGTAATATGCCATATTTTAATATTCTTTGTCTAGCACTGCTTGCAGTCTAAGAGAAACTGTATATTTATTACTCATTTTCATGCAGCTGGAGATAACCTATGACCTTCATCCAAACTGCAATGCTCCTCAAGCACAGAAGTGCCGTTCACTTTCCCGAAGCACGTCCTCATTGTCTTCTGCCTTAGCATCCTCTTTCCAACCCCGAGAGCAGATGCAGAAGGTTTTCATATACCAGTCTCATTCATTACTGTTAATTTCAGGACAGCATCAGTTTTGTTACTAAAGAATGGAAGGATCTGTGTCCTAATTCTTACATGTTTAATTCATACAGTGTAGACAGTCTTGTTTCTGTCTACCTTCTGAGTAATCATTTTTAGTTCATTCAGAGGTACTTCCATACATATTTTCTTAGTGCTTGTCTAGGTTTTACTTTATAGGGGAAAGTAGAGAATAGCCAAACCAGAAGGTAGATTGCCTTCTAAGGAAAAGAAAAAAAAAATTAAACATTTTTTCAGTTTGTAGCTATCCTAAAATTTACCTGCAGAAATGCAGATTCCTAATGGCAGATTTCACCCTATTGATTTGATTTACTTTGCTGCTTTTCATGGACTTCATAGTAAGTGTAGTTTTTGTTCTCAGTGAATGCATTTATTTTACAAAAGTGTGCACCCTGGTTTATTGGCTGAGGGGGATGCCCCAGCCCAGATGTGGACATGGTCACCAGTGACATCCACAAACATATATCATTCCCATGTGGGAATGTGGTCGGGCCTTAGAGCAAGCCCAGCTTACTGTGAACAGTGGTGTCTTGGTAAGAGGACCAGGAATCCTGCATTGTGACACAGTACATAGGAAAAAGCATGACTGAAGGCAACCTTTGGCTTTTAAAACAGTATTTACTTAGAACTGTTAAAAACAACCATGGTAGTAATTTATATCTAATAAACAAGAGCATTATTCTCAGCTGATTTTTTTTTGCACATTAAGTGAACTAGGATTCAGTCTCCCACTGAAGTCATGGCAAGAGTTTGGCCACAAATGGAAGCATGATCAAATTCACACATTTCACTTTTTTCATTTTACATAAGTAAACTAAAGACAGGTAGTTCTTTCTCCTCTGCTGAAGGATGACAGTGATAAATCATCAGCTCCACATGGAAATTAGCCATATTTAAGGATTGTTTAGTTCCATGCAGTGTTTTGCACACAAGATTTTCTTCCCCCTAAGAGTGATCCATTCTTTAAACATGGTGAAAAAGCAAACAGAGAACATTTCGGTGCCAGGAATTCTTTTGAACATTTGACTGGATGAGTACACTTGCCTAATGTTCAAAAATTATCCTTTCAACATGCTACTTTACAATATCAGGCATTCTGTTCTCTATATTGTCTTTGCTTTAAACCTGTTTCATTTTATAACTGATGGGATGTTTAATTGTTGCATCAGAGCGGTTAGTTTGTTAAGTTACAGTACAGCTGGCTTATTTCCATCTAATGCACCATTTAATTATGCGTCTAAAACAAAGTTAAAATTGTACAGCTCCTTGAGCCTCAATTAAACTAACTGTGACACTGCAGTAATCCCAGTACCCTGATGGAGTGTTGCGCAACTATGACTGGTTGGAATGTGGTAAGCTGGTGATGTATAAGAGAGCCTAGAAATGAGTTTGCATTTTGCAGCTGTTCTTGTTCTGCTGGAAGAGGAAGTAAAACCGGAAAAAAACCTGCTCTTGTGGTAGTATCAACAGCTGCAAATCTGAATGCTTATGCAAATCAAGGAAAATGTCCTGAGTGAAGAAGTGGTGTTTTTCTCCTATTTGTTATTTAATTAATTTTTCGTGGTTTCTTATTTCTCAGAAAAATATCTCAGATTCCTTTGCAGAAAAACATGTAATGTTAAAATGAAGATCCTAGTACCGGGTGATTGTATAGTTATGCAAAAGACTTTGCCTGTTTCATCTCAAAAATGCATTCTGAAGGCAGTGATCATTAAGACTTAAAATATAACCTAGCCTAAAGATGGATGGGCACTACTGTCCATGCGAGGAAAGTCTCTTCTATATGCAGTAAACTAAATATAAATTTGAATGCATTTAGTAATGGCAAAACCAGCAAGTTTCTTACAGACATTTTTTTTCCATTTTTAAGCTAGTGAACCTGAAGGTCAAATCAAACTATATGTTGCATATTCTGTCATATAATTATCATATATATAATGTCCTGGAGAGCAGCGTCCAGCCACTGACATCAACAGTTTACATAGCAGCTGAACAAAGAGTAACCTTGGAGAACTGACCCATATCAACCGCTTAACAGTGTAAACTGTAACTCAAAAAAATTTCTGTTTTTTCATGGTCACAGAAGAGTCTGAATTGGATAAAAGAGGAATTGTGTTCAAAAAATAAAGAACTAGTCTGCTGAATGTTCACTTCATTAAATCTTGGAAGATGAGAGGAAACAAAACAGAAAGAGTAATACCTGGTAAAGAATTTTTGCTCTCTTGTAAAAAGAAGGATAGGAAAACATCAAAAACAGCTTCCCTAG
>WBMY01018200.1:237140-296437 GCA_013397315.1 Donacobius atricapilla | reverse complement strand
TATATAGCATATACCCAAAGAAAGGGTGAAGTTCTTCTTTTAATTTAAGAATATGCAAAATCCATCTTGACAAATACGAGATTTCTTAAATTTCATGTCTTTTATTCAAAAACATTTATTGTTCTTGCTATCAACCAGTTTTACCAATTTCTGAATATGTCTTTTAATTCTTACAAGTTAAGTTACGGACCTCAAGCAAAGAGAGGTTTCCTAAAGCTGTTCATCACAGCAGGGCGTCAGCTGAGACCAAAGATGGCTGTGAGGAATTTCTGAAGGATCTAAAAATACCCAGCAAGGGCAACAGCACACTTAGAGATAAATGTGGAGCAATGCATATTTGATAGAATAATCTGAACTATTCATACAAGCCGACTTGTTCAAACCAAGTGTTGCACTTCTGAGACCCAACAAGTGCTATTGACAAGTCAATGAAATCTCTTCCTCACTGTGAGCATGAAAAACAGAAACAAAAAAAAACCCTCAGAAGAATAGAAGGAAAGCCCCAGCATATGACAAAGTTGGTGAATGAGTCACTGGCATTCCACGTGTTAGGAATACTGTATCCAGTTATAATGGTGCCTCAAGAAAAAAATTTAAAAAGAAGGAAAAAGTGGAAACACCAAGATTTTTCTTGCTGCCAGAGGTCATATCCACATGCCATTTACATGGTGTGTTGTGCAGCACAATACCTGGGAGAAATCTAGGAGCCAGGAGCCAGCTCATCTGTGTGACATCTGTGTCCCATCATGCTGGGACAATAAATCAGGTTCTGGAAAGACTACAGCATCTCTGTCTCTCAATCACCCAGCAGAGAGAAATCTGCATGGTTATGGTAGAAAGCTAATGGGAGATCTTATGTCTAGAGTAGGGATCAAACTGCTCACCATTTAGTATAATTTATCTTCTGAATAGTTTAATCAGCATTTACTCCTTCAGTTATCTCCTTTGTACTGTGAGGATCACATTAAAAAAATTGAAGATTTTTAAATCCACTTTTTTGAAAAAGATTGCTGTAAAGAGAAGGGAATTAATCTGGTTATTTTAACTACAGTAAAGAGGACAAGCAGTATTGGACTCAAATTTCTGTATGGAAGACTCAAGTCAGACAGCAGGAAGATGAATCCACTGTATGTTGGACCGAGAAGAAGTTGTGCAGTCTTCAGCACTGGGGAAAGAGGCAAGATGTTTCTTTCCTGACAGAACAGAGAACATACAATACTTTTACTTTGGGGCTGCGAGATAGATAAATTAATCTGAAATTACTTCCTCCTGATTCCACTGATCTTAGCTCAGTCACCATTTCTTACCATGAAAAGGTTTTTTTCTCCCTATTTCCGTGGAAGTAGATAATCTCTTGCAGATGACAATTCCTTATCTGACAGAAGTGGCGGTGAAGCAGGTTTTAGACAACTGCCCTCTGCAGAGGACATCTACCAGTGCAGACAGATGTAGTCCACATCTGAAATAGTCTTCAAGAAAGATTTACACAGTGGTGACCACAGAAGTGTCCATGTGACCTACTGCTATGTGATGGGAAAAGAGGGGGTGAAAGAGTAGAGTCCCTCACTTTCTACTCAGTAAGTCTTCTCTGGTTATCAGCATGTCAAAAAGCAAATATCTTTGCAGTAAACGGTCAAACTTAACAGACAAAAGTGTCACAAATCTCATTAGAGAAAAGAAAGGACTGAACTCACTGTTGGGCTCCTCTGTTTAACTTCTTGCAGAGTTTTAATGGAGGGACTCCATGTTTCTTCCTGTAGTCATTGTGTACTTTCAAGACTTCTTCAGCAAATTGTTTGGAAGCTGAAATCACATTAAAAAAATTGGAAAGGTCTGTCAAATACAGACATCAGTGAAGACAGAAGAAGCATACCCTGTACCTAAGCCACTGGTGCAGGCTGGGCAGAAGAACACAAGAGTACCACACTCATTACCTGGCAGCAGGATGGAATGAACCACTTAAGACTTCCATCCAGAAACAAACTCTAAGAGACACCCCCATTGGGAAGCTACAGACTCACCAAAGGTTGAAAAAAACTGTGAACCTTACTGTTTTCCTCCATAGCAAGGTGATTTAAGGTTAGTTAATCAATTTGTCAGTTTAAACAGAAATTAGTGTGACTGACTTTCATTTTAAGCTATCAGTGCAATAGTAGACTACTCAGAGTAAGCAACAAATATGTCCTTCAAGAAGATACATTAAAAATGCAAGTGATTGTCCCTCTATGCAAGAATTGTCTGTATTAGTCAGGGCACCACCTAAAGAGAAAGAAGATACTAAAATATTTAGATATCTGCAAGTACTTTGAAATACGTACCATTCTTCTAATTCATTTTATAGTACAAATTCATAGAAATCTCAAAGTGCAACTTTATTTGGCTCAAGACAAATAAATGTTCACAAACAGCAAGTAGTAAGGAAAGAAATAACTCCTGTGGCATGGATTTTTATATTTATTAATGATTCATCAGTTTCATTTCTGAATATCCTAATTAGCATGACTACCATAATTTTCTTTGTAAGGCACTTTGGAAACCCAAACAGATCCTATGACTAGGAAGTGTTTCCCATTATTAACCTTAGATTTCTCAACTTCCTCTCACTACTTGATCCTAACAACTAAAATCAGTCAGTCTCTGCTGTATTAGCATTATTCTCTTCTGCTGTTTGTAATGATGCACTTTCCCCACAACAGAGCTGTCAGTTTGCACACACTGTTCTCAGAACATTTTCCTAAGGTGATTACCCAGCTCATTTTCATGCTTTTGGCTGTTCTTGGAGTTCTCTCCAGTTTCCTCAATAGTGCTGGGATAATATAGCAGGTTAAAATAATCTCAGTATCCAATGCACATAAGAAAGCCGTTGGTTTCATGCAGTACCTTAAATCTTTTGAACACAGTCTGGAGTTGGGTTGACTCCTGACCAAAGTGTCATTGTGGACATATATCTAATATGTTCACCATAACATGCTTTCAGGCTCACTTTTTTGGTATCAGTTTGTTGGTTTAACACAGTAGCCCTGTTGAGCAAGGTGACATCTGCCCACCACCTTCCTCCTCTTCAGTTCTTCAATTCTGTGTATCACAAGTTGCACATCATCGAAAAAAACCAGCCACCTCCATTCTGGTATTCAAGCACACAAACTCCTTTTTGCTAATGAACCTGTCCCATCACTCTTGTTACCATTGCTCACAGCTCTCTGATTCTATCAGGCCAGAGTCCTAAACCTCTCATTTGCTCTGTTATAGAGGTAGCCAATTTCTACAGCATCTATCAGAAGTCACTGAGAAAAACAAGCCTACATCCAATTCACCCCCTTCCCTGATGCAGGTAGTTAATACAGCCTACAAATTAAAGACATTGAAAAACACAGTTTTGAAAGTTGCATCACATACTCCATACTACTTCTTTTTGCTTGAGACCATGCTAAACTTGTGGCTGTTACCACCTCGACTTAATACCCCACCCACTCGGCACTGAATAGTAGGTAAACAATCAGACCTGCAAGTATGGAAGGTTCTATCCAAATCATTTGCTCTCAATGACATCATCAAATTGAAATTCTAATTAAAAAAAGAATCAATTGAAATACAGATTTTGTCAGTGCTCAGTCCATACATTAAACAGAAATACTGCTCTGTATAATAATGTAGCTCTGTAGTAACTTTCTGACTTACAAAGAGTAAAAAGTCATGGACAAAATTGAGTTGCTTCTAGCTACAGCAGGCACTTCTATGCTGTCCCCGGAGAACCGCCATCTTTCCCTTCCCTCAAAGGTGGCTGCTATAGAAATGCTTATCTTCTGTGACTCAAGCTCATGTGCTAACCACCTCCCTCTGTACAGCTTCTCCTGTGCCTGATGATATGTGGAGAGGGACGCCCAACTGCCAGATATATTTCATATTTGTTTCAGAATGCATGTTAAGTTTTTCCATTTCACCAGTGTTCCATACACTAAGAAGCCAGGCATTAAAAGTGAGAGTTAATGGGAGTTTTCAGGCTCCCACCCAAAAGGGAATAGCTTCCCAAACAGCTGTGGAGACATACTTCTTTCCCTTCATGTAAGCTGCTTGAAAAAAATCATTTTCTACTGCCAGAGAGTTAAGTTTGGTCATGAATCATTACACAGCTTAATAAGTAAAACAACTGAAAGTATTAGATACAGTTGTTTGTTTCTCAATATTCTATTATTTGCCTCTATCTCTTATCCTTCTGGAACATTGGCTAAGATAATGGCAGCCTGTGACAATGAATTTCTAGGCTATGATGTGGTACAGGGCATACCTTAGAGCTGTTATGCTCTTGGAGTTCCAGTTTCATTGACCAACTTTGTGTGTCAGAGAAAAATAAGCAGAGGAATCTAAGTTGCCTTTTCCCATCACATTTGTTTTTCAGAGAATTATATTTCTCTGTTCTTACTGTCTCTAAACAGTTCCAATCTACTCAGTCTTTCTTGCATGAAGAGCTCTTCATGCCTGAATCCATCCAGCCTCTTCTTAGAGCCGTCTTCTCCCGCCATTTCTGCCTTAGTTTGGGCATCAAAACAGAGGTGAGTTACCTCTCATTATTCTATACCACCTCTCATCATTTTCCAGGAATGGGGGAAGGGGTCTTTTCCATGTCAAGGTAGTGTGGCATGAGCAGGTATTTTAGGCTCCAGGTGGTAGTGTTTGCATACGAATTGCTCACCTGTCTTGTACAGATTTCTATTAATATTGTTGTGTTCCACAGCACAAGCTGCCCTGCATCACCTTTGCAGCTGTCAACTGCACCTCCTCCACTGGCCTTGTGGAGCCGCAAGTCAAAAATAGTGAATTGTTCCACAGAGCACCAAATCCCTACACAGCAGAAATGCAGTGGGTAGCCTTTGCCTCAGCACTCAGGACACACAACATTATGGCTGGCACACACATGACTAGCAAAGCAGACATACATTCTTATGCCCAAGTATCTACCCTGGTGACGCAAAAATGAGCCCTGTATCGATCCCTAGAGGTATTGTTTCTTCTCAGTGCTTTTTGTCCTATTGCTTATGAACTAATCTTCACTGGTAATGTTTTCCTTTCCATAAATACTAATTTTTTCTATTTAGCCCTCAAATAATTAATATATGATGCTATCAACAAGAGAGAGTTGGGATTGTTAGGTCTAGAGAAGACAAAGCTCTGGGGAGACCTTATTGTGGCCTCTGCTTAAAGGGGGATTATAAGAAAGATAGAGGCAGACAATTTATTAAGGCCTGTAGTGATGGGAAAAGGGGTAATAGGTTTAAAATAAAAGAAAGTCGATTCAGGCATGTAGATGTATGGAAGAATTTTTTAATGATGAGGGTGGTGAAACATTGGCACATGCAGCCCAGAGAGGTGGTGAAGAACCCATCCCTGGAAACATTCAAGGTCAGGTTGGATGGGGCTCTGAGCAGCCTGATGTAGTTGAAGATATACCTGCTCTGGGGGTTGTATTAGAGGACCTTCAACAGTCTCTTCCAACCCAAATTCCCCTATGTTATTACAGAACAAACCTCACTCATAATCCTACACTGAAGGGTACCATTATGTCTGTCTCAGTCTCTCTTTGAACCATAACACAGGCCTCAGACTCTCCAATGTGTGCATTAGAGGCAAATTGAGATAATGATTCCACCTCTCAACTTTCCCCAAAAAGTAAATAACTAGAAATGTGCTCATATTATAACAGGATACTGCATGTTACTTCCATGTTACTCTTTTGGGCCCAGAACCCAGGCAGAAAGAAACTGTCCTATTTCCAGCCAGGCCAGGGCTAATTTTTGCAGTAGCCAGGAGGGAGCACAGCCAGGACTTGGAAATTATTCTATACCACCTCTCATCATTTTCCAGGAATGGGGGAAGGGGTCTTTTCCATGTCAAGGTAGTGTGGCATGAGCAGGTATTTTAGGCTCCAGGTGGTAGTGAGTGTTTGCATATGAATTGCTCACCTGTCTTGTACATATTTCTATTAATATTGTTGCTGTTACTCTTTGTTCTCTTCCTGTTTCCAGTAAACTGTTCCTCATTGCTGTTTCCAGTAAATAGTTCTTATCTCAACACATCTTTACTTTTTATTTCTCCAGTTCTCCTCTCCAGCCACCCATGGGTAGGGAGAGGGGGGATTGAGAGAGCAGTGCATCCTTTGGGGTGGTTTCAGTGGGAACACTAAATTGGAGAACATCATTCCTAAACCACAACAGAAGCCAAGTGCTAGCATACATGGAGAAGACATGAAAAGTAGATAGAAAACACATAAAAGGTAATCAAGTAACTGTTTAAACACGGAGTGTAAAGCTCTGCTTTAAAACTGAAATCCCTTCAATCTCTCTTGATTCTGCAGAATTGCCCTATTCTACCCTAGAAGCAGAAGTGGGTTAGGGAATAAGAATGCAGCAAATACAGCTTTTAGTATGCCCAACAGGTTTGTGGAAAAAATACTTAGAAGCTTTAGGGAACTGTAAAGTAATTACATCAAAAAGTCATTTGTTACCATCCCAGGTAACTAATACTTCTATTGTGACAAACTTCTCAAAGTATATTCACCAACTGGTAACAAACAAAATTCCTGAGTAAAAGAGATCCCAGCTTCTAAAGACCATATTTGCATCTAGACTCTTCTAAGGGAACTGACATCTATTATTAATCTTTATCCACACTTGAAATGTGACTCTCTGGAAACCATCCCTACCTGAATCTTTCGCACTCTGAGAATAGCGTTCCTTCTATGGAGAAGTGATGGATGTCTAACTGATATGGGAAATGTTAAGAAGTCAGTCATGTTCTACTGTACTTTGACTGAGCTCTTTGGTTTGAAGCCACAAATGCTTCAGGGTGGTCTCATGGTGGCTGGTGTCTGCAGCAACACAGGGAGTGAATGTTCCACACTTCTTTCTCCACATATTTAACTTCACTTTCTTGCCCCCCGTCTGGGACTGTAACATCTTCCAAGACCAGCCCTTAATGCAATATGTCATTTGGGAAAACGGATCTGACATTCCAATTCATGAATCATTTCCAGCCACAAAAACTGATCTCCCCCAGTGTTAAACTCCCTTTTTCTCTAACATAACTGGCTGATTGCTTGGAAATATACAGAAGATATGAAACCAAGTATAAATCTTGGAGGAAAGGAAAGATAAAATCATACTGTGTTTAGAAAGTATTGTATCCTGGGTGGGGCTTCCTTGTCTCCTTTTACACAATCAAGAATTCAATAAAGGGGCAAGGTCTCCATCCTATACAATAGGCATTTATGAGAGATATCGTAATTGTTGGTACATGATTTCCCTTTCAACCTGAATTATCCTGTAACCTTACTAAAAGTTAGAAGAGACAGTATTGCTTATGGAAGTGAAAGGAATTGGGACTTATAATTAGATACTAGTTTAAAAGGGAGTAGTTTCCTGGAACATTCTTATGTTTGCTGCTCAAAATAGCTTTCCCTTCAGCTCAGGAGATCCTTCTTCAAAGAGGAGTTTCTGTGATGTTTCACAGCATTCAGTTTTGCCTGAACTTTGCTCACACACCTGCTTATCATTGCAGCGAGCTTCAGGACAACAGTGAGATGTCTGAGTTAACTGCATCTGATGGACAAGGACCCCACTTATTTCAGTATCTGAGTTTGCTCTACAGCAAACTGACAACTTAACAACTTTGCATTACCTGTGCCCCATGATGTAACACACTCTTTTCCCCATACCAAATTTGGGGCATGTGGCCTGAGAATATGAAGCTGCCAATGCAATAATGTTTCAATGACATTAGTCGTGTCACTATTTGATTGCAAATCTTATTCTTGCTATAATAGACAGTGCTGATTATTTCCTCACTTAAGGCCTTTTATAAACAGTAAGGCAATTGACTGCCCTGATTAAAAAGGAACACCTGGTAAACTGGAGGCTGCACAGCTCTAAGAGGCGCAGAGTCTTCCGTGATACAGGCATTTAAAAAACAAGCAGCACTAATCAGCAGTCTTGAGGCCTTGAGCACTAACAGAAGCAAGTTTTCACTTTCACTGGAGGCAAGGGTGTGAGGAAAAGTCCTTGGTTTGTAGCCCCTGTCTCCTCCAAGCTGACCAACAATCAGAACAGCAAGCAGTCATTTCCATGGAGTGTTCATCTTACACAAGGTTGGAACTGACTGCTCATCCTCTCCAGAGCAGCCATTCCTGGCTTTGAATGAAAGACAATCAAAAGTGTTGTCTTTATTACTATTCTGCCAGGAAGGACACCTGAATATTATAATCATGCCACGCACCTGCAGAGACAACATTTGTAGGCAGCGAATGTGTATGCTGCCGTCCCTTTTTAAAAGACTAAGGAGACCCTCCCATCAGAAAGACCTTCTATTCTCAGGTCCAGCTGCCACAGAATTAGGGCAGAACTAGGGCACATGCACTTCCAAATACAAAGCCACAAGTGACCTGCATGTGTTAGAATCACACTACACAGGAGAAGCAATTAATGTAATCTTCTCCATATCTTCTTTCTGTATCTGCTTAGAGTTTATAATTACAGAAATGCTCCTTCATTTTACACCTCTACCATTCATGTTCTATCATAGTTTGCAGTAGGTATACCTGAACTAGCTTTAGTCTCATCAGCTCCAACATCCTCCCACCTTGCTTTTCTGCCAAGGACATCCAAGATAGCTGTGGCAATGCTCAAAAGTATGTTTACTTATGCACCCCCCCAAGGCATGGAAATGTGGCCATGCACATTTCTTCTGACCATTGATGTGTGTGAACTCACCTGTCCAGTAGCCAAAGTCAGACAGGGAGGCACAGAAATATTTCTTTAAACCCATTTACTATCAATTACATCACCTGTTTTTCATCCCTCTGCTCAACAGGTTAAACTCCAGTTCTCATAATTCAAAATCTTTTTTAAAAAGGTATTTATTTCATAGATTCACAGAATAACAGAATGGTTTGGATTGAAAGGGACCTTTGAAGGTCTTCTAGTCCAATCCTCCTGCAATGAGCAGGGTCATCTTCAACTATACCAGGTTGCTCAGAGCCTCATCTGACCGGACCTTGAACATTTCCAGGGACACATTAAACCATGTTTACCGTAACCTAAACAGGCCCATACTGTCTTCCTACACAACACCCCAGACTCTTACCACCTTCTCATATCTACTTGTACAGGAGCCAGTTCTGTACCAGGGAGATTAGGCACCCATACAGCCTCACCTCATCCCCCTCTGCAGGGCCACCCAGCTGAGCTCTGGCTGCTGTTCAGACCTTCACAGACTGGGCAGAACTTGCCTACATCTGCCTGTAAAAACAGAACAGAGACAGGCTCCAACTTATCTTTCAGAGAAAAGCACAGCCTCTACAGAAAGAGAGATGTGACATAGTTTTCTGGCCTGTTGAGATAAATAATAAACAACAAAACAGTTAACATCAAAATACTTAGTTTTTCATACCTTTTGTTCCTGCACACAGAGCAGCAACAGAAGCAAATTCAAACCCCGGCAAGACAGACACTACCAACTGTACTGATAGAAAATGCAGGGTCTGCATGTTTCCAGGAATAAAAGCTTTCTCCATGCTCAACTTTTTTTTTCTTTTTTTTTTAATGTTCAACACAATAGCATGGGAAACCTTGGTAGGTATCTCAGTTACTACAGGCCATCACATTCTAGGTAATTCCTGAGCCCTTCTCACTTGTTTTGGTATTTATCTGCCTTGAACATGAGGAGCTAAGGGTATAATCTAACAGGAGCAACCACTGTTGCATGGGGTGGCTGCTGCATTCTCCTCCACCACCAAAACCCTGATGGCTCAACAGACAGGTAAAAATTGGGCCCAGAATACTGCCAAACCCGGACACATTCCTGGAAGACTTTTTTTTATCTGCTATTTATTGAACTTGAACCCAGCAATCAATGTCTTCTGCACACAAAAACTGGAGATGCAGGGCTATGAATTGAATTAACTTTGGTTTTGAAACATTATTTTCCCATCACACCTCCAGTTCAGTCTGGTATAAATAAAAAGACAGTAACTTATGTTGGCAAGTTCTGCAAATGTCCCAATGTTACCAAATGCAAAAGCTCAGTTTCTAGCAGTTCAGAACAATCCATCTTCCTGATTCCCACCAGTCCTGTAAAACCAGCCACCACAATCCTTTGCCATTTTGGCAGCTTGGGAGTATCTCATTTCTCAGAAACCAAACAGGTCACTTGTCTAGTATGCCTGTACTTTTGTCATGACCTGCCACAGCTACCTCTTACCAGGATGATGAAGTACAAGTCAGCATTTCAGCTGAAGATGTAGCTCATTCTTGCAGAAAACACAAACAGTCCTTTTTACTGTACTCTGAAGATGCATCTTAAGAGTTAAAAACTAGCACATGCTTCTAAATGAGATTAAAACATGCCTGGAAAACTGCACTGAGCCTGGTTCCTGTCTCTTTTCCTTTTGTCAAAACCCTTCCCAGCCCCTCTTTGTTTTTTTTGTACTGACTCAACGTGCAGAACAGTGTGTAACTCCCAGCCCTTTCTCTGGAGTCCCACCCACATTAGCAGAAGGGGGAAAAAAAAGGAAGAACAGCAGAAAAATACAACCAAACTATAAAAAGAAAACCAAACTCTATAAAATGATAGCAGTATTCATTGAGCCTGACCTTGACTTTGACACCGTCTGCACCCACTTGCCAGAATAAAAAGGGCTATTCCCCCGTAGGGAGCAAGTGAGGCAAGCTTTTTTCACCCACGAGGTTGAACCTGGGGGCAAGTGGGAGAAATAAGACTTTTAGCAGCCTTTCCTACCACCATCCCAGCCTTTTCAGAGACTCCCACTGCTCACAGGAAATCCACGTGCTCCAGGGCGGAGGAGTGGAGCTTGCAGCCAGCTGCTTTCCTGAGCATCGCCTGCAGCTGCTCGCAGGGATGGATATCCCCTGTGGGGCAGGGGTTGCCCGCAGGACCCCGGCCTCCGGCACAGCTGCAGCGGGATCAGAGCCATGCCAGCATGACACTCAGCAACGAAGAGCTGCCAGCTCACCATCCCCTCCTTTCCTGCAGAAATACTTATCTCTGTCTTTTTAGTTAGAGCTCTCTGGGATGTGCAGGGACAGCTGCCTGCACCCCCCACTAATCCAAATGGTGTCTGAAAAGAGAAGACCTGGAGGAGGGCAGAGGGGATCTCCGTGTTTGGCTTAAGTATTTGCAGGACTTATGATCACGGGAGGCATTTTTTCTAACCCTGAGAAGGAAGTTTCAGTATGAATTTGGTTTCATCAGCCTGCAGCTTCCAGGAAAGAAAGCCGAGTCAGAGGTGCCGATGCTTTCAACACTCAGCTCTATCCAATGAAACTCAGCAATGCTAAGTCTTTAGCTCTGATACTTGGGATGAACATTGCTTCAAATATAATCTAACAACCAGTAATACAACATTATTGAGAGTTTTTTATCAAAGAACTGAGATTTCCAATAGCAGGTTTTCTTTGCATGGGGATTCTTAGACCTCAAGATAGGTTTACCAAACCCAAAAAGTTAAAGAAATTGCTCATTTATATTAAAGTGGTGGCCCCGTTTGTCATGAATTAGAGCATCCTTACATTAAACCTTCAGGTATCTCTCCCGTAATCTTTCTGACCCAGGACAGGAGCAAGGAATCTGTTTTGAGGTCAGACAGATCTGTCATGCAACCTGTTACATGTTCACATACCCTAGTCCAGAGAAATTTGTCTGCATCACACCTTAAGAGTAGTAGAGCAGGAACCTATTCTGTACTCCACACAAAACACAGAGGATGCAGTACTCTCTAAAACATCTGCTCTCCCTATTCAAAGGCAAGCCACACCAAATGATCTCAGACAGGAATTAGAAGACTTCAGTGAACTAGAAAGGGCAGATGAGATTTAGTCAATACACCAATTGTTAGGACGGGATTTCAGTTTTATGATTCATCTAAAAATACTGCACACAGCTCAAAGACAAGAACCTGGTCCTAGTTTAACATTGGTTTGAAAAGTGTGATACAAGTGACAAAACATTTTTAACATGTACCTAGATCTCAAGTTCTATTTGTATAACCACTTAAAGATGCAAACATTATCCAAGCCTTGGCAAAGGGAGTTTCTGGCCTGTCATTGTTCCTAAGTTTGTAAAAATCAACTAATGCACAGCAATAAATGTGCAGGAAAAAAATTTGAAAATGGTAATTGCCTTATGACTGTTTTAGCAATTTGCATGTATTAGAACAAAAGGAGATTTTTTATCCCTTTGGGGATTGGGAGGTGCACAGTGCAGTATCTCTATTGCTTTTGCTCAATGTGCTTAGCTAATGCAATGCACAGGCACTGCACTGATTTGGTATTTGTACTTCTTATTATGTTAGCATGGGAAGTGCTGAACTTGATACTTCACAGCAACTACACTTATTTAAATTGTTATAGGGTTATTTATCCCAATCCAGCTGCCAGGATATGAGGCCATACCCACAGACTAGCAGCTGGACTTTGCCAAAAAAAAAAAGCAGGTGGTTTGTCTGGACTGGGTGTCATATCAGTAAGCCCTCTACAGTCACATTTGTAGAAAGCTCTGATTTCATCTAGCAAGCTGACCTTTAAAAATAAAGAAAAAGGAAAAAACCCTCAATACACCCATGCTGAGGCCCTTCAAAGCATTACTCACTCAAAGATTTTCCTTAAGTTTCTCTGAAGTGGCCTATAGTTTTGAGTTAATCAAGTCCTAGGTTTTGCTGAGCATGTCCCCGTATGTGCTGTTCACACATAGGACAGAGAGACAACATGCCACCAGGATCTGATTTGTCACAGAAGCAATGCCCTAAGAACAGGGAAAAAAAAAGTCCCATCCAGTTTCACAACTGTTTCAGAAATTCAGGACAGTTTTTCACTGGTGACCTTAACAGGACAAAAGCGGAGAAGACGCAGGGCACTGAGCACTCCCTTCTTAAGGTCTCTGGCTCCTTCGCAGCTTTGGAGAAGTCTCTCCCAGCCAAAACTGAGCAGGGCACACAGACCGCCAGCAGCAGCGGGGAAAGAAACGACAGTGCAGACAGCAGCAGGGAAAGGCTTAAAGAATATTTGCACAGCTGGGGAGAGACTTAGGAGCTAAGCACGGCTGTCCTCAGTTACATGGTAACCAAATCTTACATTTAAATCCTTCCGACAGGAAGGGTGATAAAACTTACCCTCCTCCAAGCATCCTGCTGCTTATCTGCAAGACTAGTAAGTTTTGTCAGACAGCAAGACACAAAACAGCTTTAAAGCTACAGGATTCATAGTCATTTTTTACAGCATAGCAAAAGTACTTTAGGTTACAAAATACAAACTGTATATGAAATACTACTACCTCTACACCGTGCAGGCTGAGGAGGGGGGGTTGCTTTGCTTTTCTTTTTTTCAATCCAACCCTTTGTCAGAGAGAAAGCTCCTCCCAGGCTGTACCATGCACAAATGAAAGCAGCTTTCTCCGAGGAAAGCCACTGAACGCTTTAGCAACACGTTCCAAGCACAAAACCAGGCACGGACTTTGAGTGAACACATAGCACGAAGGCATTTGCTCACCTGATTTCCCCATGACCAAGTGGGTTTCTTTTTTTTTTTTTTTTTTTTTTAAATTTCACCTGCTTCCTCCTCTCTTGACTGAGTTTTGCTGCTAGGTGCCGGATGAAGTGTTCGCAGTTTCAGCTCAACTTCTTCATTCGCCTGCGACCGCTGCTGGAAAAAAACTCAGCAGCACGAACCCGCTACCGCCCCTTCTTGAGCGCTGGAATAAGCCTGCCCATGCCTTTATAAGGCATAGGGGCACTGCTCTTTTTTCATGAAAAGATCCTGGTTAGGGTCAGGAGCTATTTATCCTCCACAGTAACCAAGCAGCTCCAAAACACCATATGTTTTCGCATACCATTTTAGCTAAGCAATCGCATCTGTCTTCTGATAAGAGTGGGCTGTGAGAAGAAATTCTGCTGACAAATAGTTCTGCTGTCACAGTGGCCATAGCCCGTGGGGCTAATTCATGCAGCTAAATGCTGTTGAAGTTTTACCCACTTGCTGTATGTAGAGTTGAAACAGAAAAGTGATAAAGCACTTTGAAGTATAACTACATTTGTATGTCTAAAATGAATCACTTCCTGCACATTACAACATAATCTGTAGAAGGTGTTAGTAAAATAAGATTTTGCAGGTTGAAGAGGAACTGTGCTGATGGTGTGTTTATATGGAAAGCATTGGATGTGAGTATGTCTCATTTTATCTGTGTAAGCATGTTGTGCCACTGTTATCTTCACATTACATCGAAATGTCTCAGGCTAATCTGGCAAATATTAACTACTTTAACTACAGTGAGCATGATACTTTGATTTAACTTCAGAAGTGCTGCATATCTACAAATAATAATTCAGTTACGTGTTTCCAACTTTCATCTTTTCATCATCACAAAAATCATCTGAGGTTAACACTTTCCAATTTTTTACGATGCCTTTCAATATTTCAAGGTTCTTCTTGGTTTTGTGCCAAGTCTGCTGGCTCAGCAGGATTTAATTATCCTTTGTCCACCTTTGTAGGCTTGGCTCCATGGTAAGAAAAGGAAAAAGAAAAAAAAAGATGCAAGGGTTGAGTTTTTTTCTTTTTATGCAAGTAGCAGCAGGTGGGGGAAGGCAACATCCCTTCATCAACACACTGCTCCTCCTGTGGTTGTTCCACTGGTAGGGCTGAAACACAGGTTGGGGAGTGTCACTGACAGCTGATGGGCTCATTGAGAAGAGGCATGAGGGCAACTGATCACAGAGGAGGAAACTGCAGGGTGTGAGACCACATTCACCTTCACAGCTGCCTTTTTCCTTTGCTGGCAGCAAGGCAGACAGCAGAAAAGGAGAAGGAAGTCAGAGAAGGTGTAGAAGGAAATCTCTTCCCAGTCTCTCTGATGCAAGTGGCAGTAGTTGGCTGAGAAGGAGGGTGGAGAGCTGGAGTCAGTACTATCAAATACCTATCAGGAAAAAGCTGATGTTTAACTTGCTTGCAGGAGTGAACAAACCATGGACCAGTCTGAATAAACCAGATCCCCAGTCTCTGAAAATGCTCTGCTGAACTTGAAATACTGGGCTGTACTACTCCTAGGACATACATCAATGCTCAGCAAGAGCCTGTGCCACCCTATGGCTGTGACAAGGAGTAAAAGAGATTTTATATTTGTATAGTTGGGAGTCTCTGGTATTTGAAATGTTCATTTATATTCTCATACTTGATTGTTATATTTTGTACTGTTTATGTTTTAGATCTTTATAATATTCAGCTGAATTATAAAGCAACATCCCTTCACAACCTGGGCTGCTAGTAGGAAACAGCACAAAGCATTTTCAAAAGTGACCAGATACACCTGCATGCCATTGACACAACATCCTGTTGAATCACAACTTGGAAAAGACCATTTCTCTGATCTGACAAAAATCCAGTGATACCTACAAGGAAAAAAAAATTGTGTTTCTTTTGATCAGAAAACAAGGAAATAAAAATCAATGCTCTGGCCTGAAATGTAAAAGTATCAGTACAAAGTAAATGCAATGACTCATCAAAGACAGGAGAGCAGTGTAAGCTGAGACATACAAAAGTGAAGAGGAAGGAGGGAGCTGGGCTTTTCTCTGATTTTAATATCACCTGCTAAAAGTTCCATACTAAAGAATATTACTGAAGAATATTATCAGATGGAAATTTAAAAGAGGTATGTACACTAATAATTAAGAATGCAAACAAGCCTTTGAAAAAATAGTAAGAGTGATTAAATAAAAGCCACTGCTAGTGATAATTTTCAAGCTGTAAGCCATTAATATCCTTTCTCAGGCAGTTTCAGGCAGTACCAAACAAATGTGAGTGGTAACAAACAGGATTTTCCTTTTGCTTTATGGTGTATCAAAGCACTTCCAAAAGCATGATTCCTTTACACAGAGAAAATACTAGGATGACATTGGTATTGTCTAATAGTGGACATTTGAAACCACATTACAGCTACAGAAATGCCCTGTGCAGTCAGAGGAGTTCAGTATTCTGCCTCCTATGGCCATACCTACTAAATGTTTCTGGAAAAGGAGCAAAAAATGGTACAATGGGGACTGACTAATTTTTAATTGTTTCATCTTGCTGTTAAGAGGAAAGCAGAACAGAAACAGCTGGCTAAGAAAAGTAACACTTACCTAGTAAAGACTAGTATAATAAATATTCTTTCTGGAAATAGAGCATAGAGCACATGAGAAGGAAAAATGGAATTTGAAAGGAAGTGCATGAATCATTACAATCAGGGAGTTAGTGATAACTCATCTGCATCCCGTGGCTAAAATTTTGGTGTCAAACTGACTGGGCCATTCAGGCAACAAAACATTCTTCCTTCTAACCTATCTCTCCATTCGTCCTAACAAAGCAAATTCATTTCACCTGCCCACATCAGCCACTTCTCTTCACCTTGATGTGACTGACCCTAATGCACAGTCTCATAACCTCCTCCTGTGTCACCAGATACTTCCCTTCTCTGCTTTCCTGTCTCTGCTGGAAGCTTCCTGCACCTCTCTTTCTTTCTCCTGTGCCCCATGTGACCTGCTGCTTGCATTGTGACCAGCCCTAGGTAGCCACAGGCTCCCCTGCGGTGCCCCACAGGTTGCCCAGGACTGTGCACCTGGCAAGGCCAGTGGTGGAAGCGGCAGTGCGGATTTCTGGGCTCAGCTGGGATTCTGCTGCTGCTGACTGCTGTCTCATTCAGCTTGGTCTTCACAGCCATGTGCTGACAGCCTTCGATATTCCTCCAGGACCCTCCACCAGCCAGCTATATATGGCCAGATCTGTAGAAACGCAGGATTAGACAGATGTCTTTTGATAGAGCAAGGAGCCCCAGGCACATCCCAGGTTACCTGTTGTCTTCCCAGAGGTCTGCCTGCACACAGCTAAATATCCCCTTCCATCTGGCAAGGGGACCCCCCTAAGCAGGGCTCCCCAGCAGCTGTGTGCCTGTTGTGAGGGCCCTGGTATCATCATGGATTTCAGCCTGCACATTTCTGTTCCAGCAGCAGTGCAAGTAAGGAAGTAACGGCCATCTAGCTGCTGCCTGTGCAGATCTCCAACTGCTGGCAGGCAGGTTCAGACACATGTAAGGAAGCCTGAGATGAACCTTTCCACATGTGCACGCTCTGATGGGTCCAGTTGATGCAAATGCCTGTCACCATCAATGTTTTGAGTCATTACTTCATTCCATCTGTCAGCATCTACCAGGTACAATTAGGTGTCTACACAGACTGGAACAGACATATGATGAAGCAGTCACACGCAGGCCCTGCCAGGGAGGTGTGGATGCATCCCATCCTGCTTTTAAATACAACACTGGGCAAGTGCTGTCCACAAGTCAAACCATGCAGACAAAAAGTTTGCGAGCAATTCTATATGTAACGTATCTGTTTTCCGCAGACACCCTTAACAAGTGACACTAAGGACCAACAGTATTTATATTACTATAAAAACATCACATAGGAACAACATCATGTACAGTTACAAGAACCATGAATAAACTGTAAAATTATGCACAAAGCTGTATCAGACAACAAGAAAACTGCTTATTTTAAAAAATGTAAAAGAAAAATGGGACAAATAATGATGGTAGAATATTTGAGAATATTCCTCCTCTTATATTTATGCCAGGCTTTGCTTCTGGGCTGTATATTAGAATAGCCATTTCACCTGGGCATTAAGCCCAGGTCACAAAAAGTCAACTTGAACACTGCTGCAGATGTTAATTTTCCTTGCAAGACAAGGTATTGCTTTTTAGTTTGATCACAATGCTCAGTTGCTGAAGAAAATGAAAAGAACTGAGCTGAAAAGGGGAAGAGTGCAAAAGCAAGGCTATACCTCTTTTCTCAGCACCGTGCTGTTATTAGATGGCCACATCCACAAAACCCTCACACAGAAAACAGCAGACTGTGATTACAGTATAGTCATTGACTTCAACTTCTTCCTACACACTGCAAGATAAAAGTAGCGCGTGATTAATCATCATCATAGCATTACGGAATGCTTTGGGTTGGAAGGGACCTTAAAAGATCATCTAGTTCCAATCCCCCGGCCATGGTGGGGGTTGGAACCAGCAATGGTCTCAAGGACTGGGTTCCAAGCAAAGGTTTGGGTAATGAAATGTGTGAGTATTGTTGTCCAAAGGAGTGTAGCACAAGCGCTGCCATTCTCTCAAGAAGCCCAGCTGACTTTCTTCAGGATCATCTAAATGTCTGAGAGTAACAGTACACTAATCTCACCAGAGCACGGCAGTGGAATCCCTGCTTTGGACTTGGGATGTTCCTCAACATGGCTCAAACTACAGGGTTCTCACTTCACAAAAGAATCAGAGTAAAACTCTAGTTGCTCTCAACTAGCTCAAAGCAGGAGCCTCCATAGGAAATGCCACTTCTCACCTGTCAAGATGCTCAGGGTGCTTCCCCTCCACCCTACAAGGGAGAAAAGGGGCTCTGTAAGAGGCAGAGGAGAAGAAGGTACCCTGGACAGACTTGTGACACAAAGAAGGATTTGAGAGCACTGAAAAGAAAGAGAGTTCTGCTGTTTCCTCAAGGCGTTACCTGCCTCCTCCAAGGCTGCAGGGGGCTGAACAGTATCTGGAGCATGCTTCATGGGCTCCCTGCTTCGGCATAGTACCTCAGGACCATTTTACCAGGACCACTGCTCTGTAGCTATGTTAAGAAAAGGTAAGTGACAGCCCAGGTGAGCACAAATACACAAAGGGGTCAGACAACTAGTCCAGCTGCTGACCTCCGGTAGCGGTGTATCCACACAAACACACTGACAAATGCAGCACCTGTATTTTACCTTCTGCAGTGCCTCACGATCTACTACTTTTTATATCTGATCCCCATAACCTTTGTTTTAGCAAAACCTCATCCTACTGATTGGAAGTAGCTCCTGCTTAACAGCCACAGATTTAGCTATTACATTAAAATATCCTTGCACATGAACCACATTATGAGTCAGAAAGTAAATTTGAGCAGTTACTCATTTATGAGATCACACAACTCTGATAGGTCCTGGAAACCATCAGTTTAAACATTCAGAACAAGACAAGAAAGCACATAGGGGAATGACTAGAGGAGAAACAAGAAAAAGGCAGGTTGTGGTACTGTTTAAACCTCTGATTTGCTTCTGCCTTAAATTACATGTGTAGTCCTAGTTTTCTGACCTCAGATAGGATACAGCAGAAATGGGAAAGGATCAAAGAAAGGCAGCAAGGACATGGAAGCTTCATACACAAAATAACAGGGCTTTAAGCAACCTGTTCTAGAAGAAAGTATCCCAGCCCATGGTGAGGGGTGGAACCAGATGATCTTTAAGATCCCTTCAAACCCAGGCCATTCTATGATTCTTCAGCCAACAGAAGAGGTCATGGAAAAGGAGATAACAGACATTACTATAAGAGGATGAGCAACACAGATGGCTCATAACTGTTGATTATGTCCTCCAACAGAAGAATTAGGGGATATTAAAAGAAGCTTGTGAGAACAGGGTTCAAAAATATGAATGTGGGATGTAAGAGAGAAGGTGCTTTGGCAAGATTTTATTTTTGTGCACACTGCCTCTTGTCCTACTAGCGGGCACTGCTGAGAAGTGCTTGTCTCCCTCTTCTACACTCTCTCCCTTCAGGTATTTATACAGATTGACGAGACCACCCCTGAGTCTTCTTCAGGATGAACCACTGCGGTTCTCTCAGACACTCCTCACAGGAGATGTTCCAGTCGCTTATGTGTCTCTGTGCACCTCAACTGAACTTACTCCAGTTAGAAGATCTGTATCTACCCTTCCATCATCTCCTCTCCAGCAGCAGCCTTCCTACCTGACATTTACATCAGGCTTTCCACAACTCCCACAATGTCCATACTCAAGCACTGACACATCTGCATTCATCCCAGAATTTTGGTTCTGTCTTGTTACCCCTGCAGAGGGCTGTTTGCACCCTGGGGCTACGACTGAGCTAGCAAGTACTTCAGCACAGTAGTTCAGATTTGTAGCTTAATGTGTCATTGATTTCCATCTTGGCCTAAAACTAGTGCACAGCCAGCAGCATGGCATGGATACCCAACAGCAGCTGCAGCAAGTCAGCTAAACTCCTGAGCAAGTCTCTGGCTGTATTCAATCCCAAAAGAATCCATTTTACACCCAGAGGCCGTCCCATGGTGCAAATTAATGAGACAGAATGCTATTCAAGATGGACACTGGTATCTCATATAACCCTGCTTTTGCTGACCTCTTTCTGTTATTGACTCTGTGTCCTCATAATTTCATCCAACTCACTTAGCAGAATCTTGACTTATCTCACTGATACATGTAATGAGTTTGCAATGGCACTGCTCATCTACCTTGTCAGCTAACAACATCGTACTTGATTTTCCTTAAGCAAGATTCCTCTGGCATTACTGCTTCGTGTTCTCCTTCAACTACAGAAACACAGTTAAATTTGGGAGATGACAAGCTAATAAATTCAGAAAGAAAATATAATTTTTGTTCAATTATATTGCTTAGCATTTTTCCTCCCAAATATTTTTTTGCTTAATAATACACTGGATTTTAGATGCAACGGGCACACTTCCAAAAAGGTTCCTAGCAACCTCTGACACCAAGAATAAGGGCACTGCTTATCACTAGCAGATGAACCATCAGATTTTAATTGATAAAATATTGCTGAAAGCAGGCATCTGAGCAGGACACACAGACATCTCTGTAATGACAACAAGAAGGTTATTCCCAATACCTTGTTTCTTTCCTGTTCTTCCTTCCCTCTGTGTTTCCAATCAAATTGCAAAGCCATCCCTGTAGAGAAAAGGGCTAATCAAAGAAACATGAAGGAAACAGATGTTAATTCCATAGCAGGCATCTCCCCAGCTGTACATGGGGAGACACAGCCAAGGTAAGTGCTTTGCTTGCCTTCTCAGGGGGATGGCTGGGAGTAGAGGAGCGTCATCCCCTCACCCTTGTGCCAGGACATCAGTGATGGGGCTGGACTGTTTGGCTTGGCAGGACTGATTTTTAGCCAGAACAGTCCAATGACCTGGCTAACTACCTGCAAGTCCTACTGCTTTTGAGAAAGAGGCAGTAACAGCAGCCTGGTCCAGACACACACACTAGAACCGGTTTACAGTTCTAGTACAGTTATAGCCCCTCCTAAAACTATGTCCTTGGGAATAGTGCACACTGGAGGGAAAAACAAAAGCTCCTGAACCGTGAAAAAATAACCACATCACATATATATGTCATGTGCGTTGTGGATCTCTATTCACATCTCCCAGCTCGGGGATCTTGCCCTCGTCTGTTGGTGCTCACAGCTCTGTCACCACGAGTTCACACCTTGGCTCATGGCCTGGCTTATCTCCTGGCTATGCAATTTTCTGTCTCTTCCATTCCTGCATAAGGCTCTTACCGTTCTTTTTTTCCGTTTTTTCTTTTTTTTTTAAATGAATCAATCAGACCAGCTTTATTGCCAGTCTGCAGTTCTCAGGTGTTTCTGTCACATCTAGTGCCAGCCCTCAGTTTTAACGCCCTAGGATTGTGGAAATTTCTGCTTTTGTTTTTTCTTAAAGGTTGCTTTCTAGGCCTCTTGCTTGTAAAGAAACTCCGGACAGTGTCACCTGTAAGGAACAGATGGCAATTAATTTATTTTTAAATAATGTAGGCATTGAGCTATTCTCATGAAACCTACAGCTTCTGAAACAGTGGGAGACGAGAAATTGAATTGGATACTTATCCTTCTTTTCTCAGTGAGTGCACTTCCCCCCCATGTATTCGGTCCCTTTATCTTTTCACTCAGAACTCTCTGATGAAATCCTTGCTAACATTCAGCTAATTTTCTTAAGTCTGTTTACAGACGTTTAAATATCTGTATTTTCAATATACTTTTTAAATATACTATTTAAGATCCATATAGACAGCACATTGGAATGATTATTAATGCAATTTTAATGTATTTTTATTACTTTAATAGTCCACCAAAGAACGTACAGCTAATATTAAAGTTGACAAAAATGAAATATGATTTTGAGTCTTCCATGTAGATTTTAGACAGGCTATTTCAGTTTCCCTACCACATCCTTTAGTCTGACATAATTCCAAAGGCATTATTTCAATTTTTCCTTTTCACACTCTGTATCCATAGGTGATTGCATTCTGTTTCCCTGGCATTGTACTGTACTGTGCATGGCAATACCTTCCATCCCCCTTTTTTCTGTTTTGCTTGATCCTTAGCAAATTTAAGACACCATGCACTGTTCACATACCCCTTAGTTTTTAAAAATCATTAAAAAATGGCCAGCATTCAAAGAGTTCGTGAGTAGATAATACCAAGCAAGAAACTCAAGAAAACTTCCAAAATCTGTGAGATCAGCTGGAGTCTGTACTACCATCTTTAGGTTATACTACCACCCACCGGCTTGAAGCAGAATCAACAAAAGCAGCCGAGTGGACAAAGCCTCTGCGCTGCTGCTGCAGCACAGCCTGCCACAGCAGCTCAGCTCCTACAGGGACGTGAATCCCAGCAGCTGGAAACTCGTCATCCATGGTGGATTGAGCTAATTGAACTAGCTAATTTAGCTAATAATTTGGTAAATATTGAACCTAATTCATAATAGAGTTATCTGGTTTTACACTAATCCAAGGCAACAGCAGACAGAATAAAGAATATTCTCAGTCTTTTTTACTGAGTGTGGACATTTGGGATGTTTTTAATGCTATTTCTGTGTCATGAGACTGACCATGAATACGGAGACAGCCAAGGTGTAAACAAACCCAACAGCAGAGTCCATTTTGTCAGTATTATGAGAATGTCTTCATTTCATAATCATGAGCTTAATTTCATAACAGATCAATTTGTGACCTTGGTATTTTGTACCATGTATTTTTAAAAGCATTACTTTTAAAAATAATTTATTTGTTGTATCTACTTCTATAGCATTTCCTTAAAACATTGTCTATGTATTGGCCATTATTTTCAGTAATAAAAATACTTTGGAGAATTTCCAAGTATTTTAATCATAGGAACTGTCTGATTTTTGTTTGTGGTGTGCCTTGAAGATACAGCTCTTTTTTCCCCATACAACAGTTCAACAGAAATACTCACTTCAGAATATATGAATTTTCACTCTTATTAATATGAACAATATTGTGTGAAAAATACTCAGCTGTATAAACTTGCTGAGATCTTTATTAATATTTCAAATATCATCTGTTTAACAGAAACTGCATTTTGGCTCCACACACCAGAGGGCAAAGTTATTTGAGAAGGTGATTCATTTAATTAGAAAGTTCTTCTAAAGATAACTTTTTTTTTCCATACCAGTGTTAGTATGTTTAAGAGTATTTGACTGTAGCCTTCACTAAGTATGTAATTTTATTAGATCTTACTGAGGAGGGATAAATCTTCAAGCATTATTCATGCATAAACTGAAAGGCACCATGCCTTTCAGAAATGCAACTGCTGCTCCAGTGGAACACCAGAATAATGAATTATTTATTTTAGGAGAATGGGAGGGGAGCCCTTCTTCAAAGTCATGTGTGTTCCTTCTGCATGTTTATATGTGATTATTTTTCTAGAGTCTTGATGTTAAAATTCAGGTAAGTTTTACATCATAACTGCTTTTGGAACCTACTAACTTTAACTTGAAAATCTTTGTTTTAATTTTTAATAAATGTTGCTTCAGATACTGAAGATGTTTAGAACTCAATCCCTGCTGGTCTTTGGAGACAGGATCTATTCATAATCTACAGGATCTATAATCTCTGCTCTGCAACTCTGTACCTGTTTTGTGCAAGCAATGTGAAATCTAGAGAAATACTGTTTCCCTGAAGCATTCCTCCCAGACTTGAATTTTGAGTATTTCTAATGAGTTACATTGGCAATAGAGCAGCAGAGGTGAAACTTGTTCAGAGGACTACATCAATTTATGATTAACACCTGCTAGGTGGGTCAACACTGTCCGGGGAAATGCAAGACCACAACAGGGGTTAGCCAGCTATTAGTTTATTGATAATATAAATTGCAAACAGCATGGGAAGCTTCAGTAACCACATGAAGGAAAAGCAGTCTGGTCCGGTACCTGACTGAGGTTCAGTCCAGAGTCATCCCTCCCTCAACTTAAGACACTTGTTCTTTTTGACAGCAGGTTTTATACATCTATATATCTCTCTCTCTATATAAATCTATTTCATGCCCACCTGGTTACACATCAAACAATACAACGATGCAATAATTAAAAACTTGGGTCACTGTGACCTCAGGATCATCAGTGGGGGCAGGATGTTTGCTTTGTGAACTGGAACTACATCATACGCACTGAGCCACGTCCTTGATTCCTTTATGATCCTCCACATCCCGCCCTCGCGACAAGTACATCCCAATGTGGTGCATTTCTCTGTATGAACTGCAAGGACCAGGCTTAAAACCTTGGAATAGATGATTTTATGCACAGTTTTTCTTTCACCTCAATCAGCACGTTATCAAAAAAGAAAAATAAACCCCCATCCTTGTGGTATAGCTACTTACACTTGCAGCAGCACAGATATTTACGTGTTAAAAAACTTATATACAATAGTATGTTTCCTATTATTTCCATATTAAAAAAACGTAACGCAAAAATATTTGTAAATTCCTTCCCCAAAATAATCTGAAAATTTACATGGTGTGTAGGAAGGCTTTTGAAATAATGTGCACAAACAAAGATTACCTGAAAATATTGCCTGAAGGAAGACAATGAGAATCAGAATGGCAATATGCCATCAATAGTGCTTAGAAAATGCAGCTGTTCTGAGGTTGGCATTCCTTTTGTTCACTTAGCTCTCTCTATTCCAGTTGATTCATATCAATCCCAAAGCAAAAATCATCAATAAGGTGCTTCATTAAGACATGGAAAATAGTCTTCAGTCTTGAAGAGGACTGGAGGCTCATAGAGGGTCTGCTGTTGTCGTGAGGAAGACGATTTCTGCAAATTAGATAAGTTTATTTTTTGCCTTTTTCATACAGCATTTCAAAACAAAGCCTGCAAAACTAAAATGAAAAATTAGGACAGTTTCTAAGGCGTATCCCCTTAGTTGAATAAATTCTTAATCATAGCTCAGATGAGTCTGGCATATTCCTAATGTTAGTGAAGAAACACAGCCTTTGACCTTTGCCATTCCAGCACCTGAACAGAGCCAGTCCTGGAACACGTACGATATGCCAGCACTGCAGGAGCCAAACTGTACCATCCAGCTGTGGGAGAGTCATTGCAACCTTCATCCTTTCCAAGCCACACACCTTTACCTTTCCTGCTCCAGCCTTCAAATTCTCCTCAGCCACTTCTTTTGAGTCAACTCTGGGCCTGAGTTCTCATTTAGTTACTCAAAAAGTCTTCCTATGGAAACACACCTAGCAAATGATTCCTTCAAGAAGGTTGCTGCTCCTGCTGAGCTTCTTCATATGACACATGGTTAAAAACAATCTGGTAGCGGACTGGAAAAGAGCTGCTACACTGTTTTTCAGGAGAGGTGTACATGTTTCTTTTAAACATTAACTGTACATTGTTTTGCTGTATCAAATGGCTCATTGAAAGAGACAACATTGAGGACCACTAGTGACTACTGTGTCAGCATTGCTGCGTGTAAATAATGCTGCAACACAACACAGACACGGGTATGTTTTCAATGCCTGACATTAAAGAGAATGCTTTAAATCAAGATTTCATTCATTAGAAGCTCTTTTCAACTAATAAAAATATTTTGATGAACTATTTTGTAGAGCCTTGTCAGTTTGGAATGAGGAAAATTAGCCTTCTCCAATAATAAAGTTAAAGGTATGCCAAATATCATTGGTAGCCTTGGAGTTTAGAGTGGTTTTACAGCACCAAAATAAAGATATAAGTAACCATACCTACAAAACAAAGTGGAAATTTCTCAATATTCAGTTGAGCTGTATACTTGTATTCCTTATGAAGTATTCCTGCTATATACAAATCTGCTGATATATTAATTTATATCTTTAACTTTACAATAACATTAATTTCTCTAAGTTTGTTTTGCCATTCAAGTTGCAATGAAATTAAAAAAATATAAACGAAGATCTGATCTATAAACAGTGTATCTTACCAGTGTTCTCTGTATCACAAACTCTGCCAAATGTAAAAGCAACCTTCAAAATCAAAGTTCTGGTTTTTAAAACCATTTCCTACCCCATATTGTCCTCTCAGATAACAATCTGCAAGCATGGGAAACCAAGGTCACAGGTTTTCTGACACCTGTTGACACAGCAACTTCTGACAGGGATTTAAGAGGAGTTGTATTTGCCTCTGTGCAAGAAGGGGGTAATTTCAATCCAGTGAGGAAATTTATAGGCAGGCACAGTACCCACAATTGCCTAAGCACACATTTATGGTTAGTCATTTCTGGAGCTGCTTAGCAGACATCTATACCTTTTGAGAGTCTACATTCTTCGTGATATTAGAAGTCCTATAATACTGTTCTTTACACTGCCTGATATTCACAAGGGAAGAACCTTGGGCAAAATCTGAAAGGGAGATTATAAATATACATTTTGAGAAATAGAAAATACAGTCTTCGTGTAAAGAAATAGATACATTTAAATGGGAAGAGTATGAGGGAACCTGAGTAAATTAAAACTAGCAGTAAAATGTGAACTACAGCTACAGTGAAAATCATGACATCAGAATAACCCTCTTTTCCAAACCATGTATTTTACCACTGATGTATTGAGCTAGTTAAATATCAGGCATGTGGAGAAATCTCTATAGGCATTTTCATTCTCATTATGCTTGTGCTTACTACGGAAAGTAGGTATTTTACTATGCAATACCCAGAACCACCGTGGAACAGTAACCCGCCTTTTAGTGACTCAAATAATGCCAGTAAGTTCTGAGTGTTATTTTATTGCTATCCATAATCAAACTAAGAAACCACTGGAGATGCCAGGTTCACCTTCCTGACGCTTTTGAAGATTTTCTACCTTTTAAATTGTGGAAAAAGTGCTAATTTGACAAAGTGTTCCCATACAACACCAAAAAAACTGTTTTCTTAGAACTATCAAACTGTTCAAGTGAAGACTGTAATTCTTTGGTTGATAACTGTTTATAGAAAAAAAATAGAAAACACCGTTGAATATTCTTCAAGGCAACTTGTGCAGTTTTGTGGTTTTGTAACTGGCCCATAAAGTGCAGCTTTGTGTTGCTGTTTTTGGCTTTTTTTAAAGAAAAAATGACAGAACTCTAAACTGAAACACCAAGGAAAATGAAGGAATGAGATGAGAAATCAACTAACTTAAAGAGTGCACAGTAAAGAGCAGTGAAGAACAAGTTCCTTGAACTGAGCCTTAACAAGACAACACGTTCTTTTTATATGTATTTTTCTCCGCTGCCATACACATTTGGAAGCCGTAGGAACAAAAATACCTCTAAGAGCCACAACCTTCTTCCTCTCCCCCTTCACAAAGCTATTTTTTCATCATTCTTACCACAATACAGAAAACTGAGTTAGTACAGGATGAATATATGAAAAGATAAAATAATCTGTGAGCTGACAAGATGCAAAAGAGTAGAACTTATAAATGCTGTACTGCCAGGTGATGTCAAGAAGCATCAGGCATTCAGCTGATTTTTTTTTAACCAAAAGGTTATTTTAAACCCAGTAACAGTTCAGTGTTAGGCATCTCTGAAATATACCAGACAGAGTACTTTGAGTCTTTTGTAAAGGAACAGTCCACAAGGAAAGACAGAGAAAACTGCATCCTTAGAAAGTTTACCAAGGTGGTATCACGACTATCAAACTGCAGATTGAATATAAACATGACCTTTATTTTAAAAATACTGTGCAGATTAGCTTTCATTTTCTTTTTTTTTTTAATATTTGTGCAGTGATATTATCAATGCAGAAGGATCCTTTAACAGTGTTGCCTGTACAGGTTCTTCCTACCTGCTTTGCATACCACCAGAGATCAGGGTGCTTTAGTATAAAGGTTTGTGCATTATGTGCTTGTTTGTGTCCTTGACATTCATTTCTTTGTGTGCTCGGCCTTCTTTCGCAACGTTACACAAGTCCTCGTAAGAAGTTAAATTTTTAAGTTTGGTTATTTCCTTTTTTTAAAAAAAAGAAGCCTGAGAACTCTGTAAAAATTCTAATAAAGTATATTAAAGATGTACAGCTACATTCAGATACATGCGTAACAAACTTATTATTAATCACCTGCTCTAATATGCAAAGCAACTAAGCCAGTCACATGGCAGCACAACTTTACTTACATTAAGGAAGGATGGCATGCTGATTGTGTGCAAGATTTTCTTGAATGTGCTTGGGAAAGCTCCAAGATCTGTTTCTGCCTTAATGACCCGTTCTTCCAGTCCAGCTACGCTATTCCCAATCATTTTCACAAAAGCCTAGTGCGAAAAAAAACCACAACAAAATAAATATGACATTTTCGCTAACAAAATAAAACAGGATTATGTATTGCAAAACAGTGGTGAAAGATCCATTGCTTCAATGAGGAGTCAAAAACTTCGTGCTCTATTTCCCTTCCACCTACAAGTCCATTTTAATGCTAGAAATTACTTGAGACAGTTAAAAGGCTGAAAACCAGGTTAAATCTAATAAAATAATGTTCCTTTTCCAATTAACCTTTCAAATAACTAATCTGGAGTTTCAGGATCTAGACGTCTACCTGCCTTTGTACTACCAAAAGAAAAACCAAGGATCTGAACCACGGTTTTGAAGCTTTATTAGGGATCCAGAGATCTCTCATTCTATTTGTTTCTGAAACTTCGTAAGCTAACACAAAAATATGCCTTGCTTCAAACAGTCAAAGAACAAGTTATTTTTAAAAAAATATGCTAAAAAAAAAGATCCAAAACACATCTGGAATTCCCACAGTCCTCAGAAAGTCTTCATAAATGCTGTCTTCTTTATTAACCTTGAAGTACTGAACCCAGCATGGATATGGAGAGCACAACTCACCTGAGCTCACTCCGCATGTGTACACCTATGCACACAAATATGCAGACATTGTTTTTTCCCTCCATTAGGAAACAAAAGGCATCTAGAAGACAGCAAATACATACCTCTAGTTTGTCAATCTTCCTATATATCTGCCTCATTTCTGTAGCTTTTGTGTAAATTTGAGGTATACTTTCATTGACAACTTGAGAGGAATCACTTCGAATCTAAAGACAATGCAAGGAAATAATACAAAAATCAGTGAATGAAACAAAATGTTTAGCAGATTTTAATCTGGAAACCAGAACTGTGCCCCAATGAACAGACTAAAATTTAGAGTTTAAAAATACCAGAATAATTAGTATAAAAACACTAGATTAAAATAAATACATTATAGCTTTTTTGTATAGTTTCTAAGTAACCTTGAAGAAAATGTCTTTTGCAGAGACTAATACTATACCTTTATACTTAAATTAAAAATAGGCTAATACAATCTCTTCTAGACTGAGATGGAACATTTTCTAAGACACACTAAAGAATTAAATATATTAAGCTAAAATTTTGTCTGAAGTTTTACTACCTGTACTTTTCCTCAAGTTTGTTGAAAAAGGCCACAAAAATCTTAGTTTACAGGTATTAAACCTGCACCCCCCAACCTACAATAGAATTGTCCAGGAGAACCTTAGAGCTACACTTTAAAAGACAGCCTATCTACCAATGTCAGCTTACAGGAACTTTCCATCAGTTCCCCCATCTAACCCTATGAGAAAAGTGAAAACAAAGCTGCCTTTCTGAAAAGAGGGTCCCCCAAACACAAATCTAGCTTTGGTGGTTTGGCAACTCTGGTTAGATACTTTGACTATAAAACTAACAAAGGACGGATGTCTTTGTGTACTTTAAAGGATAAGCAGAATATCATACTGTTCTTTAAAACCCCTGTTACTGCACCATTCAAAATGGGATTCTGTGCATAAACATACACAAGACTACAAATACGACTACACAAATATGCAGCTAGGAAAAATTTCTTCGCTGAAGGGGTTGTCAAGCACTGAAGGAGGCTGCCCAGGGAAGTGGTTGAGTCACCATCCCTGTAGGTATTTAGAAGATGTGGCACTTTGGGACACGGTTAAGGGGTGAATATGGCAGTGCTGGGTTAATAGTTGGATTTGATGATCTTGGAGGTATTTTCCAACTTAAGAAGTTCTATATGACACTATAGCTATATGGACACATTTTGCTCTGACATGAAAGCTTGGTAGTTTTCATCCATGTGTTACTTGATTACCAAAATAAGTCATCTGATTATCAATTGTGTTTTCATACTGGAACATGTCTAGACTAAAGGCTTCATTCTCTCTGTGTCTTACTTACAAACACCGATTAAACTGTGTTTAATCTGACTTCGAAAACACAATCACATGCAAGGTATACATACCATGTCCAACATTCCCACGAATTCATCCACCCTGGTCAGTAACTCTTCTAGACTCTTGTCTAAGCTTTCTATCTACAAAACAGAGACCATTTAAAGTGCTTGAAAACACACACACACACACCTTCACAAAACTCCNCAGTCCCGCCGGGCGGGAGGGAACCCGCCCTCCGCCCCTGCCGCGCACCGGGGCGGGGAGGCGGCGCCGTGGGCGNATTCACAAAACTCCAGCCAGCCTCACAAACAAGGCCACCGAGAATAGACACAGCCAGTCGCACAGGAATCGCACGGCTTTTCCCTCTCTCGGCCTCGTTCAGCGCAAGGGACGCGACCCCCGGCACGTTGCGTCCTGCCCAGCCGCAGGCCGGGAGCGTGTCCAGCCCCGCGGGGCCGCGCTCCCATGAGAGCCCTTCGCTGCACCCGGAGCTGTGCGGAGCCCCGGCCCGGCCCGGCCCGGCCCCTGGCCCACCTGCTCGCTGAAGAGGCTGCGGTCGGCGAGCAGGTATGCAGAGTAGGCGGCGGCGGTGGCGCTCAGCGACGCCTCCGAGGCGTCCTCGTCCTCCGCCTCCCCGAGACCGGAGGCTCTGCTCTGGCTCTGCGACACGTTCCCGCTGTCCGCGCCGGGGCAGGCGTCCGGCCGCTGGGCTCNACTCACCGTGAGTGGCCGCTGTACAACATCGCTTCACTTGCAGCTATGGGGCACTCAAAATAGAGGCTGGCTTGTGTGTGTGTGTGTTTATCTTCCCCACGAGGTCTGCAGCAGGCCATTCTGTTGAGGAGGATAGGAAGCCACTTGGTTCCCATGGGAATCAGAATAACAGGAACCTTTAATAAAAGCAGCACCGAGAAAAAAACACTGCACTAAAATGGTTGCGTAGTTGAAGAGCCACCCAAACCGGATACCTTGTTTTCATAGGGAGGGGAGATACTGCCACATAAAATGCTTGAGGCACCGGGAAGAAATACAGAGTAGAAGTAAGACAGTGAACATTTTATTGCAGACAAGGTCACATTTTCATCAGTTAACTAAGGTAAAATGAGTAACTTCAGCCAGACAAATCCACTTATTCATAAAAGTAGTCTTATTTAAGATGTAACAATTTTTTCCAGATAAGATGGTGTGACTGAAGCATATCCAGCTATTCGTTTATTTTACTGCACCAATAATCAGATTTTTTTTTTTCTATGAATACCTTTGGTAATAGTACAAACACAGTTTTAAGATGAACAGGGTCAATGTTCTATTCTTACTGTGCTAGGAAAAGTAAGTACAGCTCTATAGCTGCTTTGATACCTAGAAAAGTTTTAATTAACGTAAGTGAAAGACTTTTAAAATAAAACTCTTAAAGCAAAACTAAAAGAAATAAACTAAGTTCAATGTCCCAAAGATATTTAACCATGAGCAGAAGACTGGTTGTTCCACAGGTATTCTAAATTAGCAACAAGGAATTAGTCCACACATCCTTTTTCCAGCCATTACAGCTTCTGAAACAGACTGCAATTTTTCCAAACCAAGACTTCTGAATTTTCATATTCATAAAATATTTAAGAAATGTCTATTCCACCATATAAAAAAGCTTTAATGTACTACAAAGTTAAAAACAAAGAGCAAATGACACAAGCTAAAAGTAGAAAAATACATTTTAAAACATTTATATTTTGTTCCTTACACTGATCAAGATATAACAAAATATTTTAGATTAGACCACTTTCATAAAACTCATGGTGTATCCAGAAGCAGACAGGTACTGACTCCACAGTCACTGGTCACTCACTAGCCACCTGGCCACCCAGCAAAGGTATCTGACCTTCACAAATATCCAGTATATTTTAACTTTCAAGAAGTCCTGTGTAGACATTAAGCTTTATTACTGGAGGAGTCCAAAAATAGCAGAACGATTCTAACTTAGGCTTGAGATTCAGTCAGCACCCCTCCCCTCCACAGGGCAATCTCTTGTCAAGGAAAGACCTTATGGATTCAGGTTGCCCCAAAGGTACAGCAAGGACCTGTGTCAGCTCTGAGGCTTGCAAGCCTAAAACTCACACGAGCCATGATTTTGAAAAAACAGAGATGATGCGGAGAAGGAAAAAAAAACCAACAACGACAACAACGAAGGAGGTATTATCTAATAAATATGGTAAGAGAATACAAGAAGGCAGCGGCGCTGCCCCCGCCGGCCGGCAGCTGGCGCCCATGGCCCGGCAGCCGCGGGAAACGCGGGTTTACATGGACACAGATTTCTCTATCCTTTCCCTTGGAAAATGGGTCTGCAGCGTCTCCCGAACGCTGTTACTACCGGAATAGGAAACGGCTGCTTTTACAGAGCTCGTCTGGATTAGACATAACGCTGAGAAGATGGCGTAAACGAGTCGGTGGAAGGGCTGTATGTAACAGAAGAAGACGAGATGGCTCTTAAGAAGCACTCTCTCCTTATGTGGTATTAGAAGAAAACCAGGTTCCACTTCAAATAGACACATCTGTTACTGTTAAAATCTAATTCATATACATGCATGTATAAGTACATCTACCCATGCTTTCAAACCCAACTATGTAACACTGCCATGGGTAGCCTGTAAGACTGCTTAGGTTTATACCAACTAAAACAAATTTGTGTTCTCACTCCAGGGCTGGGACATAAAACAGGTTTTGCAGTCTGGCTTTCTCCTGAAAAATTTTGCAGTGCATGACAGTTTTATGTCTAACTCCAGATGCCACGTTTCCTAGAAAGCAACAATTTTCTGCACCCGTGAGGTCTGTGAGAATATCAGCTTCCTGTTTTGTGCACATTTTGCACGAGTCAATTGTCCCAATTGGCACTTAAGACTGTAAGGAGAATTGCAGAAATTGCTACTAAAGTGTAATGACTGTTCCGTCCTCCTCGATACCTCCTCTGGGGATAACCAGACTGTGTCGGGGATCAGTTTTTAAGGAACTGAGTAATTTGTGGATGTTGCCGTTGCTTTCTCGGCCAGAGTTGTTGTTGAGCACCAGGTCCCTTTGAAGTCTGTGACTAAGGCTGCTGCCATTGATTCGAGAGAGGCTACTGGAAGTAAGGCTGTGCAGTTTAGGAATGTGTTGTGGCTCCAGACCACCCTCGATGACAATGTCAGCCTCTTCATCACTCTCCATTTCATCAGGATGGAAGTTCTGCAGCACATGGGATGTAGGCAAGCTATGGTGACTCGCAGTGCTGTCTGTAGACTGGCCAGAGCTACCAGACATCCTACTGCTCCGAATAATATTGTTCCTCTGGTTTGCTGGCTTGACCGTGATAATGAGATTATGGCTGTTGGCAATCATCATGTCTGTGACTTGGTCAAGAGTCTTTCCTGCTACTTCAATGCCATTAACTTCCAGGACTTCGTCATTCACAGCCAGCAAGCCTGTGCTCTCTGCCAAGCCACCAGGAACCATACGGGAGATGAAGATACCGGGTACTTTTTCCAGCCCGTGAGGAGTCACCCTTACACTGGTGCCATCGCGAATGTAAAATCCCAAGGGTTTCTCACACCCGTGTCGATACAGCCTCACTCTCCTGTGTGTTTCAGGGAGAATGTCCACATCGATTATGGAAGACACTGGTCTAAAATCATGAGGCATACTAATGTTGATGTGCGGACGCCGGCGGAGGTTGTCATTGCGCAGTGTCACCAGAGCCTTCTTCTTCCTCGACAGTGTATTGGTCCCGAAATTGCTGTAGTCCACTTCATCTGAAAGAGAAACAGTACCAATGTATCAAACAGAATAATTCAATCTGCAGGGCATTTTCCTCCACCAATTGGTTCAGTGAAAGCACTAATAGTAATATGGAAATAATAATCATAGGAAAAAAAATAATACTAATATGGGGAAAAATCTAATTAATTCTTCCATTTACTCTAATCTTTGTTTCACTTTATGTCCATCAGCACAACACGCAAAATGAATTAATTGCATACAATGACTCCCCATACTTCTTCCATGTTTTGGAGAAAAGAGACTTCTGATTCTCAAGTCTTGTCAGTTGTGCAGAAGGCAATTTCTTGCTGCAAGCCTGGTACACCATCTTGGACATGAGACTGTATTTTCAGAGCTGGATTGTAATTTTACACATACCTCTCAAGTGGGCAATGAGCATATACACATTCCTAACCTAAAAGTCTGAATTGGGGACTATTTTAATACCCAATACACTGCCTTAACCTTAGGTACAAACATGAAAGCAAGAGTGCAAGAGAGTAGTCAGGTATGTTTTCAGACTAGGCCTTTCTAGTAAGGGAGTTTTGTTGATACCATCTCTTGGTACATCACTTCTCTGTGGAGGATTTTACTTCAGTTCAGCTGAACTTGATGGCAACAAAAAGTGCTGGAAGTGCCAGGTAACAATAGGTACTGTAAACAAGCAGCCTCGCAGAAAGAGAAGCAGGTAGAAGGAAACTCCTCTGCTTAGTCTGTATGCTAAGGATCACAGAATGGACCTGGAATCACACACACACTCCTGCCTCTGAGAGCCAGATTCACAGGAAAATGGCTTTCTGGGATCTGCAGTTTAAGGAATTGTTTAAATACTTCAGTCTCTGTAACAGTTATCTCAAGGGCATGTGAAAAGTGATCACCTTAAATTCATCCAAGTAAACTAAGTTATTCCACATAAGTTCATGTTGTGCTTTGCATAAAAAATATTTAAGTCATGAAGCTGTTAGTGTACAAATTCTGTCACTGCATCTGTACATATTTTAAACATGAACCATGCAGTAGCTGGAAAGTTATTTCACCAGGAGTTTAAGCATGCTTTTCAGATAAACTAACAGACTTTCAGTTCATTCTCCTGTTGAAGACAAGCAGTACCATACAAAGTACAATTACAGAACTGCCATTAAGAAAATTGCTTCTCTGACAAATTAACCTTGCGTAGCAATGTTTGAGAGAGTAAGACAATAACTACCAGATAAATGTTGGAGGGGGGGAAAGGGTGTTAGTTAAAAAAAAGCTTATAATTGCATTTTGGAAGGTTTGCAAGGTTTCATTTTCAACCCCACTTTCAAGACGACTTATTGACAGACTTCAATTAAATGACATAAAGCTACACTAATTAAAGGACACTAAAAAAAAGTCAGCAGTAACCTGATCTAACTGAGCCTCCTCTGAGCAGGGTGTTAGGTTAGCTGGGCTCCAGAGGTGGTCCCCCTCCAATCATAGTCCTTTGGGAAAGAAATAATTTAAAGACTTCAGAAAGATTATTTCTGCTTTCTCCTATAACTTACTTACACTGGCTGTAATAACCCAGAAGAGATCACAAGGCATCAGAAAGGTCATCCTGAAGAAAAAGTTTATGTGAAATCAGGATATTCCTTGGACAAATCTGTTGTGTTTAACCTCACATTCCCCTCTTCTCTCTCCTCGCAGGATGTTCAGAGCTGTACCAGCTGCACGGGCCCTGTTGTGTTATTAACACCTGTGAGGCGCAGGATTGGAAGTCCTTAAAATCACCCACACACAAGAAGTTCCCAACTGGTTTCTGGAAGGGTATTCACAGCCAAAACAGAGACTGTGGAGAGATGGCACCTCCTCAAGTGCACCTGGTGAACAGTCAGCACACTGACTACGCTTTTGAGTACAGCAGCCAATTACTGCAGCCAAAGCCAGGTATTGTTCCTCTTCTTCCATCAATAGGATCACCATCTACATTCAGGTACTTCTGATGGATGATTCCAAAGGTTCACAACAAATATTTTTCCTTGTGAAGTATGGATGTACAAGAGATATCTTTCATCACTACAGTCTCCAACACTTGCCCAGCTCACCCCCCCTAATTCACTGATAAATTTCTGTGACAATCCTATGAGAACAACTTGGGGCTTCAGATCTAGAATCCAAATTCTTCCTTACTTGAAATACAGTTCTGTAGAATAGTAGTGCTGTGCCTTAAGGCCCAAGAGAACCTTTATCACAAATTTTCAGTTTAAGATGCCAATTAAAATTACATATAGGTTTATGCATTTAAGACTGTCTCTAGGAGTACTGGCAAAAAAGATTAAAACAAAGCCTGCATTCCTTGAAGACTCAGAAAATTAGGTAGGTGAGTACAGTTCATTTCATTGCAGATAAAATGAAACACATGCCCTGGTTAGCCATCTATCCCCTGGAAGCCCGCAGGTGGCTGTTATCTCCCTCTCTCTCTCTGTTAGTATATTAATACTTAAATACTTTAGGGCAAATTTGCAAAAGCTTTACCTAATAATTCATCTGTGAATATTTGTTGACAAAACTGGTTTTTTCTTTCCTTTAAATTAACAAAAACCTAGAGAGTTAGTTCTCACAAGATGCAAGTTCGTGATGATAAAGTAGCAAAATCAGAGAAGTATGATGGCCCTCCTAACACACACAAGTAAATTCTGAAGCACCTCCCTTGAGCTGAACCACCAGCAGGGCATTGGCACAAAAGGAGTGGTTGTCTTGTGCCTGTGACCTCTTCACCTGCACTCAGACCACTAACCAGTCTCCCCAGATGATTGCCAGCATTCCTAACCTCTGAAGAGCTTCAAACCAACCACCTCCTTTAATAACAAAAAGCCCATCTCACCACAAAAATGCTAACTTTTTCCTCCAAACACAAAGCAGGTATGAGTGGGGATTACATTACAAGTGATGCAGGTTACCTTCAGCGTGGGACCACTGACTGTTCTAGGATTTAGTATTACGGGGCTCGACCATGTTACAAAATGAAGTCCATGTCCTGCTCATGACTGGAGTTTTTGTTCTTAAAACAGTACCAAGCAGTAGTTTCCAACTCTGACTATAAATGGGATTCTATACGAGGAAGGTGAAATCTAATTGTAACAGGTAAAAACTGTTACAGGCTATTACAGATTGGAAAATGAGAGCTGATTTGGAGAGTTTTTAAGAAAAAATACCAACTTTATTTTCTAGAAAAGATTTGAAGTTCAGAATACATGCTCTTTGACAATACAGGGATTATTGCATTACTTGAATTCACGATACCCTGCCCTCTAGCGGTTACATTCGCTTAAGACATCACCTTAAAAAAATAGTAAAAACAAAAACCAAAAATCCTGTAGAACAAAACACCTACACCCTCAATGCTATTTAGAACCATTACTCTTGCTGCAGGAATAAAGCAAAGTATTTCCACTGAAATTTAACATCAGCCGTTGCTGTGGCAGCAAAAAGCCATCAATCACCACCACAATGAAAATAAAATTTCCTTCTTCACAAGGGAACTGGGAAGAAGTTAGCCAGCATCATTCACTTTTATCAGCTATGGGGGGGTCACACAATAGTGCACTACCCCTTTCCAGTACTAAACTGCTCAGGTGGCATGTGTCAGGCTGAAATGAAACCGTACCAGTGCTTAATTTATGATGACACGCTTCTAATGAAGGTCAGCAGCTTGTTAGGTTTTGAGTTTCTCACCATACAGGATTTCAAGCAGGAATGCCACTTCAGCTGAAGAAATGGACCGTGCTTGATGCCAGGTCTCAGGCAAGAGCGGAATGTACCATATGGATACCAGAGAGAGCTCATTTTTCATTTTTTATTTGTTGCAATATCAAATTCCCCTTTTGCTCTGCAAAAAGGGTATACAGACGTCTGCATATACGCTAGCATAAGAAGTGTCATCAAATGGCACATCTGGACAATGCTTAAAGCACTGAATCCTACAGGGTGTCATATTTTCTTATGTCTCAAAGGAGGCCAGAGTTACATGTTACTTACATACAGGTGAGAGAAGGAGAATTAGTCTTTTAGGTCTTGAGTATGTCCCTCATTTCTCAGAATACGGCAGATTATATGGATCATTTTAATCTACAAGACGCAGTGCTTTCAGATAAGATGTACTACAAACTGGATGGATAATCCTGGATAACAACTAAACTTTAAAAGACTTGTACTGAATTTTACTTGTGTCTATAGTTTGCTTCTGACTGAAAATACTTTTCCTGTAAAAAGAGATGAGGAACATAATTTACCACAGTTGGAGAAGAATTCCTGACCTTTTCAATTCTCTCTTACTTGAATCTGCAACCCAAAGCTACACAAAAAATACCTCAAACTCTTCTGTAGGCACTAAACAGCTGCTCTTTTCCCCAACAGCTTCCGCTTTCAATATGTTTGAAAAAACATTTTCTCTATTAATGAGTTACACATAATCTGAAATATTTTGGCTGAGTCTTTTCCATTACTATGTCTTTGGCTGGTGGGGTGTTTTAGGTTTTTGGGGTTTTCTAATACCACTGTCATTATCTACTTACTCATAGGGACCTTTCTGTTAGAGTAGATACATGTACAGATCTCTTCATGCAGAGATGGAGACTGTGCTCACTTTCTTGACAACGGTGGTGTTTAAAAACACACCTGTAAGATCTGTAACTTTGAGGTGCTCTTCCAACAATTCTGTAGTCAGCCTGTGGCTTTACAGAACACCTTCCACCTTCCTAGTGGGCATCACGAATCCTATCACTAAGTCACACAGGACATAACAGCAGAGCATACTAAAGAGCTATTTATAAGGCTAAGAAAACTGCTTAGAGCATTTGGTTGTAGCCAAGAGAGTATTGTATTTCTGTAATTTACATGAAACAAGAAATTACAGACTTTCTGAAAAAACCACCAGGAGCACCACTCCCACTGCTTGGACAGCTGCTTTTCATAGGAACTGCCTGCCAGATAAAATACCAAAGCTTAGCCAGATAAGATTGTATAAACAAGCTGAATTCCACAGAGAAGCAGACTGCCAGGCTCCTATAAGAACAGTTCGTTTCAGACTCTACATTTTCAGTGTACATGCACTCATGGCTTATTATTTCCTCTGGGAACTGTGGAACATTAGTTGACAGCTCTGGAAAGTACTTCAAAGACAAAATTACTTCCACTAGGGAGAGCGGCACTTCAGGCAGCTTGGGAAGGAGGCCAATGAGTCATTAATAGTGAAGGGTAACCCCTCCATCCAACAGATCTCTATTACTGAGCATTCAAATCAGCAGCAGTCAAAAAGCCACTTCAAGGGAACGTGTCATGTTTAACCCTTCTACCTTTCTGTGTCCTGGCTACAAAACACTGTCCATGTTTGACAGAAACTGCAATTGCTTTCTATTTTCTCAGAAAGATCAACACCAGAAGCATTTGTGAAAGCAATCAGACAGCAAATAAGCTGGCAGTCTCTCATTTATGACCTGTAAGGCTGACTGCACGCAAAGGGATTTAAGAGGAAACAGATATGAAATGAACTATGACTTGGGGGGAGGACCAGTGCCAATACTGCTCATCAAGGAGTATTTAATGGCGGGAAAAAGAAGGTTATCTGAATGCTAACATTGCATTGTATGTGTTGCAGGAATATTAAAAAAAAAAATCCAGCCATACTGCTGCCAGCAACCTCTGGGTGAACCAAACAAAAAGAAATACACTGTAGGTAAAGTAGTTGTAGCTGCTATTCTGTCAAAAATCAAGTCATGTACCCCACACATGCACAGACCTACACACAGATACTCACTCCTTTCTCTCCCCTCATATAATTGTATCAGGGGAAACTGAACACGATCTCATCAACATTTAGAAGACCACCTAAATGTTACAGTTGATCATTAACATTCAACAGGATTTTTGAAGCAGGAACTATGCCTAATAAACTGCAATTCTGCAAATGGCAACCTTCTTTCTCCAGTGATTTAGTCAGTACTAGAGAGGTAAATTTGACTTCCTACTTAGGAAGTGTTCATTAGTAGGTTAGGATTAAAATCTAACACAGATATATAATATAAATGTATCTCTATTTCCAACATGTTTATAAACTTGTAATGTTCTTTCAAGAAGGTAAATGTTATTTTGTTCTTTGGTTTAGCATGTTACAGCAGTCAAAACTAGATTTGCATTAATCTCAGTCTCTCTTCAGTGTCAAACGTGTATAAAAAAACATTTCTAAACTGGCTGCCTTGAGGATGGAGACAATCAATTCCTTGGGACTTCAGCCTGCACTACTGGCGTGGCCTCCTGCACTTCTCACTGCTTGTCATCAGAGGCCACTGTTCCCTTGCTGAATCTCTTCCCTTCCCAGCAGAAGGCCCTTATTTTTGACTCCCAGCCCTGCTCCAATGAAGCAGAAGCACGACCTACAAGTTTGCCCCATGAAAGAATTGAGATCTTTGGAAGAGACAGGTGCTACCGAATGTAAGTAAGCACCCAGGCATGTACTTCTCAAGTTATCCCTGTCCTCAGAAATATCAAAACCCAGCTCTCCAAACTGTCTCATAAGCCAACTATAGGACTTCAAATTTTACAGTGAAAGTGCAGATAGTGATTACTAGGATTGTCAGGGTTTTCTTCTTCCAAGTTTGATATTTCTCTTCTATCCTAAAACATGCCAGAAACAACAGCCTTTCTCCCCTTGCTGCTTTCCACAAACCACATTATGCCAAGATTACGTTATTGCAGCACTACAAAATTGTAGGGTTTGAGCTTTGGCTTCATTGTTGGGCTTTAAGTATTAGTTAATCTTTCCCACTTCCTGCAGGAGGTCAGTGGGAAGTTGGGAGGAGCAATGTTTCTGCTGCTCTTCTCGGACATCAATCATTATTATGTACATCCCAGGTCACAGGTGCTGCCCGGGAGGTTTTGATGGTGAGACGGCTTCCCAGGACAGTCAGCAGTGAGGACACCCAGCAGCAGTACTTGATGCATGCAGAGAGCAACAGCATGACCTGTAAACAGCTCTCCTGCTGGCCTGGCAAAAGGAGCCTATCACCAGGTATCCAACCACTCCCAGCAACCATCAACAACTGCATTCACTCAGCTGATGGTATCAAAATGGAAGGGCTATCAATCCTATTCAAAGATGTTTGGGGGGACAAAAAAAATCACCTGATGATGCAGTTCATCACACACACACAAACACACACACACACTTTGATCGGAAGGCATGAACTAAAAACTCTTCTTTATTTGAAAGTCTGACTCCATATATAGTATATCTACAAAGGCCAGGGATTGGGGGAGAAGGTTGACACCTCTCCCCATCCCCTTGGTCAAGACAACTGTCCATCAGCTGTCCGTATCTCTAAGACAAAGAATGTAAACTACCTTGAAACTACAATAACATTGGCTGTGTTTACAGACCAGAGTGTGAGAAAGAACCTAAAACATGAAACTTTGAAACAGAAGAGAAGGCTGAAAAAATGAAGATGACAACCCTCAAAACCACCCTCTCCAACGATAATTTCATACAATCTATTCAGCACTATAAACCTTAAGATTTAAAGTTATTGAAAAGTAACCTTTAACTATTCTATTTCAACTACTCCATTATTCACCTGCAAACACTGTCCTATTCATTCAGATCAGGCAAATGAGGGGAGCACCATTTGCTCCCTCAAACAGGCACTAAAGGAATCACTTTTTCCAACAGAAAAAGATGGAAATGTGTTATGCAAAACAAAATGGGAAACAAAACTGCAATAACTCTTAGTAGCCACTGCAGATACAATAAAAATTTCTTTAATGACACAATAAGTGGTAAATTTTATCAAGTGAATATTGAATATAACAGTATCCCAACTGGTAGTAGAAAATATTACTTCTTGCACAAGTCTAAAGTGTGGAAGGCACAAAATATTTACAGATTGAGCCAAAGAGCAAATTCAGGAGAATGTAATTCTATTTTTCATAGCTGCAATATTTGAAAAAACCACAAGTAATAAAAAAAATTCACCTCAGGATCACATGAATTCTGATACAAATTTTATACCTCTAAAAGAAACAAAAAATTTGTCTCATTCTAGTCTCAGGAGAAGCTTCAAATGTAGCTTGGAAAGGCAGCACAACATCAGGCAGCACAACATAAAGGTGGTGTATTTGCATGATGAGACTATTTACACAGCCATAGGTGAAAGGAAATTATTTTTAAGGGCTGCAATATTGAACCTGATCAGAACCATCATCTTGCAGATGAAAATATAACACAGCCTCTTCCTCTTTTCAGAGGTAACCTGATCAGCATCAAAGATCATTTCAACAGCCAACAGAGGTGAGCCATGCCAGGAAGGCAGGATCTCTATTACTCAGCTAACACAGCTTGTGGCTCACCCGAGGGAACCCAAATCCAGTGTAGTACCTCACACTCCTTTCTGCTACTGTCTGCCTTCTCTGCCAGGTGCTCTCCCTCCTCTCCAGTCTAGGGTGATCCTCCCTCCATAGTGAAAAGCAAAACTGATAGTGATCAAGATTCTTTTATTACCCTGTGCTCAGCTAACTGTTGCTAATCATGTTTCCGTAGCATGCAAGCAATTTTTTCTTCTTGGAAGGAAAAGATATCCCAGAACTGGGGAGCACTTATTCAAAGGTGGCCATGTTTGCAGCAATTCAATTGCTGCAAGCATTGAATCTATGACATACTACTAAAGAATACTACTAAAAAGACTGCTTTCTGTTCTGAAGTAATTATTTCTCACGCATTCTTTGCTGAGTAACACCATATTCATCCCAAGCTAGTTCAGACAGGCAAGCTAGGAGGTGCCTTTTCATTTATTCTTCTAAATTCCCAGTAAAAATAATTTTTAAAAAAAATCACTGAACTGTGGAGAAGTTCATATCTAATGAAAATATAAAGTTTCAAGGAAATAAATGGCCATCTCCTCCATACTCTTTATCCTGGAGTGTTCTGAAGTTGCTACCAGATTTTCTCGGAGAAAGATGTGGTTTTATGCAGTTAAAAATTTTTGTAAGTTTTGTGTTTTCTCTCTTCAAAAAAGGACACAATAATGTTTTTATAGTTTCACTGTTGTGGTGTGATAATACCACATACATCCTCTGCAAAGAGGGGGGGAAGGGAGAGAAAAACATTTGCAGTGCATCACAAAGCACTTTTCTGGTTCCTGCCTCCAACCCAGCAGATTGTAAATGAAGTCCAGATTCTGCCTCTTATCATGGAATTAAGAAGGCTTCAAAACAAGCGTGGCATAAGAAATTAATTACAACACTTGTCTTTCAAGTCACGACCTCTGGGAGTCTCCCAAACTTAGGTGGCTGGAGTCAGGTTAGTCACAAGATAAACATCGGTCGTGGCCAGCCCCGACAGCTGCGCCTCTCCCCAGCCGCTGCCCCGGATGCCCCGGGCCCTAGGGCGCTGGCAGGCTCCTGCCTCCACCTGTGGCCTCCCGGACGCACCGGGATGCCCTCCTGGCTGGTGGGACTGCGGGGATCACAGACAGCTCATCTCCTGTGTTCTGGTGGGGCAGGAACAGGCGGCACTGCCCCTGCAGAGACACGTTTTCCAGCCCCCTGCTCCCCAGGCTGCGGCAGGCCGGGGCAGGCAGGAGCGGGCCCAGGGGCAGGCGGAGAAGGAGCGGCACCGAGCCCTGGCAGAAGCAGGTCTGAGCCAGGCATCATCCGTGCCAAGGAGTCCGGCCAGTGCAACCCGCATGTCCCACACGGAGATGACGGCACTGAAAAGGAGCATCAGCAAGTGAAGCAAAATCGTGGGCTCCTCAGGTGGGGGGACAAAGGAGGAGCAACGTCAAAGTGCTGCTGGTGCAAAGCAGAAAAGTTGCAAACGCTTACTATATAAAGATATTTAATGTTCAGTTTTCTAATGCAGAGGAGAAGCAAGGTCAAGACCCCAGTCTATTACAATTCAAATACATCTGCATCTGTAACACATCCCCAAGTTGCCGGCACTCTTACCCCTTCAGAGGACAATAGCTCCTCACCTCACAAATGGAAATCGTCTTCTTCCCGGATATAAACAATGCAAAAGCTAGGATGCCCTCTTTCCTGAGGACAGGTTGCAAAGCAGTAAAAGCTGTCTGGAGAGTGCAAAGTCAGAATTTTCCTGAATGATCATGAGGGCAGAAGCAAAGGAGACTTTTCTCTAGAGCTCAGTCGCTCCTGCGGAGACCCGGCCATGTGCCAGGCAGTGCAGAGCAGATCTGATCTATAGAGAGGCTGGGAAGAACTCCCCACTTGGGAAACAAAATGCCAACCCCATCCCCAGTGCACAGCTGCCCCCAGCTGAACACTGCTACTGGTGTACCCTGAGCCCCTGCCCATAAGCTAAGGGAGGGATGAAAAACAAGTCAGTCCGAGGAGGGCCGCCTGTCTATGCCCCATGTACATCCCCTCCCTACAGAGCCAAGGACACCCTCGCCTTCTTGGTGGAAGGAGAGGCTCCACAAGACTTTTTTTTTTCCCCCAGTACAACAGTAGATATTTAGAGAAAAAAACTTTCATAGGTTCTCAGTGTGATATTTATCATAATCCCTGTGGTCTTCACACTTCTACACATATATGGCACATTACTGTGTGGCTCCCATAACCCCTGCTGCAATGATGGCCCTTACCTGGGCTACAGCAGCACATTACCTCCTCGTTTCCTTTGCTGCTTTAACACCATGAAGAAAGAGGATTACAGCAATGTCCTCAACCCTCTTCCTCAAAACAGAAATGAAGCCTTGCCTAACATACAAGAACCATGGCTTCCACTGCTTAAAACAAAATCAACTTGTTACTTTTAATGTTAGATTAACAAAAACCTTCCCTGGCCATCATCAGAAAGCAAGAGGCCCTTAACTCTCATCCCCAATTCTGTCAGTAAAAACTGCATGTTTTACTTAGAAGCAGCTTAAAGGATCATGGTGATTCAGGCAGAAGAAGGATCAGCTGTGTAGAGTTACTGGCTAAGTGATTTCCATAACATTTTCATAATGCTGTATTCCTTTCTCCATCACTGGCTACAGCTCCATACCCAATTATGCAGACAAAGTAATTAGGCTGCAGCTTGGCCAAACTTTGAAAGTGAGGTGACTCCCCAAGATCTGCTGACACTCATTGCACCTGCATACTTGAGGGGCTTATCCCACAGATGACCACTAACTGGACTGTGAAGTTTCTCTTTTCCTAGAACATTAAGCACTGATCTGCAACCCTGAAAAAACAAACAGGAGGAGAGAAACCCCAACTACACCACCTATGTTTACACTGGTTAAAACCTGGCTTCTTTCTTCCAACTCTTGAGATACTCCATCATTATGTGAGTGTAGTAAGCTCGTGGCTGGTGCACTTTTTCCTTTAAAAAAGTGCTTCTTCCTATGAGCACATGATACAAACAAGGGAGTGGCAGACAGGAAGCGATTATTCAGAAATTAAAGAATTAGATCAGGTTCCACGATATCAGAACAAAACATGACACATGGAAAATGAAGCTGACATTTACTGGCTCAAATGTAAGAAAACTTTTCTTCATGTACTAAATATAATTCAGACCTTATGCAAGCATTTTGCCTCCTTAATGAGTATCAGTGTTGGCAGCTATGAGCATCGACATGTCTCCTGGGAGCACCAGTTACTCCATGTATTTCACCGGCGAAGTTACACCTAACACAGAAATACAGACCTACAGCTTCTACTCAAACAAGTTGGGTTTTTTTTCTGAATGAAAGCATGACTCTGCCAGTAGCAGCAGCAAGTGATGGCACCTCTGCTCATGATTTGGCACGGCTGCTCCAGATATGCTAAACACAGACACTGCTCAGGTTCAGCCCTCATCTCTGTTGCTAACAATCTCCTGCCACAAAGAACGGAGGTTCCCAATGCCACGGGTACACCCAGTATTCATGCCACTGGGAATTCCCTTAATGACCTCAGTTTTCCTGTTACACAAGAGATAACACTGAGTCATCACCACGTTTGCCAGGTAATTGTTGGGGGGTAGGGGCAGACATCTACCTGACAGACCATACAGCCTTCACAGCCTGATGTCTGCTCTAAGTGCACAAACTATGTTAGGACATGAATTTTACTGTAGCTGGAAAATTAAGTTGTAGCCAGTCTACTGCTGTGCAACTCCTTAGTGTGGAATTGCTCCTCCTGATTTACTACCATTTCAAGTTCCAGAAAAGACACCTTAGAGAAAAGCACCCCACACAAGAGAAGTCCTTTTCATCTGTGAATCCTGACGTGCTAAAAATAAAAGTTTACTGTTCACGGGAGACTAAGCTCCCATTAAAATGGTTAAACTAAAAACCTGGAGAATACATCAGAGGTTATGCAAAGCCCAGCAGCTTTAAAGGAAAGAGGAGGGATTTGCAGGGTTCAAAGGCAGGAAAGAACAGATGAGGTATGTTAGGACTTATTTTCATTACACTGCATAGTTTGTTTCCAAGAATGCTTTCAACAGAAGCATCCTCTCCACACAAAAGGCAAGTGCTTGTTAAGCTGACAAGCTTCAACACAAGCTGTGTCCCAGCCCAGAGACAGTGAACTGCTACTGGTAACTTTGGCTCACCACTTCTTGTGTCTGCTTCTGAGACCTTTCTCCACCTTCAGTCCCTTGGGGGCTCTACTGTGAGCAGCCAGATCACATATTCGCCTCCCGTATGAAACAAGAATGAATTAAAAACACCTTCTGCTTTCTTTAGACAAAAGCCCAGTGTCCCTTTTCTGTCTTTCCTCGCCTCACTTAAATTGCTAGACAGCATCAGGAATTGGCAAGATCTTTAATAATAAGATCAGGCAGTATTACTAAATCCATACTAAATTCCCACAAAAGGAGCCAAATGGTGACCAAGACAAGAATTTTTATTCAATGATGTGTTCCATCTTCAGAAGAAAAACATTCCATGGACATGAAAAGTGGAGACAAATAGCTATATAAAACAAAACAATAGCTCAGAGGTTGATGTGATTAAAATGCCTTCTTGCTAAGATGCTTTTGGGGGGGTGGTTACAAACACTCAGCGCTAAGTTGTACTGTATTTTAATGTGTGCTCATTAACACACTAGCTAATGAAACATCTTATTTACAGTGTACCAGCTTGGCCAAGTTTTGCAGCTGCCATGTAGAGATCAACATTAAGAACCAACAACTCACTCTCAGGGTTAAGGAAGTTTTCTTTGTGCTTAAGTTAAGTGTTATGGACATGTTTAAAGGTGGCCAAGAACCAAAGAGCAGCACCTTTTTGTTCTGCACAAGCATCAGTGCAGAGCACCTGCTGCAGAAACTGAGACTATCCCAGAGCTTCCTCCCATGCTGAAGGCCAGATAAGAGAGCATCAAAGAGACAGGTTAAACAAGTTCCAAAGTTAACACCACCTGCCGTTAGTGTAGCAGCTAACACCACATTAATTCAGGGAGCTTCAGTGAGAAAAAAATAAAAAACTGAGAAGTAGAAATTTTTTTTCTGGGCTTCTTTTCCTTACCCAGGCAGATTGTATTTATCTGCTCAGGTCCAGTTTTTCCTTCTGCGTGGATGCAATTTAACAAGCACATCACTACACTAAAATCCTACACAAGACAGCTCATCGTGCCGTTGTCTGTATCAGCTCATTTCACACAAGTCAGGCCTTCGACCATGGCAAATCAGATGATATGTTAGTTGAAAGGAATCCATTTGAACTCTTAGTCTCCACTTTTTAATACACAGATACAGTACTGAAAGTTAAAGAAAAGAAAATTGGGAAAAGGGCTGTAGCTATGAATTACCTGTTTGTCTGCAGAAAAAAAATCTGGAAAATCCTGATACTAAGACTACTTGAAGTACAGTGAAAGAGTGGCAAGGCATTCAAAACCAGCTAGACATCACTGAGATCAAAAAGCCAGTCAATAGAAGGGAGAATCTCATTTGTACCACATACTTCTCCTGGGAAAGCACCACTGCCCTGTTTGGTTTTATGCCTCTCATGTCAGATCAGTCAAAGGCCAATGTAAAGTTAACATGCTAGATTTCACATCATCTGCTTGCCCAAACAGCTGGGAAAACTGTTTTAGCTGAGCTCTGCTCTTTTGCTCGCTTCAGATTGTTGTGTTAATTAAAAAGTCTTGCTCTTGTGTTTCACAGCCCACAGGAAGTGAGGAGGAGATTCCTAACTTCATAATCACGTTAGCCAATAGCTCCCAGTGCTCTCCCTGCTGCTCCCCAGAGCACCAGTGCTGGGCTCTCGGGCTGGCAGGCGGTGGGAGGATGCTGCGTAGGAGACTCCTCACGTTATGCAGCGTCAGCCCGAGCTCCTTCACAATGGGAGCTTTCTGCCAAAGAGCAACAAAAAATCCTCCCTAAAATTATAAGCATGTCCAAACAAATTTCCCAAACGGAAAGCCAGCCTCACAAAAATCCACTCGGTAAGCAAAAGGTAGTTGCTAGCTGGGGAGTTACTAGATATGGATGTGTCCCCTTTGGGCTCACCCCTAGCCTAACAAGCAAAAAATATTGTCACCTCCAAGCTTAGACTTTAGAATTTCCATCTTGGAAGCACTACAAGGAGTGAGTCACTCTATATACCTTGGCAGTGACTTGCAGGCCAACAGGGAATATCCAGAAGGAAATCATGTCACCATTCGGTGAGGCAGCAGCTATGTTTACCAGCCTAAACAAGCTCATGTCTCAGTACTTTTAGTTAAGTGTGGCCAACAGTGAATCTCCAATTCACAGGTCATAAAACTTCCAGTTCAGAAGTAATTTACAATAAAATATGTCTGAAAATTAGAGATCTTCAAAAGTTATCCCAATCACTGAAAAATACTAGCTATTAGAAGCCCACCAAGTGGTGAATTCTTTTGAATACCATATTGTCTGTCCTTGCCTGATCTCTGCAAGGCCTTTAGCATAGCAGGAGTTTTGGACACTGGAAATGCAGGATGTCAGAGCAGCTGCCACCTTGTCCTATCTCTGGGAAGCAGGAGGAAGCCTTCACCAACAGGAGCCAGGTGAGGTGGCACAGGGCACCCACAGGACAGCAACCACAGTGGCTCAGCACAGACAGGAGTCAGGTAGGGAGATGTCCACCTGATTGATTTTGACAACGTGAGGAAGGTTAAGGCATTTCAACAGCTACAGCTGACCATCATCAAGAATTTGCAAGGTGTGACCAAGCTAGTTAGGAAAAAACAAACAAACAAAGCCCCCATCCCAAGCCATTTTGTACTTGTCAAACTGAGTTTTGAGGGAGATATCAAGAAACAAGGCACTGAATAATTAAGAGGACTGCTTATGTGTCAAATGAGAGTTAATACTGTACAAGGTGGCACGTATTTACTAGCTAAGGCTAAGAATAAACTGAGGAATTAAGGGCTCTCAACACATCAGTTTACTCCATAAGCTCTAGCAATTTACACCTGTGCTACCTTATAAGCAGTGCTAAGACATACAGCAGTGCACTTAAGGAAGTCTTTCTTACTTCATGGCAAATACACTCTGCACATGACCTACTCACATCTTGAGCTAAAAGTTTACTTTTGAAAAGGGCTAATGGAGATGCATCGACTGCACCTTTGTAGTAGACAGTGAGGGAGCAGCACAAAGCCAAGTTTATGGCATGGTAGAGTTAGGATGAATGTCACACCAAAGGCTGGCTAGGGAAGCTGTGAGACTATCACTAAGCAGTCACTTGAGAGAAAGTGTATTAATGAAGCAAGACCCTTAAGCTGGTTTTTTCTACTTCTAACAGATCTATTACCCTCAGAGGATTTATTCTTTCCAAAGCATGCCAACTGCCTTCATTACCAGAAATGCACTATAAAAAGCTGGACACTTGTATGAGCAAGTATCACGTGCAACAATTCCATGTTTTCAAAATGGTCCACAAAAAATGAGGATGCAAACCCCTTCCACTATATTCATTCAGAAATCAGGAGACATATCTTGCCACCTTTTCCCCTCCCTAAGAAGTTTTAAAACTGACAATAGACTACACAGACATCCTTGCAAGCCTTTTTATTTGTGTGTATTCTTGCAAGTCTCTAGGATGCTTTCCTTAAGGCCACACATGGAAGAAAGTAACCATGAGTACCAACATCTTCCCTATTCCTCTCTGGAATTTATAGATGCCTTAAGTAAGACTTAAAACCTGGGGATTTAAGCATTTTCATCAAACTGTTGTGCATTACTTTATCTCCTTCACTGTGTATACTCTCTGCCCTATCAGCTGCCAACAGTTAACGGGCAGAAACAAAGGTGTCATAGGCTTTTAACACTGTAACCCCAAACCTACAAAATAAAGCTTTGCAAGAGCCTAATTTTCTTTCAATAAAGTACTAAGTTTCTACTGCCCACTTGTGAGGGCACTTCAAACATCCTTATTTTCTAAGCCAACAAAAACTGTGTCTTAGCCAACTCAAGGAAGGCAGCCTTACAAGACCCATGTTAATTTCTTCTTATGAGGAAACAGTTTTTCGGAAATTCACTTTCAGATTTCCATTTTTGAGGTATCAGCACATGGGGCAGCTGCACACTCAAAGTGTCCCTAACTGGCATTTGCAGTTATTGCAGGTTGAATTAATTGCTCATGCAAATATTAATTGTCAGCACACACTTATCACTGACCATAATTATCTGCAGACTCTTCAAGAGAAAGCCTGCCTTTCTATGATAGTGTTCTCCCTACACCCCTTTCAAGAAACCACTCACATTACAATGGTGGTAAACAAATGAAGGTGACCATCTTGATAAAACATTTACAATTGGAGTAATTTGTAAAGTTTGAGAATTTGGTTTAGGCAGAATGTTTGCACAGCAAGTTCTCTTTAGATGACTAAGCTGTCATTGAAACTGGCTGAAACTCTGAACCACAATTCCTCTCACAGGGGGCTTTGCCAGCTCTGCTGCCTACTGCCAGTTTTCATCAGCTCAGCAGCAGCTGGCACCACCACCTGACAAAACTGCTTCCAAATTCTACTTTGGTATCAAGCCTTGCAGTCTAGGGGCAAGGTAATGCAGCCAAGCACAGCAAGAAAATTCAGACTTCCTACACTGTCCACAGCTTGACTTAGAATGAGGGAGAATTCATTTGTTTCTAGCAATTTACACAAGATCAATACTGATATATTTCTCTCTATTGCTCTATGAGGGAAAGCCCTATGGAAAAAAAAAAAAGATTACTGTATCAGACTTCTTCCCTCCTCCAACATTTTTATTTCCCCCCTTCACATGTCTAATGAAGCATGAAAGCTTGTTGCTCTGTCCCCTCTGCTCTCTCTGCCAGCAATACAGCAAAGAGATTCTAGCTTCAAAACTTACAGACTGTATTATAACCTGTCAGCACCTCTAATATAAAAAAAATATGCCAGATCACATCCTTCAAACAATTTTCATCAGAAGAAGTCATGCTGTCAGTGGGGTGCAGAAAGGGGAGGAATTCCTGTTTACTGTTAGACTTGAAGATTTACTGGGAAAAGGACTTCCAATTACAAGCTAATACCTGAAACACCACACAAATTTGTGTGTCATTAGCACAGATGTTTATCTAGAAGACCAACCTAATGTTTGTGGATGAAGAATCATTGCAGAAGGGTGACCAGCGACTAATATGAGAGGAATGGGACATGCAGAAAAATATTGCTCAATGCCTGTTAGGGTAAGAAGTGATACCAGAGGAGAGACGTGGCCCTGTCCTCTCAGAGGACAACCATGAAAAAGAAAGTGTACACTGTGTCATGGTATTGCACTCCCAGATGTCATTGTCAGGGCTCAGACTGCTATATGGATTCTGACACTGAGCTGCCAGGCATGCACAGACTTCAGCTTCCAAAAGCTACGATCTGTCATTTCATTTTAGGACAGGCTTGACTTTGTGATGTTGTATGTTTTAGACGCTATATTACTTTTACAGGTCCCTTAGAATTTAAGCCATGAGCTGTTAGCTGGAGTTGGCTCACTAAAAGTACCTTAGACTTGAAACTCAAACCTGACCACAAAATGGAGGCGAAGAGTTGCTAGTATCCAAGTGTGAGAATCAAATAAAGCTGGCAAAGCTGGGACTGCCACTGTAAGGAGAACACACCTAACCTCCTGCAGCATGCTTAAGTGGATGCCACCTGCTCCAGCCAGGGCTGAGCATACCTCTGTCCTACTCTTACTCAACTAATCACTGCAAAATGGGGAGAGGGGAAGTAGATGCACTGTGGGTCTTCCCATGAAAGCTCCCAACCCAAATAAAAGCCAGATTCCTGCCCCATGTTGGGAAGGAACACACTTGCTCAGGATATCACATCTTTCCTGAGTAAGGGCAGTGAGGCCCTCAGAACACAAGCTGGCTCATTACTGAGCTGTGTGCAGACAGATCTCATTTCTGCCTATTCACAGGTGGCTGATTCGTACCGATAGTGCAGCTCTGCCAAACCCACCCAACAGGCCCAGTCTGAAACCTCCAGTGCTCCCATGGACAAACCTGATCTTTGCTAACTAAACTCCACCCTCAGCTCTTTCATCCTGACAAGAGACTAGGTTGTCCAGGATGCTCCTGGCTGATAAGCAAACTCCTTTTGATTACTGCTGGTTATACTAATACAGGCAACACTCTAGCAGCTGGCTCTACACAACAGAAAGCTTGAGGAGACAAAAACCCAATTGCCACACCGATTAAAAAACAGGGCCATTGACAGATGAACCACTTGGAAAAGCAAATAATTTGTCAGCCATTGGCCTGCTTCACTCTGATCATGCAGCAGCTCTGTCTAGTCTCTCCTGACAGACTTCTTTCAGGGCAGGGACTGGACCCACATTTTTGGTACACTGAGTCTTCAAATTCGAAACACAATACAGAGATCATTGGAGCTTGTGGAAAAGAAAATGCAAGCACAGAAAGCACTGGTTTGTAAACAATCTAAAAGTTTTCCTGTGAAAAGAATGCAATGTCTTTCATATATATATGAAAATTACATTCATACATACATATGAACAAGCATGTCACAATTTTCAATCGCACATTTTCGTTTGCTTTGGCCCACTGCTGTCTGGAAGACAGCCACACTGTATTGAACATTCCACAGTTTCCAAGTTTAGATAGAACAGGCCTGAAGACAATCTGGATTCAACACAAAAAGCAATTTTGCCTCAATTGAACTTTATTGGCAATTCTGCTAGTCAAGAGGCAACCTAAGAGAAGGGAAGGCTCGTGTCAGTGTTACATTCCATTTCAGGCACAGAGAGACTTTCAGTGTGAAAGTTTTTCTCTGTTTACACCATAAAAAGTAAAAAAGCAATATGGAAAACACATTTGAGAGGCAGTAGGAAAGAAGTATCAATACTGCTAAGTTCTGAAGAAGGGCTATGAATGGACATGAGTAATGAGGACCACATCCAGCCTGTTCATAGTTTTGCAGAAAGGACAGATTCAATCCATGAGCAATTCAAGCATGCCTCCATGGTTCAAGGCTGCAAGTTTAGATCTCATACTGAGAATTTTAAATACCCACTGTACTCAAGTTTGAATTTGGGTTGACTTCTTGCCTACACTTCCATCTGGCTTTTGTGGCTAATCCAATTGGTCCCTGCCTCTATCTTGTCAGGCTGCCTTAAGCCGTGCCATGGTATGACCGTAGCCTGATCTCAGGATTGCTACAGCAAGTCAAACCCACTGTTGTACTTTTCTCCACTTTCCCAGGACAGGGGTTTTGTGGCCAGGTAAGAGTGTTTCCTTCCTGACAGCCTCCAAGCCATCAGGAGGAAGTCACTGCTAGTTCCTGCAGATAACCAACTATGGCTTTTAGTCTCTCCCTATGGGAAACTAGAAGTTTAGGATTCATCAGGGTAATGAAGTAGCAGTAATGCTGCCAGCAGTTTCACAGACCAGTATTAACAAGACCAGTATTAACAACACTTTTCTTGACTGTGGGATGTCTAGTGCATTAACTGTTTCTTCTGGGTCCTCCTAGCTAAACAATGAGACGTTACCCAGCTCTCTCCTAGACTTTCTACCATAATTAGAAAGTTTTCACTTCATTGTCCTCTTGCTCCCTTCCTAAGAAGTTCCCAGGATGACAAAAAAAATCCCATACATTTTCTCAGAGTACAGAATTATTTAATGCTGTTTATGTGCAAGGTTGTAGTAGAAGACTAACAATTTAGGATCAGTAATTTATATCACATGTTGAAAACATTGGTCCTTAGAGATAAATGTTTCCTCTGTTGTCTTAGCTCAAAAGCTGAGCCTTGCCTGCTCCAAGTTTGATTTGCAGACTTTGCTTTGGAAAGGATTCTTTTCAAGTCAAGAGAGGCCTGTTCAATAAAGTCAAATGCATATGATAGTTCTGTATCAGCTATTTCTGAATATCTTTATAGCAGTAATCAGCATGTTATCACCTGACTATATAGACACCACCTCTGAAGCAGCTACTGAGGAAAGCAGGCAGGAAGTAAAGTCATGACTTCTGCTTTGGAGATAAGGAAAACACTTGAAGGACTATTAAAAAAAACCCCATAAAGATAGCAAGCTACTAACTGGCTGTTCATCTGTGCGGGCTTCAGAATAAATCCTTGAAATTTGTCTACCAATCCTCAAGCAGCCCCAGGATCAAAAGGACAGTGAAGAACCTCTGCCCTCATCAAGCTCCTTCTGGAACAAAGATGTACATGCACATATGCACTGGACCACAGATGATGATAAGCTCTGCAGTGCTAGGCCATGTGGCCAACATCAGAGGGGTGATAAAGTCTGTGTGAATATATCTGCACAGAAAAGGCCTTTAAAGTCAGATTTCTGACTGCAGGATGTGCTGCTCCTACTGTTACCAGCCAACAACTTGCTCCAAAAGGATGACTGCTGTCTGGCTGGCTGCTCATTGCCTTGCAGTGCAAAAGAGAAGTTAACCTGTGGATTTACCACTCATGAATGTAACCCCAAGTGCCCAAACACATGGCTATTACCTGGATTCTGTTCTAAATGTCAGACATCCTTCCAGTCCAATCTGCAGAGAATTGACAGCAGATTACTTCAGTATGAGCAGAGGAACCTGGAGAGAAGGGTGAGTGCCACAGCACACTTTGACGATCTAGTTAAATTCTGAAGGAACATCTAAAGAAAGGAAAGGTTTGCATCTGATGTTAACTGAGACTTGGAGTAAGAGCAGATAAAAACCAGGGTTGTTTGTCCTAGGAGGTTCTGACAGGATCTCAAAGCAATACTTAGGGTCTGGTCAGCATCACTAACACAGGCCAGCAAAGCTATGGTGATATGCCAGCAGATGGAAAGCAGCGTTAAGTGCTACTGTGGCAGGAGCAAAAAGCATCTGACCATCTGCTGAGCCCACTGAAACAGTGGCTACTTAAGCAAAGAAATTGATTTCCAGAAAAACAAAAGCAAGCACAGCCTGTTCTTCAGACAGTCAACTTTATAGATATCCACTCTAAGAATCTGGATTTTACAGCAGAGGCATCCAAGGCAGTACCCCAGTGTACACACAGAGAGCCAAAGGCTGTCATGGACACTCAGAGATATTAACAGCACAATGGAGAAAGAGAAATAATAAAAATGAACAGGAACAGAGGAGAGAGGAAGAAAATGGGGGGTGTGGAGGGGGTTAGTGCTGAGCTAATGACTACATTACAAGGACCACATATCATGAAAAAAAAGCGCTGAGAGCATTTACAAGAGTCAAAGTCTGTATAGTCTTAAAAAGCTGGCTACAGGGAAAGAAGATAAGAAAACTAGAGGTTAAGGCATCAGCTCATGAAGTAGAAAGAGCACTGTGGCCAGCACTGAGAAAAAATGAGATTCATTGTTTGGGAGAGGATGGAACCAAAACCAGTGCTAAAAACTGAAAGGACTTCTGTTAATAGACCTACATAAATTTCCTCAAACACCTCACTTCACTCTGAGATATGCTCTTCTTAATGCAGATTCCAGGAGGCATATGAAGAAAAAGTTTACAATTCATCCCACCTAGATACAAAGTGCTGATTTATTTGTTTCCTCTTTTCTTTCCACTGAAGACAGTATACAGGCAGAAAACTCTATTCCAAATTCACATCAAAATCTTTCATTTTCATCTCTAGAAAAACAAAAGCTGTAGCTTTTATTGTCAAATGAAACATTAAGAATGCTACATTGTAAGGCCTCCATGTGCTGTGACTATATTTACAGGGCTGCATCATCAACTGTCATGTATTACTATCACTCCACTAAAGTCAGGGAAGCTGCAGCTGAATCTGCTTCATGAACTTCACTGTTTAAACATCAGCCCGATGTGCTGTCAAGTTGCGGAAAAGAAATATTATCTTTCAGAGATTTATGTATTTTCTACCAAGACAGTGAATCCTGACTTCTGTTTCTCATCAAGTCTTCAAGGTCTGGGCCTAGTCTTCTGGAGGCCATCAAAGCCAGCACCTGCCTCAGCTGTTTAGAGCTTGACACCAACATTTGCAGCCTAACAGTGTTGGGATGTCCAAGACTTAGTCCTGGCAACATGCAGATAGGTGGATTGCACTGTCCAAAGTTTGCACAGGTGTTCAATGAGTAGTGCTTTATAAGCTCTTTAGCCTACAGGGATAGATCTATCACACCATGTCTGGGTGACTTCTCTATGAAGGCTAAGGTTAACCTGCAAGTGGGCAGGAGCCGCATCATTCCACTTCAGTGCTGCAGAAAGACAAGCATTGCTTAAAACTAGGAAAAGACACGGCATTTCCAACTCAGCAACACATCATGCAAAACAAATTTTGACCCTACCCTAAAGTAACTTTATGCCTATTCCCCATGCTTCTCCTCTCAGCCGCTGAAGCAATCAAATTGTACAGCTCCAGTCCTACAGCAGAGCACAAAAAAAGAACTAAGGGCAGAGGAGACAGGAGGTTGAACCAGCTGCTGCACTGCACTCAGCAGAGAATTCTTGTTCCCTGAACTGCTGAGGCCACACCGAAAAATCCCTCACTGCTGCGACTCTGTTCTCTTGAGTAATGAATGCTAGGTGTTGGGAGGAGGGATAAGAGTGGTGGATGGAGGTGGTGGTAAGAGATGATCTCACACAGCTATCAAGAAAAACAGGAGAGAGAGAGAGGAAAGAAAGCACACCTGACAGACATGTTAAGAGATGTCTGAACAAGAACAGGGCTGGCCCAAAACCACATCAGTCTCTTGGGAGTTGTGGAAGTAAAAGCAGTTCTGCAACTAAAGGCTTATCAATCACTCATGTGCATATGCTCTACAGAACTCCTGAGGAATAAAAGATGGGAAGGATGACTCCAACAGGCTCTCAACAGGAAGAGAAGAGCAGATAGGGGAAGAGGGGAGAGCATAAGAAGCAGTACAAATGTTATGTCTGGGGAAAGCCAAGACATAAAAAATGTCCCTGAGCCATATGCCTGGAACAATTCTTATCTCACCTCCTTTGAATAACCAGTGTCACATTGCTGACTTCCTTCATATTCCCACTTACATCAGACTCTGCTAAAACATTATTTCTTTTTCAGGAGTGGTGACTGCTATGCTGCAAACCTATGAAACAAACAGCTGCTGAAGGAAGGATGCAGTGAGTTTTCAGTCGACTTACTTGTCATGCAACTCTGTCAAAAGAGAATAATAATTCACAGAACCATTCTGTGGAACAGGATAATGAGAATTAGATACTGAGCTATCACCATTAGTTTACTAAGCATGCTTGTCCGCAACTTTAGCAATCTAGAAGAGGTGGTCAACTTGCTTCCTAGGGAAAAAAAAGCAAGCTGGATAACACCAGGTTACAGACTTAATCCCACAAAACATGACACCGCCTTGCGAAAACACATTCCAGCCTAAGCTTGTTTAGGTAATTAAAACAAAAGATCTTCCACCCTACCTTTGCTATAAGGTATTCCAGTACAACTGTACCCAACACTTAGCCTGAAAACATGCCCATTCAAGTTTGGATACTGGATTCAACCCACTTAAAAATTCTTCTGCATAACTTGAAAAACTGAGCATATACTTCCTTAACAGCTGGATGATTAGCATTAATCAGCCGTTTCACTCCTCTCTCACTGTCACCATAGCCAAAGGCTGAAAAGATTCACTATAAAAGCCACTCAATTTATAAACCTTTGTCACATGATAAATATGGTCATGACTTAAGATTATCACCAAGTCTTTCCTGAGTCAGCACCACCAGACTGACCCATCTGCTGCACACCACCAGACTGACCCATCTGCTGCAGTGAGGGTCTGAACAGTGCAGCCACATTACTCCAGGAGTACACACTCCAACTCTTATTTCCGGCAAAATCGCTCCATCCTCACCAGAGCAGGTTTTAACATGGATTTTAAGTCCAACATGATGCAGTTATAGCTGTATGCCAGTATTCAGTGCTGCCAGATCACTACATTGATTTGATGTTTGTCACAGTTCATTCCTGTTTGAATATATAGCTCTCTAACAACTCTCCAGACTAGCACAGCACACTCAGTAGCAAACCAAGCCTCCCTCATAAATACAGCTCCTCCTCAACCCAGAAACAAGAGCCCTAGAAGGGCTCATACTCAATCTCATATAGTGATCTCCTGAAGCCAGTTAGATGCTTTTTTCCATTTTGTATCATGGGAAGGCTCTCTGAAATCATATGCTCCATTGATTAGAGACCATTTGAGCTGCAGCACAGGTGTATTTCTATCAGTTCACAAGCATTTATTCTCATGCCAAAACAAGCCTTCAGTTTCTTCACATCCTTTCCCTTCCCCAGTCTCACCCATCAGTGCTTCATATATTGACATCTGTAAAATTCCTCCTTACGTGATTCTCTGGCCAGGAGCAGCGACCTTTGGATTGGTATAGCCACATCTCTGCCGTCTAATGAGCTCCCAGGTTCTATCTTTCTAACTCTGAATGACCTAAAGGCATCAGCCTGCAAGGGCCTGGACTGCAAGCAGAAGCATTTCAGAGCTGCTGCTCCATTATTTCACCTATGACAAAGTCAGGAGTTTACAAGAAAGAATAGGAATAGGCATGTTAGTTTTGACAAGCTGGGGCTTGAAAATAGGAGCATTAGGGCATGTCAAGTAAAAAAAATAGCACAATTCTCAGAGTTTTATGAGAAACTTATTGAGAAAACATTCATGGTTTTTGCCTATATTTAAACTTCAGCCTTCAGTCTCACCAGAGTTAACAGAAGATAATAAAGTCCTTTGATTATTCCATTTGCTTATGTTGCCCGACCCCCCCC
>WBMY01018200.1:200529-237109 GCA_013397315.1 Donacobius atricapilla | reverse complement strand
GGGGGGGGAGGGCAGCAGTGTAATCCAGATTTTGGCATCTGTGTCTCTCCCCTGACATTCTGTATTACACTAGACCCCATCATGAAAGACTCCAACAAATTGCTTGAGCATTTTCAGGTATGTCAAATCAGCATTACCACTCCTCACTCAACCTGCTCTCCCACACCCCATGTAAGGCTACGCATTGTACAAGCACCACCTGCCGAAAGAGCAGACATCACGCAACTGACATGTTTTCATAAGGTAGTGAGACACCTCCAGCCACCCACTTCCTGTGGATTCCCAGCAAGGATGGTCTGCTGATACTCCAGGCATGAAAGAAAAAAAACAAAAACAAAAACAAAAAAAACAAGTCACAGTTTCACATCAGCAAAATGCAATGCTGCTTCTGCAGCAAGTAGTGTGGAGGAGACATTTCCCAGTATCTGCCACTTGCCTCCTGCAGATTCCAACAATTCAAGTCTTTCTAGTCAGCAAAAGTCCCTTTCTTCACAGGAGCAAGGGGATAAGAAGTCAGCTGTGCCATACAGCTGTGGTGCTGTGAGACTGCTGTTACAGTCAGCTTGAATCTTGCCAGCACAGACATATTTGTGAAGAAATTAATGCAGCCTTAACAACACATTGCATGGCCACCTACGCATCTTGTGAAGTCACAGCTTGGCTCCATGTGCTGAGGAGACCTGTGGAATGCTGGCAAGCAGAAAGAGTTGCCAAAACCAGCAAACCAAAAAGTGGCATCAGCGTCGAAGGGAAACCAGTGGTTAACACCTGCTGCTCTAAGTCAGACCTGCAAGCAAGTAAGGTTCCAGAGAACAGTTTTTCAAAGCCATATACAAGATTTAACCAACTTCTGCAGCAAGAATAGAAAACCATTCATCTTGGATGTTTCAAGCAGAAAAACATGATGACGTCTTCTCCTCAATCAGACAGAAAGGCATTTTCAGTGAAGCCAGAAATAGGATAAAATCAGAAAATGAATTCTCCCTCCATACAAAGCAGGACAGGGGCAAAGTGCGTTTCTCATTCAGCAGAGGCAGCTGCTGAAGGAAGGCAGAGGACAGAAGGAGCAGTAGATGTTTGTCTTGCCAAAATCAGCAAGACAAACATCAGAACAGCTTCAGCATCTCATCATCCCCTGCCTGCTGGCAAAGCAGATGCCCTTCTGCCATGGCACAGGGGAAGGTCAGCCATCGTAGAAGTAATTGAAACAGAGATAAACACTGGGGATAGATTTCCTCGAAGAGTCTCATTAGCAGACCAACTAGAGCCTGATCTCCTCCCTCTTTACTATAAAAACATCAAAACATATTCTTTATTAAACTCCACTTGCAAGTGATTTCAGAAATAGTAAGAGAAGGGCACATTTAATAACAAAACATGACTGGAAGGGCTAGGCCTGATTTAAAAAGTCAATAAAGCGTGTGTTTTTATTTAAGAAACAAAACTTAACTGTAGTTTTAATAAAATCCAACCTCTATTTGTTTTGGAGGAGGAGAAGGGAGAACAGTGTGCTGTTCCTCTTGCCTCCTCAGTTTTGAATCCATGTCACTGCTCATGGCAACAATAAACAAAATTCAGCTCATCTCTACAAGAGGTCTGCTCCTAAAGCAAGTGGAAAACCCAGGCATGTGGTGGGTGGATAGAGGAAAACCACTTGGAGATTCTTGCATTGCTTCAAAAATTAATCCAACATTTTAATTTTAGACCAGAAGCAGCACAGCAAGATAGGGATTTTGTTTTTAAAGGGCAATTAGAGCCTTCCTCCTCCATTTGTTCTTTCTTTAGAAGAAATATCTCTATTGTCTTGACATTTTGGAAAGGAAAAGCCCCACTGTGATTGTTTCAGAGCAGTTATGAAATGCAGCAGCCACACAATATGCAGCCCTAGGTTTGTGGTTTTGGTTCTCATTTAGGTGCCCAGCCGGGGTGGTGCAGGCATGAAATCATTTGCCTGACAGCTCAGCTACTGGTCACTTATCTAAGGAGAAAATCACTGATGACTGCAAACCAAGATAAACACCCCATGCGCACAATGGAAGAACTCTGAAAAACAATATACTCTTTCAAAGAGAGCCCACACATTAATGACCCATTGCTTTTCCACCTTAGCCACTACCTCTGCCAGACTCATATCATATCTTACTGATCAGCCTATTCAAACTCAGATATAAAAATATTTGATTTACAGAGCACACACAGACTACCCTGGAAGGCACCCTGCCAAATTTATAGCCTAAAAACATCAGGACAAACAACCATCTACTGAAATGGCATCTGAAGAGCCATCTTAAAAGTCCTTTAATCTCTTATCTTGAGAAGACTGGCCAGTACCAAATGAATCGCAGTCATGGTGCCTGCTAGCTAAGGTCAAGAGTTCTGAAACATTGTGCTATATGATTTTATCAGGTATGAGAAATGTAGAACTCCCCACATGGGCCAGCAGCCACCCCACAACACTGGGAGTGAGTGAATTTTCTCACTGTAAGCAGTTCCCTGGGGACATTGAAGATTCTTCAAAATTTTGCCATTTATGAGGTGCTTGCTTTTAACCCAGCAAGACTGCAACTTTGTTTTAGAGTCTGAAGGAGGAATTTTTGGGAAGCTTTAGTCAAGACACAGCAGGACAGAAACCCACTGCATAAAGGCCAGGTCCTTATTTATCCCATACAGCAGTCAGCAAAAACAAACCCAAGAATTCTCAGGATTTTCACCTCAGTTTAGGGCTGGAGGAGGTGGGGGGAAGTGTCTGGAATTTGATTCCAGATTTCCCACAGTGATTAACACATTTTTAAAAAGTTCCCCAGTAAGACACAAGAGCTGTAGTGATCCAATCGATTTCACGCCATGGCACTGACAGTAAGACACCTTCCTGCCAACAGCTGGCTCTTACTAATCTTCCCATTCAACCTGTTGGAACATGATTTTGCACCCAAGGCCACATGTAAAAGCTTCTGGCTCAGGAGGAGAAAAAGAGATGCTGTTAAGCAGGAGGAGTTCCTTTTTTCTATCCCCACCAATGAACACAAACAATGTTTGATGCCAGATCCCACAGGCGCTGAGATGGAGGCTGCAGCCAGGAAATGTTTCTTTAGAAATGGGGGCAGAAGCATGGGCTATAAATCAGGTACAGGCTGGTGCAGATGGCCACAAGGTTGTAATGTAATGCAAACTTAATTATAGATTGAATTAATTCTCAGTCCAGAGGTTCACAGTGCATCACTGAAGTCTCTTCAACTTACTAAATAGCAGAGACCAAGCAGTCAAGAGTCTGCTGTGAATTTCTTTCATCTTACAATTGCCAACTTATATAGGAAGATCAAGGAGGTCAACAGCAGCTTCCAGCATATGTGAATTTCAGCAGAGAGCATTTTAAGAAGTTAACAGAAACAAGGCTGGACAGTAAAAAGCCCCAACCTAACCAGGTTCAAGGCACTCCAGCCCTTTCCTGCTATAAAATGCCATGTTTAAATGGAATCAAGTTTTTAAGCCTTGATCCAGGGAGGATTTCCTTTTCTAGGACAGAGTAGCATACCATTTCCTTCCCTCATATAAAAGCAGCAAAACTAGGTCTTCTGAACTTAACTTGATCCAGCAAGGCTGGCATTGAATGCTGATCAAACAAGGGAGAAATTATTAAAAAAAAAATTAACATAATAGTTCACTCAGAGACTGCCTTTGCACTAAGACTCAGGAAATGGATGGCAGAAGTTTTATTATAACTAGAGGGGGAACATTTTTCTTTAATAATCTTCACAACTGAAGTTACTCAGGTGTGTCTCCAGCAGACCTAGTCTGAGACACGTTGCATAGTCAAAAGATGAAGTCATCGTCAGGGCAAAAACCAGTCTAGCCACCAAAGACAGAGGCGTTTCTCACAGTCAGCTACTTACAGCAAGCATCTGGTGCACCTGAACAGGGCAGAGCATGGCCAAAAGTCACAACATGCAGCAAGCTCCCCAAGGAGAAGCAAGACACTGAGCACAATCTACAAATTCAGTCATCGTGAGCCCGGTGAAGGACCAAGTTGCTAAGCTGTGGAACTGCTCCATGTTGCTGATGAGGGTTTAAGAGCACTGACATATATCTGCCTTGGAGCTTCAAAACAAGACAACTGGAGAGCCTTTAATGCATCTTTCTCTCCTGTGTCAGGAGCGTGGCCCAACCATCCAGTTGCAGGGCAAATAATGGCAGTCATAGTTAAAATTGCTTCCTGAGCTGGCCAAATTTAAACATACAGCATAATGAGCTTATGCAAGGTGTGCCATTTAGGACACAGCAGGTTTCATTCAGATTAGGTTTTATTTATTTACTATTTACGTCAGTCAATAATGTTCCTTCCTCTTCCATCTTAAGCAATTTCAAATGCTGGGGGGGGGGAAAGGAAAGGGAAAGAAGGAAGAAGAAGCAAATTCATAAAATCATAGAATGGCCTGGGTTGGAAGGGACCTTTAAAGATTATCCAGGTCCAACCTCCATATCATGGGTAGGGACAATTCCCACTAGACCAGGCTGCTCAGAGCTCCATCCAACTTGGCCTGAAATACCTTCAGGGATGGGGCATCCCCAGCTTCTCTGGGCAATCTGTTCCAGTGTTTCTCATGAGGAAAGATGGTACATCACTTCTAGTGGGATCAGTCTTTCTTATGACACCTTTTGTAACCCTGTTCTGGGGAAAAGCATGACTTTGCTTCCCCCACTTTATGTTTGATTTTTGTCTTATTCACTCTCCTAACCATCATTTCAATCTGGGCAAAATATGCTAGACTGCAACAACATCATATGCTTATGGTGAAAGGCACAGAGACATCTTTAAATATCTCTGCAGGAGCACACAGCAGCCAAGGAAAACTCCTACCACATACCACCTGTTTGGTATGCAGGGCCTGAGAAAGCTCCTCAAGAGCCCATTTAGTGCAATTCTCTACAGCAAGACAAAAATCAATTCTTTCCCAGGAAGGGAAAATAGCAAGATGATGAAAAAAAGGGCTACAACTTTCAGTGACAGCATGAAAGGCAGCTATAAAAAAAACAACCAAACAAAACAACACTAAAAAAAACAAACACAAAAAACCCCACCCACCCAAAAATGTGAATCCACCGAAAGGGAGAACAAAAGTGTGCCGTGCATTTCACTGCAATAAGGGGATCTGCAGCCACAGCAAGTCAACATTCACCATTTACAGCCTCCCCTCTGGGCAGTCTTTCCTTGCCACCACAACTAGAGCTGGCTCTGCAGCTCCAAATAGCTTGGCCTACTTTAAGCAACCTATAGAACAATGATATAGAAGGTCTCAACAGCCTGGTTATTAAAGGTCTGCAAGGCTTTTATTTCAGACCAGGTCTCCTGCCACTGATTAAACACCCAGTACATCAGGCAGGTCAGGTGGGCTCTGAGAATGCAGCCTCTGGTTTTGTTCTAGGTAGAAGGAATCCAGCTTCCATCTCCTGATACCACTTGGCAATGTCAGCCAGCACACAGGGCAATACAGAGGGGAAGTCAAGAGCTTCAGAAGTGCCTTCCTTATCCAAATCAAAATATAAAAGGCAAGCATACCCAACTTCCAATGCCTTTACCCCATACCAGTATCATACACTTGTTCTCCCTGCTCAGTTCATCTGCTCACTTTGAGAAACAAGAGAAGGAAAAAAGTTTCCTAAGTATCTTTGCCTTCTTGCTGCATACCTCTGGACCCTTCTTTCATAAGATGAAGGGCTAAGAGTAAAACAGGGCAGAGCACATTAAATAGAGGCTCCCTCTGTGCCAAATTGCTTCTCAGCTGCCAGTGTGCTGATTTTATTGATGAATGCAATCTTTGCAGCATGTTTTCATGTCACGTTCCCTAGTCTGCCATTGACAAGGCCGGGTGAAACCACCGACTTAAAGAACAGCTTTTACAACTGTTTTTGAAGAGCTCCCCCACCACTTGCAGCATTGCTTACAAAATGGCTCAGGGCTGGGAGCGGTGAGGGAGGAAGAAGACACTGCACTGACAAGTCCATTGCATGGACCAGGTGCTGGGCTGCTGCTGGAGCAGGGAGGGACGGGAAACAGCAGCCACGACAAAGACCCTGGTCCAGCTGAAAGCACGTACTGGCGGAGTCAGAGGGGTATCAGCAGCCATTCGGTGAACTTGAAAGCTCCTCGGCTGAGGAACCTTCCCCTGAAAATGGGCATTACCACCAGTTGCACCAGGCTTATGGGCAATGCCATCCAGGGCCACGGCCCATGAAAAGATGGATGCTCTGCTAGGCTGCAGTCTGAAAGCACGACTTGGTCCTGTGTAATAATCTCCCTTTTAAAAAGAGACTGTCACTTGTGGGAAGCCTTTGCAGAGAATGCAAATTACAGACACACACATACATCCTTATATGCCTTGAAGAGCTTCAAGCAATACTCAAAACATTCCCAAGACTTCCAGTTGCTGTCTCAGCTTAATTGCTTAATACAGGACCATATACTTTTCCCTCTTACCACGTGAATGTCTTCCCTGGGTTTCCAGAGATCCATCATTACCCACCTGAAGATAGACAGGGGTTACACTTCTGGCAGCTGAGGGAACAAAGCTGCATGATCTACACAGCAGATCTGCAGCAGCTTCTCACAGCACAAAAGAGTGCTTGAGATAGGGAAGAGGAACGCACAAGGGGAGCGGTGTGCTTTTCTCCAGCTAGGAGATACCAAATGGGAGAGTTTTTGTTTATTTCAAGGGAAAAAAAACCAATAAATTCTTATTAGTATGCATACTATAATTCAAAGTCTTGCGAGCTTCCATGCAACAGTGATCTGAAAGCCACTCAAGGCTGACAGCACTTGTCTGCATCACTCTCCTCAGCTGGTTCAGAAAGCAACAACCAGGGTAACTCGGTGCAGGCAAAGGGGGATTCAAATCAGGCTAGGAAACAGTGTGAGTAGCAAAGCCAGACCCCGATGCTTTCAGGAGGGTCTGCTCCTCTTCCTTCAAACAGCAGCCTCCTTCAGTCCCACTCCTCACTGAGGCCACCTTTCCTTCTAGTCCCCATTGCTGTGAGTCACCATCAAAGGACTTAGGTTAGCCTCTGGAAACCACCAATTTTCTTCTTGTAATGCGTGGTGATAAGAGACCATACAAACTTTTCAGGAAAAATCTGCCCCTGAGGGTATGGATTTGTTCACTGTCACACAGTGACCCTTTTGGTTGCACAGGTATGGACTTTAATGCTGATAAAGAACTGATCATACCACTTATGCTACAAAAATTGAGATGCAGTAGAGAAAATACCTGTTTATAGTATAGTGCATAACTAGTGTGAGCCACATGTAAATTCTCCTCCTCCACTTCCTCACCCAGAAAGAGAGCACAGCACAGCAAAAATAAAACAAATATACATAGTTCTGTTAATCCACCCACAAAGGGCCAAGGCCAAGCGCAGCGCTCTCCTGTCCACAGTGGATGGCTGCTCTCCCAGCCCACTCCAGACACCAGGCACAGGAGTATGAGCTTGGCACCACACTAACCCAGCTATGTGGCTTCTGGAGCAAAATCAGGTCATGTTCAGCCAAGAACGCAGAGCAGCCAAGACGCAGCTGCCTGTACCACTATGCCCTTAGATACTCGTACTGCTTGTGTTTTCAGGTCAAATTCTTTTTTCCTTGGTAACTATGAAAAATAGACAACTTTCAGAAGTGCCTCGGAAGTTGACAAGAGACTCTAGAATGCAAGGGCTTTGCAAATAAAAACACCCTGCACTGTCAGAACTAAATAAAGCAGCTGAAGTTTACCTAGCTAAGAGCATGTTAACATACTTTCTTGGAAGTCACTGTTTCTTTCTTTGAAACTACGAGCAACAGCATGCACTGCAGTGCTGCCTCCCCAGTCTGCACAGAGGATATAGTCTGCTACTTCAATATTCTACTTGAATTTTTCCTTGGAAGTCTCCACCCCCTACAACACATTCCCATCTAGCCACCCCCAAGCACTTGGACTAAATTAAGCCAAAAAAATCAAAGCCAGCTGATTATTTATTAAACAAACAGGACACATTTTGTCTTTGGTAGAATGGAGCATTCCTGGTTAGCTGAAGACTTTAAACTTCATGTTGGGGGGGGCAGACGGAAAGGAAGGAAGCAGTGTTTCACTTTAGGAGAGCACACTGAGAACTCATTATTTGACTTAAAAGCCATCTGCCTACAAAATGAAACTGTATACATACGTAGGACTTAACAAGCTGTAAGCAAGCGTCAATAGCAACAATCATATTTCAGCGATAATAGCCAGCTTTGATCACGTTTCTTAAGGACAACCCTCCCCTTCAAATCCTTTTCAATTCTCTCAACTCCTGTCAAGCCCATCTCCCATGTCTGCCAATTAAAGGAAGAAGCAGAAATTGAAATTAATGGGGATGCAGGGAGCAAGCTAGTGTGCTTTGTTTGTGTGTCAAAAACTTTACCAGGATGCAGAGAGGTCCCTGACAAACAGGGGCCAGCAACACGTGCAAATGAAAAAAAGCCAGTTATACACATGGAAAGGCATTCCGAAATTTTTCCAGACAAATTCTGAATACTTTGTTTCCTGTGAGAAAATAAGCATTTGACTAGAGATCTCCTAATCAGGAAACAGACACGTCAGGTATTTCTAGAATGCTAATGAATGTACATCACAGTGCAGGGATTATCTGCTGCCTGCCTCAGCTGACACCAGGGACTCCCAGTATCTGAACTCCCTCCTGTTTTTATTCAAGCCACAGTTTGCAGAAAGGCCTTTTGCATGAAAAGAAAAATATGTGAAGTCAGTTCCCAAACGGATACAGAGAGCTACATGTGGTGCTACAGGAAGACAGAGCTTAGAAGCCACTTGCATCAGGGATTGTTTCCCTCTTCTGGTTAGGGGAAAAAGGGAAAACATATCCAAGACAAGAATGTGCAATAAAATCAGATTAAGGAATGTTAGTCACTCCTGGCTTCCCTTCAAAACAGAAGTCAGAAAGTTTCCTCCATTTATTCACAAGATGTCTAAACAGTGAGTCTTGCCGAAAGAACAGGAAAAGAAAGAAAAACTAAAAGAGAGAAGTGAAAGGAAAAAAAGAACGTTGCTCTTCTCAACCTACTAATAAGTTCCTGAAGTTTTCATCCTCTGTCCATCCAAAGCAATCCCTGCAGCATCAGCAGGCACCATGGTCACTGCTGGGTCCCAGCCAGCCAAGTGTGCAAATATAGTATTAAATGCATTCATACTTTCCCATTGAGACAAAGCCTGAATAGCCTAACAACTGCTCCATCCTCTGTGCTCCCTCTTCCCAGCTAAGCCCCTGATATTGCTCCTAAATACAGACGTCCCTGACTGTTTCCATCTATGTTTACACAAGGAAGAGGCTGAGGGTCACAGGGTGGAACAGCTGAGAAGAGCAGGCACATTGCTGCAAACGTGTCCACTCTTCTTCAGATTTGGCTCTGGTACTCAATGGCTTTGCTGTTGCTGTTCAGCATCCATTTACACAAACACCAGTGTGGTTCTTAGAGAAAGGAGGATTGTAATTGAAACCACCAAAAATAACCATTGGCATACAACACTTGTTATTTAGCACAGACCCCCTTCAGCAGTTTTCATGGTCGATTCAGCAGACACAGTGGCAACACTCCAAAATAAGGTCTCTTTCTCCTTTTTCTGCAAAAGAACCATGGAGCTGCACAAGCAGCCTAGGAGAGGACTTCATGCCCCAAGCTTAACCGATTTACCACCACACTGCATTCCAGCCACAAGAGAAAACACAGACTAAATGCAGTTGCAGGCAGAGAATTGTGCTAAGCCTTCACAAAGCCTCTCCCATGGAGCCCTGTTTCCCCATGAGCAAAATGGACCTGGGCTATTCCCAGCAGCTGATGAGTCAAATAACTCCATTATGAAATGCTTGCTTAAGACCAGAGTTGTTATTTAAGGAGCCAGTATCTCACCTGCCTCCCAGAGATAATACAGGTACATGGGACAACACACCTTCAGCACAGCTCCTCTCTCTACCTACAGAAGTGATATGCTCTGAAGCAGCTTTTGACTGCTTTAAATGTGTCACGCTAGCACAGGTGTTGTTTACCCAACTTCTGCAGAGATAATAAAACTGGACATGTAACACCTCCCAGCAGTTGCAGAAAGGTAGTCAACGTACAAAATAAAAAACCAACCACTGTTAGGCTTGGCTGGGTTTTTTTAAAAAATAAGGAGAATTCCTCATTCCAAAGAGGGCCTGGCAGAAAAGGTTACTGAATGGATGTATGAAGTGATGTTTTTTCCCAATTTTTGCCACGGGAAGAGCACAGGGAGCAACACATGCCCAAGACTTCTTGTAAATATATTTCGATACAAAAAAGATTGTACCACAGTTTCAAAACAGTTGAAATAAAGCTCCCTTCCTTCCTATAAATCTGTACTTAAACAACAGGCATAACATACCATGTTTAGCATTTCCAGAGGAATGCACACAGAGATGACCATGAGGAAGATGACTGTGGTTGTAGACTTCCCTTTAAACTTCATCCTTTGCTTTGAAAACAGACAAACGCCTTGTCTGAAAAGAAGCTATTTAACAGCCCCCAATTTACACACCTGCTGGGCAAGAGAGTTCCCAAAGACATAAGAGATTTTGTCTTGCATTGGTCATATCAGATCTCTGAGCTGTCAGACACAACCATCTTCATATATGAGGAGTCGGAATCTTCTAACCCAATCTGGAGGAACAATTCTTCTCCTTGGAGTCTTTACAGGGCTTTAATTGAACCTGGCCCATCAGCTTTGAACCTCGCCATCCTCCAAAGGTCCTGGGCTGCTGCCTATTCAGATTGTTAATGATCATTGCCCCCTTATGAGGGCTGGGAATCAGAGTACTAATAAAGAGCAGCAGAGTGTAGCAGTGGTATCATGCTGGTGTTTGGAGAGACACAGACTAAATGACAGACAGGAAACAACTTTTTTAAAAATTGTGGAATTGTGCATTTGACAGTTCTTTTAATCGAAGTAAACCACTCAGAAATGTATACATGTGTTCTGAGCAGATTACTCACCCTATTTTAACACTATTAGCTGGCAATTATTTCCCACCTGACGTAGATTAACAGCTGAAGGTGCACTAGACAACAAACCTAAACTCCTTAATTTTTTTCCCCATCATTGAAAACAACTAAGTGGCATGGGAGCTAAGTGTCTTAAAAACACCTGATGATTGTTGTCCTCAATAAAATCTTATCAAACCTGTGCAAAAGCTGTTCACCCAGCTCCTACTGGGATGATAAAGAGGTATACAACTTGCAAATCACAAGAGGAAAAAAAAGAAGCGTACCCATTGTTGGGAAAGTAGGATTCTGCAAGTTGCAAAAGCTCATATGCTTTATCATGGAAATGATTACATTATTCAGGAGTGGCTGGTGGCAGTGACTGCACCACCACCCTGGCAGACACACCACTTACGTGAATTGGCAGCCTGGCAATCATCCATCACCCACCCTCGATTCCAAAAGAAGCACCACTCTGAAGAGCGAAAAGCAAAGCTCTCTATAGAAGCTCTACACTGCAAGCAACTTCAGGGGCTGTGTTTCGGGAGCTCTACTCTTCCACATCTTACAAAAGAACTTTATTTTACTGACATTCAAGCTGCCAAAGATTGAGATTTAGATAAAAACAAGTGTAGACAAATATTACAACCACTCTGTTCCTTCCAAATACCAATATTTTCAGTGCCACTGACACTGATAAAATGCTTGAACTGAATACTGTACTTTACTATCCAAATTCAACATCCAGCCTCCTTGTGATGTCCTCCCTGATAGGGTTTCTCCACAGCCATTCTAGCCAAATTGTAGGATATCAGCTACCTAAGCCTCTCACATTGCTGTTCAGAACAGCTGCTGTTTCTGCACTTGTATTTTCAAGCCAGTTGGTTGAGAATGCTAAGTGCTGCAGAGTTAAGATGACTGTTTTAAAATTATTCATGTTTTAACTACATTAAGAAAATGTCTTTAGGCAAAATATCTAGGAAGCAAAGTTTTGCAGATAAAATATGTGAATTTGGAACTGAAATCTTTCTTTTTAAAACCAATAAGGTTTTTCCCTCTTTTTTTCCCCTCCAGTTTTCTTCCCCCCATCTTTCCCATAGATATTTCTTGTGCATTCTCTCTTCCCCTGCACTTTGAATTTCACTGGAACTTGGTGTTTGTGGGAGGTAGATTCTGGAGGAAACCTCAGAGATATGAAGACAGCAATCTCAGAACCATCAGACTTCCTGCAAGCTAATGAAGCAGCCAAATGCACAGTTGGAAGTTAGGTGCCATATCAGCCCAAAGAGACCAGACTGCACCTGAACAGGGACAAGATTTCTCTTTTGATCCTGAACTCTGCCCTGATGCTCTGCACCAAAGTTCACCAACCTCTAGATCAGCTCACGGAGCCCATCCACGTGTGCTGTAGCCAAACTCCACGTCCAACAGGACAGGGCTCACTGCATGCAATAACAAGCATTCCTGATTTATTTTAGGCTGCACGAAAGCTAATAACATAAGCAAACCTTATGTTTGCCTTGAAACAGTACAAACACTAAGAGCCAGGGAACAATGTCTCAGCAAGACAGCAGGAACCAAATGTGAGTAATCACAGAAGAGTTTGGGTTGGAAGGTAGCCTTAAAGGTCATCTAGTCCAATCCCCCTGCAACAAGCTGGGACAGAGACCCCATAACTGCATGGCAGAGCTGACACAGTCCTATCATGCAGGAGGGAGGTAGGGCCATGACAGAGGCTCTGTGCACCTTGCAGACACAGGACTGCAGCAAGCCACCTTTTCAGATCTTTGGACCTCAGCACAACCCCTGAAATACCTCCAGCAGCATTCCCTCCCCAGTGATACCTTCTGAGAAGGGATGCAACCTCTGCTTGTTACTTCTGTCTGCAAGCAGCTATCCAGCAATTTATGTTACTGACACTGATGTGCCTGGTAGTGACAGGAGGTCTCTGAGGCAGGGAGACCTGGTTTGCTGGAATTGTTTAGTACACACCAGTTGTAAGAGCCACCATGGAAAGATACCATTCAGCAAGATCCTAGCAAGCAGCCTGGCTAACCTAGGTTACACTTGCAGGTTCTCTCAAGGCTGCTGCTGATACACATACATAAGCATCTTCATCACACTGATCTCTTTCAGCTCTCTTGGGACATCTAAATGGAACTGAAGTGGTCTGAAACAGAGGCAATAACATTTCTGAAGACAGACGGTGCTAGGAACTCTGATTTTTCAAGATAAGCACACACCCACAAACCAGACCAAGAAGACTCAGGAGAATGCTACCCACACATTGTATGACACCCATCGTGGTAGAAAGGCACCTGGACCACACTCTGCAGCTCCAGTACTTCCTCATGATGCAACACAGCTCTTGGATCTCAGGATGCAGCTGGTGAGAGGAAGGGTGTGGCACATTGCCGCCATTTACCAACTGAACTGAGACCGAATGAGGTACAGTGCTAAAAAAATCCACCCAGGGAGATTATTATTCCAGGCATCCAGAGGCAGGGACAAACTAGCTGCAGGGATGCTCTGCACATGGTCTGGTGATCAACACTGGTGAAGTCCAGTGTAAGACAGGGTTTGGTACACACCTCCAACAATATCCTTTCTCTTGCTCACCACCACTGTGCACTTGCCAGAGTTGATGCAGGCGACACGTACCTTTGCTGAGGGGTCATCTGAGCAAAGGAAGAAGAGTTTGTGGCGGCAAGCTGTTTCCTGTGATCTGCATCCCATGAGCTGGCTCCTGTGGCCAGCTGCTTCTGGGAATGTTTCAGAGACAGGAGATGGGTTAGGAAGTACTGCCAAGCCACTCTGCCCACAGCAGAACATGTTAAATCACAACAGATATCCAGTCTGCAGCTTCTCCGAGAGCTCCCCCTCTCCTCTTCTCTCCAACCCTTCTAGATGGCATGGCGTGCCTGTGAGATGAGCACCCCAGAGTGCCCAGCAGCGCCTGTGCAACAGAGAGTAGCATACAGCAAAGAACAACCTCTAACACAGACCCTCTATTACACCCACAGGCGCCACACTCCTTTGTCACTCAGCATGTCCCCTGCCAGGTGACTGGAAACTGCGTGTGGCAGGGGGGTGAGTGTTCTGGTATGGTAGCCAAGTACATCAAGGAAGAAGTTAAATCCCACTTTAAGCAAAATACAGCACAGGGAACTAGTGTTCTTCTCGGGGACAGGCTGGGACCCTCAGGACAGCCTGCAGACAGCTATTCCCCTCTTTCAGGGCAAGAAATGTTAACTCTACACATGGATGACAAAAATTGCCAGGTAATGCTGTCACATTGCCTTTGAAGCCAGCCAAAAAAGCAGGGAAGGGAAAATTCCACAATACTATCAACAGCACCTTTGCATCCACAAGCAAAAGGCAAGAGACCAGAACAGAAGACTAAGTTAAATAAGTTTCCCGTTTTTCAGTCACAGCCCATTACGAGCACCGATACCTTGATGAGGTCAGAAAGGCACCAGCCACACAACCACTGAAATCAACTAAAAAAAAAAAAGTAATCTGATGTGCCTCTGTGCTTGGTCTATTTACACAAGCAGTGTTAACCAGATCTAGAGAAAATCACGACCAGTATTAGCATTTTCAGTCACCCGTGCACATGTTAAGCTCACTAGCAGATCGTTGTCAGCATTATTTGCCCTCTATTCTTTTCTACCCAGGGCAAACATTTGGGATACTTTCGGGTACAAGTTGATAAATGGAGAGAGACATCATGTGGTTAGCCATAGAGAAAAGTAACTCCCTCATTAAAGAACTTCATGGATGAAGAAGCAATTTTTGAACCATAGCACTGTATGACCCAAGTTCAGTTTAACACCGGAAACAAGCACTTCACATTCTGTAAGCAGTACAGATAAATCCTTTTCCAGGATTTGATGCACCAATGTTGACTCCCTACATGCTGCCTTCTCCTCTGTTCTTCTCCTCCTAAACATGCAGGGATTTTAAAATGCAATGAGTACATTGCACCAGTGTTCAGTACACTTTTAAGTGACTGAAGAATAATGCACACACAAACACTCCTCCTGCTATTGATATTGTCTAAGCTAAGAATCGTTCTGAAACAAAATTTTTAACATTTCTTGTTGCATACTGTACTCCAAATGTCTTATACTTTTTTCCCCCCTACAAAGGATAAGGCATGTTAGAATCATGCCGCTTCAAGGAATACAAGCTTAGGAAATTCCATTTTTAAGTTTTATTAGCCACAAAGGCACTACCCTAGGAATTATTTATGGGCTCTATTATAAAGCATTCATTTATTCACTCAGAGTCAGAAAGAATTTCTCCTTTTCTGAAAACTGCAAGAAACTTCATGGTTTTCTGATTAACACAATGTGTTTTGTTAATGCAATGGGTTTTCCTCCCCTTTACTCATGTCAGCTTCAAACTAGACCTTAGTAAGCAGACAAAAGCAAAAATGTAGAGATTACATGATTTTATATACCAAAACACTGCATCATACTACTAAAACTACCAAATTGCTTGGCAGAATGAAAACAAAGCCATAATAAACTAGTCTAATCAAGTGAAAAAATGGGTTGCCACCAGTATCCATCCTGAGGCCATAAGTAACAGACCTCCTCTTAGGACACCTTCATGGCATCCAGGGATGAGGGAAACAGCTTTAGCCCTTTTCAAATCCCAGCTGGTAACTCAGCTTTAAATGAAGCAGTTGTGTTCACCTACAGCAGCTGAAGAGGCAGAAAGGCTGGCTCAGAGCTCACCACTACCAGCAGCTGTGTAGCCTTGCAGTGCCCTTGCAGATGGAGCTTTTCCCCAACTCCACTGAATTCCAGCTGATTTCCAAAGACACCAGACAGTACAGAATTTCTTACTTATATATCAATTCCAATTAAATAATCATTTTTCTTCAAAATTTTACAACTTCATATGTTTTAAATTTTCAAGTAATCTATTATTTCTAATGCAAAGAGATAATCAGAGAAGAAAACTAACTGGTCCAAGACTCACAGCAAAAGGCTAATTCTCCTCACTGTTACTTCCATACTTGTTCTGTCACTGCCAAGTCTTTTTCTAATGCTGGGACTAAAGCAACACCAGCACCTGTGTGCTTTCACCTAAAACATTCTCCTGCCCAGGGAGCAACAGTATTGCAGAGCAATTAAAAAGCTGAGACAAGGAGTAGAAAGCTAACAGCTGAGAGGAAGAAAAAGCAAAGCGAGGGAGAAAAAACAGAAAAGAAAAAACTACAAGAAATTTGGGGGTGGCAGGGGAGATAAGTGGTTCGGAAGTTATTTATGTGGAGCTTTTAGAGGTTACTTAATATCAGCATATGGCTGGGGCCTGAAGAGCAAGAACAACAGTGAAGTTTTCTAGGTTAATAGTTTCCTTAATATTCCCACAGGATTCTTCACTACTCTAAACATAGCACAGAGGAAAAAATAAGATCCAAGGAGATCATCATCAGGGGCAGGTTCAAGAAAGGGTTCTTTCAACATCCCCCAAACTCTTCTCTCTTGGAGCTGAAAAATACCCAGAGTTCTTACACAGTATTAATACTGACCCATTTTAATTTGAAATACACAACATAGGCAGACTGAAGACAAAAGAGAAGGTTTCATTCACTTAAAAAAATAGTTTGAGTGGATATATATTTCTTGAACTATATTTAATTTTTCAACACCTACTACAAACACCTAGCAGAAATATCCTTCACTGTGTGCTTGTTTTCAATGCAAAAGTCTACCAATTAAGTTGTCCTAAGACCTTTAATGTACTTAGGGGTTTAGAACACTTCAAAACTTCGGGAAAAAACCTATTCCTGAAGGCCTGAATCTTGAGTTAATGTTTGTTATTGCACTGTGCTATCTACCTCCATGTGCTATACGGAAGCTACTTCGAGCTTGTGAGGTCTTGCCAGGTAAAATCCAGTGTCAAAGAAGAGATGGTTCACTCTCATTATTATCTGCACATTGTATTTGTTTCCATCACTCACAGAAGGGAAATTACAACTATGCCCAACAGGAAAAAACCTGAGCCATGAGCAGGAAACAAAATCTCTTGTTTTGACTACTAAGGTAAGAAAACGTAAATAGTGGAAAATTCCCCTCATACAGGGAACATAACAGATGTGGATCATTTGACAAGTCTTCCTCATCAAGCCACCTGTCAGAGTAGCTTCATTATCTTAAAGAAAAAGCATCAGACAAAGGAAGGAAACAAGAAATAGCATTACTAGAGACTATTTGTGAGTGTACTTAATTGGGAAGTTCTTGTATTTTGGTTTTTTAAAGTACTTTTAGGGCAGCAATACACAACTGTAAGACAACAAAAAGAAGTTTGGAGGGACAGAAGACTGTTTATTTGCTCATTCTTACATGGGTTAGGAACTGAAACTAGGCATAGAGCTGAGGAGAGGCTCCTATTAAAGGTTGCACGAGTCCCCACTGTAAACAAATTTCCTTAGCCTAAATTGAGTACAGTGTGTGGTGCTGGTATGAGTTTGATGTAATTGTTAAGACTGTGAAAGCCTGTTTTTATTCTTAGTATAGTTGGTTATGTGTAGTTATTATTAAGTTATTAAACTTTGAAACTGAAAACAAATGCCATGTAGCTTTAACACGGAAGTGTAATAAATGTTTGCTGTTTTTGCCAGGCTTCTGTTCTGTGATTACTGTACACTGCAACTACAAATATTTATGCAGCACGTATTTCTGCAACAGTTCCCACTATCAGCTATTGACTGACCCCCACGAAGCCTAGCTGTAGGCTATGCTATTTCCATCCTTCTTTCACTGAAATTCTTCCTTAGCAGCTGCTCTAGTCGCAATTAAAAGTAACTGGTGATGAAAATCAAATATCCTCATACTCTAGAAATGGAGTTTTCAAGGAGAAGGAAAGAGGCAGCCTCACACTGGCTCTGCTTAGCCACCAGGTATCACTAATCATGCAAGCAACAAAATCCAAGCCCATTTTTGTTTATGTCTGACAAGCTAGATTAAAAACTTTACGTTTTTAAAGTTGCTTAATAAACCAGTAGAAAGATAATGATTACCCGGTCTCATAATTTGCACATGAAAGGTGGAACAGAGAAGTTACAGTAATTTGTTGCCAGACTTCACTGGAACAAACAGCTGCATTTTACTTATCTTCAAATATCAAAGCACTCAAGTAGGACAAAGATTATTTGGTTTGACAAGCTTTCAAAGAACCCTCCAGCTCAAAACCAGAAATGATTCTGAAGAAAGTCATGAAAGGATTTAATATAAGCCTAGCAGTAATTCCTACTTGCACAAAATTTACCACCATCCTCTAATCTTGTCAAAGCTGAGACAAGATGCTTTGCCTTCTTTCCAAATGCATTGGAATTACACACTTCCAAAGGCTAGAAGCAGACAAGTTCTTCTACCCAGGAAGCAGAGGCTTCATGGCAGTGTTCAGCTGCCTTAAATCCGCCTATTCCATGCTAGCTCCTCACTGAAGCAACTTGTTTCCTGCCAAAGAGCTGGCTCAGGGAGCACAGCCACTGGGTCACATTAGTGCCAGGGCAGAGGACACAGGGAAGCAGCCTTGGGAGAGACAGTCTGACCAACAGCAGAGCCACATCCTCCAGTGCACCCATGAGCTACACCGAGTGTCAGCAGAGTTTCTTCTTCACCCTCCCACCCTCCTCTGGAGCAGATAAACTGCAAGCCTCAAATCACTTTCTCTGCACTTCAATAAAATTTATTCCCTCAGACTCCTAGAAGACCATTGTGAAAATCGGTTCAGCTCAACCAAAAGGAAGACCAGAAGGAGTTCAGTGTTTTCCCTTAATATGTGCTGCAACTGCTGTATTATTTACTATATCAAATACCTTTGACAAGATCAGTAAAATCCCATTGTTCTTGTTTAGAAATACAACATTTTGAAAAAAACAAAGAGGACAGTTACTGAAGAACCAAAAAGAAAGTGTGAAAGATCTGAACTCAAACTTTCGTAACTGTACCAACTCTACAAGGCTGAGCAAAGAGTTAAAAGTTTTAGGTAGCTGGAAATAGCTACTGCCTCAAAGCCAGTTTTTGTGTTTAACACATGTGCTTAGACAGCCAACAACCATTCCTGGGGATTATCTGCTCAGAGTATGAAAGACAATAAAACAACCCACCACTGATTTTTCAGGCAGACCTGGGCATGATTCCCATTAGCACATTTTTATTTTAAAACTGAGTGTGATTGCTCTGATTTTATAATAAAAGAAAGCTAAGCACAGATGTTGGTACTTAGAGCTACACGAAACTTTGCCAGGTAAATAACAAATTGCAGAGCTATGAACTGCTTCTGAAAATGCACAAATATACTGCATGGCACAGCAGTTTAAATACATTAGTCTGTATGCACTTTATGCAGTTAGAGAAAAACAGCATCTTCCAATCTTTACATTAAAACAAGCCAAATCCAAAACCCAACCAGGTAAACGCACATTTTTCCTCTGTTGATTTTGGATTAAGTTTTAAGTGAGAACTGATGGTAGATAGCAGTTCTAACCACTCGAAGAGGAAAGCAATGACTAGTGTTCAGTACTGGTTTACTGTAACAGAAATGGACTATTAAAAAACATAACTACAAGAGAAAAGACATTTATATCAAGTTTCTGAAGGTGGTACGTGATGGCTTTTTACACACTATCAGTTTTCCAGATTGCAAAATGCAAGACAACACAGACATCAGAAATCATCAACCTTCTCTAACTTCCATCCATGTCAATTAACAGCAGCAGTTAATATGTGGTATTTACTAATTTATGATGTAAGGCCCTGCTCCATTTTGCTGTGGAGTGTAGTTTAGTGCATTGGCTATTAAAATGCTCTTCAGCTTGTTCAGATTTCCTTTGCCTTTCATGCTCCTGCAAGAAGTGTAATACTTGACAAAGTTAAACAAAGTATTACACTGAAATACAGATTTGTCACCTGACACTTCAGTGCTTCATCTGTCTCCTACTTGCATGACACTTACAATGAAACCATTTAAACCTTTAGAAAGCTTTAAAAATAACTTTACTGATGGAAAGATTGTGAATTTGACCCAGCATTTGCTTTAGGATTGACAAAGTGCCCCCACATTAATGAATTTGTTGTTAGTTTTATGGAATAAGAACATATCTCCTGTTGCGGACAAAACAGAAAGGCTTCTCAGGTGAGTTCATTTGACTTCAGTCTGGCATCAGGATGAGACCAGATAGGCTGTGCACCACCTCTCCCACCTCCTTTGCAACTTGGCGTACAGTATTTTTTCTTTTATTGCCCATGCAAACACTATAAACCCCGCTGACCCTGGCAGGAAGTGCAAGTCTGGTCACCAGCAGCCTTCATCAATTCTCCCAGTATCAGAATCATTAGCCTGGATTTACAGTGATTGGTCCTAGACATACCACTTGGAAAAAAAGAAACGTGGGAGAAAAACAGCACTGCACAGAGTACTTACAGGGTGATCAGCTTGTTCACTCAAGGAAGCTCACACTTCCTTGAGTTTCTGAACTTTCTAGGTTGAACATACTCCAGTAGGTAACATAAGCAAATGAGGAGAAATTCTCAAATCTTTTACTTGATAGACCTCCACTTACATCCTTATAGCCCCCTCCCACAAAGGAGTCATTTGAGGCAGGTTTACAATGAAGAATACATTATAATTCTGCTATTTATTCCATTCCATTTAAGATGCTCCAACACAGATCAGTTTGAACACATACTGTGCCTCTGTGAGACAGGCATTAAAGCAGGATTTGATAATAATTTCAGTCCATTTAATCATATGAGAAATAATGAAATGCATTCACAGTATGTAATACTAACTTCTTTCAGTTTTTCTGGTTATGTTTCTGCTTGAATTGAAGCTGTATTGAAGCTTATACTTAAACACTTTTGTAGTATACAAGAGATTGTTTCAAGTGCTGTAGTTTAACTCAGACACAGACCAAACAGTCTTGAAAAACATGATCAGCATCATCTGATAAGCTCTTCCTTGATGCAGGTCTTGGCTAAAATGCAAAAGTTATTATGGAGCAAGTCAAACACATCTTCAAGTTCTTACATTATTCTAAGGTCTGTGAGACATCTATCCCTTACAGCAGCAGGCACCTTCCATGGGGAGCTCTGTGTATGTCTGGTATCAGTTACAGCTGAGTGAACAAATCCTCATGCTCAAAACATCAGTTGATGTAAATCACTACTGTACTAATGAAGCCAAAAGAGCCACGTCAGTTTACAACACAGGACATGACCCATACTTGCAGCCTGGGAAAGTAAGTCAAAGGAAAACTGCTTTTTCTTTTTATAGCCTGGTTCTCTAATTAGGATTTTTGTCCACACTGTAATTTGGTATTGGAGAAAAAAAAAAAAGCACCATATACTTTAAGCAGACAAATCACTATGCGCTATAAAAACTTGCTATAGCTCAATTTACTCAAACATAACCTGCAAATGTCCCAGATTCTTCAAGAGCCAAAAATTATGAACAGCAATTGTTGCAAGCACACTGGGAACACCAATTCTAGTCCTTATTAAAATGGCTGGCTAATAAGCACTAACATTCCCTGTGTGGGACTACTGTGATCCTGAAAAATTTGGGGCTCAGGAGATCTGAACCAAAAAAAAAAGGAAAAAAAAAAAACGGAGAGAAGAGACAAAGGGGAATAAAACAGCCATCCCATATCTGGACACCAACCTGGCATGAAGAGTCCAAGCAATGAGCACAATGTTTGCCTCTGGGGACAAGTGAGAAAAAGGCTTTGGAACTGAAAAAGCACAAAACTATGCTCAGACATCTAGGCAAACAAAAACATCAAACTAGGAAATTGTTGCTTGATTATTGCTCAAAACTAAGTTACCTATTTTGCCCTTCTGAGAATGTTTTAAGTGTTTTAACATGACTGTGAAATTGACCTGACAAGAGAAAGGGGTAACTCAGCTCTAAACTAGGAAAACAGACAGGATGACTAATCATGCAGTTGATAAACAGTTTGCTATGCTAGAAAAAGAGACCTGACCTTCAACTATTCAGTCCTTCTATGCCTGCATACTTCTGCCCTGTTCCCTGAACTCTCTCTACTCTACAGCACTGCAAGAACAACCTCTGGCAGCCAGCTCCCAGGACTATTCCCACTGAAAAGCAGTGATCTCTGATGATCTCTGATCCAACAGCCTAAAGAGCCCATGCTCTGCAGTCTCCTTCAAAGTCCCAAGAGAGCACTGTTCACATATTTTACTAGCATCCCTGTCACACTAATTTCCTGCCTCTGAAGTCAGAATTTAGGGTGCAAGCACACTACATTCCCCTGAATGGTACTCGGTGCTAGTCACCTTGTGCTCTTGCGCAAGTCTCCAACAGAAGGACCAGCACTGCTCTATCCCCCCAGCAGAGCAAAGGAAAAAAAGATGAAGATTTCACCTTCATCCTTGAAGGGAAAATTTGCTAAAGGCTTTGTCCAAGCAAAGGAGATGAGCTTGACTGTTAGGGACCATCCACAAGTATAAATCTCAAATGTTAACCTCAGAAGTCCCTTATGAAAGTTAGCACTAAGCAAAGGGATGCACCAGAATTTACTGTTCCCTTCAGCTTTATAGAGGGAGAAGGTGCATTGGGAAAGATTTCAGGCTTTGCCACACGTGAGGAAGAACAGGCCTATCTTCCTTTACTTGTCAGCATGATTCTTCTCACTGAGCAACAGGTAAAATAAAAGCTTTTTAAAAAGGAAGTATTGCCCTTTTCCATTAAGGTTAAAAGTTAGAAACCTTAATAACCAGTGCACTTGTAGAAGAAGAGGAAGAAATTTTTCTATATGTAGACAACAGTTCCCTGATTTGCCTGTTTCTGTGATCAGCATTTACAGCAGCAAACCCCTCCCAATGCAGGGTTAGGGCGGTGGTTGCAGCCGTCTGTCTAGAGGACAGACCGCGTTCTGAACAAACTTAAACTGAAGTAGGCATGACAAAGACGTGCAAGAGATTTCTCATTACTTGACCCATCATGAACACTCACAAGCCCTAACAGGCATTGCAAGAAGACCTATTTGGTTTTTTGATCCACATTTGAATTTCAGCACAAGAAGTAGGACCAAATTTTCTCCCACAGACATTTCGACTCACCTAATAGACCAACTAAACAAACTGCTCCAAATCCTCTTCTCAATTGGCTCCTTGAGCATCTAAAAATCACATCTAAAAGGTGGCAGACAATATGCTCTGAACAGACAGGAGCCACACAGCCCTGGATGTATTTGATGGCACCAAATCAAACCGCACACACCAGCTCACACCAATGAGCAGGCTGGAGCCTCATGCTAAATCCTGATCAGCACACAGCAAGAGCCCCGGCCAAAAAAAGCTACATGACTGCTCCAAGTCTCAAATCAAGTCTTGTTTCTGAATCTGTTGCTGATGAGATTTTAATTCCTAAAGCCTTGTGCTATAAATCACAACACGGCGGGAAAAAAACTGTGGAGGAAGTGTTAACACAGTGTCTGGTTCCCTTGGGATTTATGGAACTCTATGAGAAGACACCTTGTTATAAAAGCCAGTCATCTTCTGAAGCGACTGCCAAACATGGTCCTTAAGGAGAACAACACACAGGCCACTTAAACCTGATGTCATCTTGACATTCAGACAATTCTACCCAAGGTTTGCTTGATGATTCAAAATGGGAAGAATCAGCATCCCTTAGTGTAAGGACAGAGGGAAAAAAAAATCATCATTTGCCTGTTTGCCAGGTTAGCATAGTCAAACAAGACATCATTGAGACATTTTTTTTTCCTTTCAGAACTACACATCTGTGTGCATTCACACACAGGCGTGAACAACTTGGGTATGACAATGACTATCAAGATGGATAGATAAGATTTCTAAATGTGAAGTAGTACCAAGTAGTACTAAGTAGTACTAAGATCCCCTCCCTCCACCAAGTGGAATGGTGCACTTGGCATGCTCAGGTGATGACACGGCACCAGCAGCACATTCACCTCAGACAACAAAGGGGCTCATGGTGATTCTCAGCATGGTATACTTCAAACATCTTTCAGGCAGCAATGCAGTCCCTCTACCCTCCATGATGCCATGCCATTCCTGCCAGCTGCAATGAAGTGCCTGCGAGGAAAGCAAGATGGCTCCTGGATACTCTTACATAATTTCAGCCTTTAAATGGGTGCCATAAATCCACTCTTCCCCTCGCCACAGCACACTTTGAGGCACTGAAATGAAACCGCATCTTACCTTGTCTTTGGATAAAAACCCTGAGCAGTGGATGAGCACTTGAAACAGCCTTAAAGAAGTTGTCGTCATTATTAATAGGGAGAAGGTCTCCATGCACATCAGCATATCCGATCATCACTTCCAGATTGGCTATGTGATGAATGTGAAGAATTAGTTTGTAGAAGTCTTCAAACTTTCCTGGCTTGTAACGATCCAGAGAGAACCTTCTGAACTCTGCCCCAAACTGCAAGAGAAAGCAAACAGAGCATCAGCAGATGTGTCACCACAGGGCAGTGCTCCAGTTTGGCGCCTGAACGTGGTATACATCACCTCTCTTTTCATAAAGAGTTAGAGAGCCACAGGATCAGTCAGGTTGGAAAAGACTTCAGAGACCATCGAGTCCACCTTCTACTATTCAAACCTATTCTGTGGTGAATACAGTCACATGTTGGTGCTTACAAGTCTACTAATGGCCTTTTAGGTCCTCCCATCAGAACATAACCATGGCTACCAAGACATCACAGGTACAGTCAAGTGTTCCATCTTAAAAAAAATCACATTTTTAAATTAATAAGTTTTCATTAAATCCTCTAGAGGATAACTCCATTTGGACTTAACTTTGAAGGTCCATCATTCATTATCATCATCTCAGGCATCCACAGAACCATTCTTCTCCAAAGCAGAAGTATTCACTCTACTGCTTTCAAAAAAAGTTACTCAGCTATTCAAACAACCTTACAAAAATTCTTTGCACATTTCCCATCAATACCACTGGGATCCCAACCACAAGACCTTTAAAGAAGCATGGCCTGTGAGCACACAGCTTGTTATTAGAAAATACACTCACTCTACATGACCCCTGAATTTCCTGGCAATCCATGCAGCAGAAGGAAAGTTAGTTTTCATGGCTTTAATTTTTCTGTCACTCCACTGGTTTTTATTTTTAAAGCTTTATAGACTATTAAGTGATTGTCAAAAAAAAAATTTAGGAATAGGGGGGTGTGATTTGGCACAAAACAATAGAAAATGTTATAAATCCATTAAGCTGTTTCAAAGAAGTCGAAGTGACTGAGGAGAAGTTTTTAATGGTCCTTATTTCTGATACTGGAAACAAAATACGCTGTTAAGAATGGGAGGGAAAATTTTGATCCTCTATTTAAGGAAATTAAAATAATGAAAACAGGCATCTAGTTAGACTAAACAGCTAAAATCACCTTTCTGGTACATTTAATGAAATATTTCAGATTAAATAGTATAAGTAAACTACTGTTCATCAACTGAATGATTAAACTATCCTAACTCACTCTTGAACACATGGAACCACAGCCACAAATCCAAGAACAAGTAAGGCTGTAACTAGGACCTCGTGGAAGTTCTTATTTGCAAAGTCAGCCAATACCAGGGCTAGAAACCAAAGACACAAAACTAACAAGCACACAAAAGAAATAAAAAGGGGGAGAATCTTCTCTAGACAAATTCTTCCTCAAATGGAAAATGACTTGCTTAGAGGTTCTCAGCTGTTAAATCAACTATACATGCAAGCCACTCTTTTGCTGAGACTAACAAAAGTATGAATCATCACCATAATCATCTTCAAGCAAAAAGGATAAAAAGAAGCCAACATAACCCTACTGGCTTTGGGCACAAGCATGTTCTCAAATTACTTCCGCAGTTATGAAAATCCCTTAAGCATCAAAGCCTAGTTGTGATCATCTGAAAGCTTGTTTAGTCAAATTATGCTGCTTGTTTGCAATATTAACTGCTAGTTTCAGTTTGGATTTCAGAGTGCCCATCCAAATGCACAAAATGCGAACAGACCACAGCTGGTTCCAATGGAGGAAAAACAGTTCTCCTTTGTCCTCCACCCCCTGCTCCTCTCCAGAAAAATCCAAGTGGCAACTTACTTCTGTGGACTCACTTCAAACCAAAAAGAAAAAGCTTAAGTCTTTTTATTTAAAATGTATCCTAAAGTTTTCCTTTTCCCAGATGCAAACTGGAAAAAGCCATCTTCAAGTGTCAAGTTTAACACCTGTCTACATGACAAAACTAAAGGGGCAGGAACAAGGTCTTCGTAGGTTTTGCTTAGAGCTGCATCCACTGCTCTGCACACCTGAACAGGTACCGGGGATTCCTTGAGATTCCCTTAGCCCAAATGCCAGGGCACTTAGACCCCAATCCCAGTAACCATTTGTTTACTGGACAGCTTGTTCAGGACCATTAGCACGCATGGTACTTTGGAGGAAGCAGCTGCTGTGCAGTCATACCCCAGGCAGTACAACACCCACCCTACACGGCCCCCTGGGACCCATGGTCTGCTGAGGGAACCCATCCAACCTGCTTTGCCCAACAGCCGAGGCAGAGCTCAGGCCCTGTGCAGGGACATTGCATCCGGCAGGAAGGTGACGTGGAAAAGGAAAGAGCAGAGAAATAAGGATGGTGCCTTGCACTTGGCTGGCATGACCCAACGCTCAGCTTCAGTTGCAACATGAGAAGACAGCTGGCAAAAGGGCCAAGCCTCCCAGCCTAGCCTCTGCAGGGACACTGGAAACTACTGGATCAGTGGAGCCTGACATGTAGGAATGCCACTGCAGGCTTGGGGCACTGAGGTCTGACAGGAATGCTGTACAGCCAAATTGACTTGTTCACATGTTCAGCCTTAGGAAAGGCCGAGAGTCAATTTCACTTGCCTGGGAATAGCACAATAGTAAACAAATGCAAAAGACTTCGCTTGTGCTTTCTGCATGACCCAGCTTTTTAAGGCAAGGGAGCTAGAAAGTGATCTGTAGTCAAGAGATTTAAGCAGACAATGAGAATTACTTTTTGTTTTAAGATTAGTATTAGTGTAGTAATAGTTTAGCTGATTTATTCACCCTGTGCATATACACAGGCAGCAGCCATTGTCAGCAGGTCTTTTCAGAAGAGGGGAAAAACTGCTTCAGCTCATTCATCATCCCTAACGAGGCTGATAGAGAGTATCACAGTAACAATGGGGTTGGCAATATCACTCAGCTTAGAGACTGGGCACTCTGCATTGTATTCAGCCAGGATTTCAAGATAACACCCACCATGTATCTTACAGAAACTGCAAATTCTGATAGCCAAAATGACTGATCTGCTTCTCTAAGTCACAAAGATCATCTGTCGCATCCCTTCACAGAAAGATACACAAGGACTGGTGTCTGCCAGCTAAGTTTCTGCCAGAACAATACTGTATTACACTGTTTGACAAACTAACAGTTTTAACAAGCAGATTAGTTTTCCATAATGAAGTAAATTACTCAGGCCTATTTAACCAATGCAAATAATGCATCTAGTATTGCAGAAGTCAGAGGACAGGAGGAACGCAGGGAACTTAAAAAGAATTTAGTCTGACCGAGCTTATTATGACTGAAAAAAAAACAATTTAGAAAGAACTGTACATTTTGTTTCACAGAAAAAACTCTGTCCCAAGATCCTCAAAGTACCAGCCAATCACTGTATTTGTTGTCTGCAGTTTGGTGACAAAAAGCACACAACAAAACGCAACACATCAGACAGGAGCCCCAAACAAAAACAGATGCCCAGAAAAGTGTTCTAATAAAAGCTGGGCTAAAGAAGAAGGAAGACACAGCTTGCTGATCAAAACGTACACAGGCTAATCAAGTGCAATCAACTGCTTTCTGTGGCTTTTTTTTTTTCTGGCTAGAGGACACAAGAGGTCATAGGAGACAAGGGAGCAGGATTTTGAGGTTTGTTTACTTAGAGAGCTGTTATTTCGTGAAATGAAGGAGTTATTTGCAAGCAAAAGAGAGCAACTCTTTTTTTTTTTTCTTTAAATTTAAAGTTTCAAAATGTTTACAGGGCCAAAAATGAAGCCCTGTGTTTATGAGGTGCCATCCCTCTAGTTTATTGCTGGCTTTGAAATCAGGCTATTGCAATAAGATGACATCAAAGAGCAACATTTAGCAATAAACATGAATTACATTAGCCACCTACTTCTCTCATAAAGTAAAAAAATCAAGAACAGAAAGAAAACTAAACACTTTCATCCTTGCATAGACTGTAATTTCTGCTTACATGTGAGATTTTCAAAACTGGGAAGACCTAATCAGGGATGCTTTATCAGTGAGAATGAGCAGAGGGCAACAAAGAGGAGGAGGGAAGACAGTGTAAATGGTTTTGTGCTTGCTGACTTCACCTGGGACTTCAGAGCTCTGCTGTCACATTCGTGTCTGTTTCTCTGTTCCCTTTTTCTCTCCCAGCTCACACAGCATTCTCTGGCTCTGCTCCCAGTCTCAGAGTGATTGTCACTAGTGGCAAGAAGCCACCAAGCAAGCAGATGTTCTCTGCATCAAGTTCTCTCTTCAATGGCTTGCTCCAGAGTGGCTCTGCTTCACTAAAATGATCACGCTGGTGGAAAAGTGTGAGATTTCACATTCTGTTCAGTCCCCTGCTCACATCTTGCTATTTCTTCCGAGAGAGTCACAAGAGCAAGACAGCCTTTCTATTTGCCCTTCACAGAAATCCCATCAGGGACACAAATTTCTCTACCTTGTCCCCCAAACTTTTTTTCCCAACTGACATCATGCCATACTTCCACTCTTCTTCCTTCTATTCCCACCGTTTAACACCTCCAAAACAAACACAGCCACGCTTTAGTATCTTAAATGCTTAGAATAGTTTCTCTCACCAAAGAAAAGCAGCGGTTCCTCTTCTTGGTCTTTGACACAATGTTTCACATCTCTGCTTTTCCTTTGAAGAACAACCTTTGTAACTCCTTCAACCCTCTCCAGGGGTCCCTAAGGCTCAGTTCAGAACAACACTTTTCTCTCTTCTGCATTTGCTTGGAAGAGAATTTCCTCTCTCTCTGTTGCCATCACCCTCAGATAACCCTCTGCTCATGAGATGCACCTCGCATTCAGTCTCATTGAGATCTCTTCACTCAAGTGCCAAGTCAACCTTTCTAAAAGCAAATACCATCCTTTCTTTATTCCAGTCCCCTGCATCTCTGGTAACAAACCAAAATCTGTTTGCAAATGAGGTACACCAGGATGGTCCTGTATTTATATGCAACACACCGTCTATCACACCACAAAGCTTAAAGACAAATACAGCACAGCATGCATACATCCATGGCATGTCACCATCAGCATGAGGGAGAAAAAGATGATTTGGCACCTTGCCACCCAGAGGGACAAAGCAATCAGGTCTGGTCAACACTGTGATAAGCCCGCGAGCCTAGCTTTCTGCAGAAAGGCAGCCCTGCCCTACTACAGATCTCCAGCAAGAGCAAACCACTTTCAGAACATTTACTGAGAGGTATCTACATGCATACGAGAAACCTGTAAGCAGTAAGGGCTCCGGCTGGTTGCAAACTTATTTAAGACGCTTTCAGCTGCCGCCAGAGGTTTCCTCATGAGCTCAGTGCCAGCAACAGCTGCAGAGAAGTAATCTGATGCAGATGCACACGCACACCCCTGGCCAGACCTGAAGGGGGACTGGGAACAGCTGTGCAGGGCGGAAGCAGGAGGAATGGCACAAGGCTGGGTGGCCCAGGGGCTGGTGCACCACACCCTTCCCCAGACACTTCTGCTTGAACGAGCTTCAGGCATTTCCAGTGGGAACGGGAATACCTCTGTACCAGGAGATTGTGCCTTCACTTACAGGGAGGCAATATCTCCCAAGGTACATTTCATCTTTTAACTCCTGGCCTGCCATTGTAAAGGTAATTAGAGGTAAGCAGCGAATCCTTGGAAAACCTTTCTTGGTTCCTAAAAGCTCAGATTAAGTGTGCACAAAGTCTCTCACAAAAGGAATGATAAGGGAATACAGAGGAAGGCACTATTAACTGCACCTCTCAAGAACTCCTTGGAGGTGGCTAGTCCTGGAGCCTGTTAGACAGAGCCTTCACAGGTATTTTAACCTCACACGGGAGACGTCCCTTTCTGACTTAGCTGTAAACAGCATTTAATTTTCTGAGGTGCTCTTAAAAGTTGAAAGGTCCATTGTTCAGTGTCCTTTAGGACTGTTTCAGTGTGGTGAGACTAAATTTGAGAAGACTACTCACATAAGACAGACTGGCTGAATGAAGTTTTACGCAAACCAGAAATTCCCAAGTTACTAGACTAAGAAGTATTACAAACAGGAGAGAAGCTGGAGGCAGGATCAAGAATGGGAAAGCATGGGAACACAAGATAGCAGCCTTCTGGTCAGTGCCAACCATTCAGTTAGTACAACTGGTACCCAAGCCCGTATCAATTTTTTTTGATAAGGCAGAGCTGAGACTACATCAAACCTGATCACCAGAGCATATCCTCCACCACACCATGCTTTGCAACACGAGGTAGCTCAAAGCAATGTTCCAGCCTTCCCTGTATCTCCTAGAGGCTCTACTGCTCCCGCAGTGCCAGAGTACAGGTCAGAGAAGAAAGAGTTACACTGTGCTGGTGCTTATTGCAGCTGTCACCTGATGTCACCTGAAGAGAATTGTTCACAGACACTTGTCTGTGCCACACTTTTCAGCTGAAAAGTCTGGCGTCTCATCTGTGAAGGGAAGCAAGCGTGCACAGGACCCACTGTTGTGGCTCAGCCGAAAGCTGTGGTCACTTTCTCTCATGGCACCTAGCAGACGGAGGTATGACCACTTCAGAAAGCTATCCTTCTATGAAAACCAAAGATTTGTTTGTAATGAGAGAGGAACCAGGAGTTTAGTAGGTGCTATTTAGCGCATCAGAATAAGCACAATACCTGCTGTGAGAAGCCCAGCAAACTGGGAGGGAAAGGAACAGAGGCAACACCTCTTAAGAGATTAATGTTTACAGTCTCTTTCTCTTGACATGTTTTGCAACAATCCAGACCGTCTCAAGTTGCTATTACTGTGGCACACTGTCGTAATTTGAGAGGGGGAAGCACTGCGGTTTTCTGAGTCCGTGCCACATTTGGTTTGCATATAATAGAGTATGTTTTCAAGCTCAAAAACAGAAGTTATATGAGATGGTTACAGGGCTTTTTACTGCACTTATTTTAGTTTTGTGCAAGGTATGACCAGTATGACCTTTACTTGGAAGAATCTAAAGTACTGCTTAAAAACTTTAAGCAGACTTAAAATCTGTTTTAACATTCTGTAGCATGAAAAAAGAGCACTGCTTTTTGATCTATTTTGAAGTGTGCTACACATGGAAAACTTTTCTTAAAACTTCAGAAGGCCTGTACAGCTTCAGGGTTAGAGTGAAATCAAAGCACACAAGGCTGGAAAACACAATTCGTAGACCTCTTTCAGTTAACACCAGACAGTGCAGAACCAGACCTTTAAAATCTCTTTAGAGGGGGCTATTAAAAGTAAGCTTGCTCCTACTGCAGTTTTAACATTGCTTGATGTTACAAATACACAATGTGTATACATATACTGCCATAGCTGAACAGTCATGCGGACATGCAGTATCAGCAACTTTGGCAGGGGAGAAGATGCAAAAGGTTTAAACCATTGATCTTTATGTAACAGCACAGGCACACTTCTAAGAAGCGGGGACAACACGTGAGCAGGACAAAGCACCCACAGACTGTCTGAATGCTACATCTATGGCAGCTGGGCAGGCTTGCTAAAGCCCTGACCGCTACGTGTGCCTCAGACCAAAACAGTCTTTCAGCTGCTGGTGACTTTGTAAGAGCATGGAGCACAGCTGATCCCAAACATGCTTTTTGTCTTTGAACACCGTAAGAGTATCATGTCTACTCAGGACACATCAGAAAATGACTGAAAATTTATTAATGATCCATTTGCAGCACCCATCTAAACACCAACATTTAATGAGAGTCAAAACAGGAGAGAGAAGAGAGTATTAAAAAAAACTGGTTATAATTAACTGGTCCTATTTACTTTAATGGGTTTGTTTATAGTAGTAGGATGTTAGTCACGTTATTGTTAATTTGTAAATCAGTTTGCAATGCAAGGAAACATGACACTGTTAGTAAGGCAGAAATGTGACAGTCAGCACGTGAGTCAGGTAGCTGCGCTTTTACAATCCGTAGCCGCTATCAAAAGTTCCATTGTCCGAGAGGGTTCATCAACAACAAAGAGTCCTTTCGCAAAGCACTTTTATCAGGGAACAACGAGTACATTTAGCCATCTTTAAAATCACGAAAATTAATTCTTACTAGCACAGTTCACAGGAATTCATATAGTAGTAACAGATAAACAGTACTCTGCTGCTTTTAAGCCAGAAACATGGACCTGTCAGTTTCAAAGTGAAAAAAACCCCAAGACACACTTTCACAAACAATTCAAAGTGCTATCATTTAAAGGCTCGAGGCAATCTTATACTTCTACTATTCCAAAATACCTAAGAGCTTAGAAAAGAAATACATATTTGGGCTGATAGTTACCCTCCTGTTTGAAAAACTGTGTATAATATTCAAGGGAACAAAAAAAATATCTCCTCTCACTCAGAGCAAGACAAAAGAAGACTGGCTACATGGAGTTATAATTCAAGAGCAGTTCCATCATTAATGTAGGAATTCCTATTTTAAAAGCACTTCTTCTTCTGTAGGCTTATATTCATGGGCAAAGAAGCCTGTAACCTCTCTGTAAAGCTAAAGACAGAAAATGAAAAATAGGTTTAAGAGCTCTGCCTGTGGCCACAAGATCCCAAACAAAACAAACACAAAAAGCCCCACACATTGCAGGCACTGGAGCTCTTGGCAAAAGGGAAAAAAGGAGAAAGGAAGGGTCATCTGGAAACCTTTTTCAGAGATTAGAGGCAGTGTCTTGAGAGGGGACAGATCCTTCACTTGTCACCCAACAGAGGAAAGGAGCCAGTGAGCACTAGACACATGAGAATACACAGTTGTTCTAAACCAGCAAGATAATGTGTTTTCAGATCCTGTCTAAAAGGGCTGAAACATTAATCCTGAGCTACAGAGACAACACCTAGATAAGAACTGAGCTTCTAATTTATTTTGTCATGGAAGACGGGAGAGAAGGGCTAAGGTGTAATTACAATTCAATTAATATTTTCTTATGATATGTGCCAACTTCTAAGCAGGTTTCTCTTTACCCTTCCTCTTTTCTATCTAGCAATAAGCTTTTAAGTGTCTTTATTTTATGGCCAGCTCTCTGAGGAGGAGGCAGAGGAAGGGAGAAAGCAGAGAGCCAGACAGAAAGGGACTTCTTAAAGCAGAAGACTGAAAACAGAGGTGTGTGCAGATGGCAGGGGGTTTTCCCCTTCAGTATTTGCTGCAGTGCAGAGATCCATGAAGCTTTTGTAGCACCTTACAGTCATCCAGAGGAAAAGTGACCTGACATACACCAAAAGTGACCTGACATACACAGTGCCACAACGCTCATCCTTCTGCAATGACATAGCCAGAGAATATATCACTGCCAGTGTCCCCACCACGTAGTCACAGACATGAAAAATCCACAGACACAAGAATCGTGAGCTGAAGCATGCTTTGGGCCACATTCCCAGCAGGGGTGATGGGTCAGGCTAGGTTCATCAGAGGTACAGGCTGATTCAGACGCGCTGAAATCCGATCATCCACAAACCTCACACATCTACTGGACAAAAAAAAAAGAGGAATACCACCTGCAGGTTTTGGCCCTCTGGCATAAGACGGATGTTGAAAACTGGAATGAGCTCAGCCATCAAGATACTCCCTCCTTCTCCTTCTCCTCCCCCTGCCCCCGTCCAACACACAGATAACATACACACAAACTCTTTGTTTTCAACAACCCTCTGGCACACATCATACCTTATAACTTAAGGATACTTGGGGATTTCCAGAGAAGTGTAGTACTTAGGGCTGACAAACTCTCCCCTTCCAATAATCAAGGGCCTAAACTGACTTTCAAGAACTTGTTTTTTTTGGAGAAAAGGAAAGAAATTCAAAAAAATCCAGAAAAACCATATTTCCCGGGAGCCATTTCTGAATTGTGATTAATGCAAGACACCAGCAGGATGCTGGTTTATCCTTAAGGAAGGAACCACCTGGTAATCATAACAGAGGCAGGGATATCAAAACCCCAGCATCTGCAAACTATCTCCCTTCCAACTCCCCACAACCATTTTTTCCAGAGCTCCTTCTGATCAAACTCAATCTTCAGAGGAGAAAAGCTATTTCACACCATTGTGTAAAAGCTGCACTCTCTCACACTCAGCTCCTCTGCTAAAAGGGATTCCACCTGCCCACGGACTGCCACTTCCCCAGCCTTTGAAAAGCCACCAAGAATCCCTTGATCCCCGGCCAGCAGCATGCCCCAGCGCAGAGGCTGAGCTGCACCCACCTCCGCTCACCTGGCAGCCTGCGCTCTCAGGCGATAGCTGCAAAATCATGAGTTCTCAGACTCAACTTTCAAGTTCTCAGGCAAGCCCAGACAGGCCTCCTACTTACAAAACACAAGCAACTAAGTGTTTAAAAGGTTGGCTACATAGGGCTACCAAAAGTAGCATTACTGAACCTTTTTGTTTCACCAGCCTCAGATAGTCCATGCAAACAAAAAAACTCAACACTCTATTTCTAGATGATCACAGCACAACAGCACAGTGACCCACAGACACAAGGCTGCCAGCATCACAACCCACCCTACAAGAGCACCGTGTTTTTGTAAGAGGTATAAGGTTTTTTTTATACAGCATCTTGCCAGGTACCACTGGCCAGAGCTTTTCACTGGACCTCCTTCAGATCACTGAGGAGTAACTGTGAGAGGGAACCTATGAGCTTTGCAGGCAAAATAACACTATCTTGCAATGTCAGCACCAAAAGCCTGCTACATCAACAGCCTAGCTGTTACTGTGCCCAAGTCATGCTAACAGTAACACTCACCAGCACCAGGAAATTCAACAGCACAGCTTCCACTGACACATGCTACAGGTTCACAGATCATCGCTGGGTGTAGGCCGTCAGTGGAGTAATTTGAATTTAGCCTCTATTTTAAGTTCTCTTTCAATTCAGTTAGAGTTCTCCACACTAAATTCTGGGCCATCAGCAGTGACAACCCTGAGCTACAGAAGGTCTTCAGTAAACCCGTCCCACTCATACAAGTTTATTTTGCTTCCTTCCAAAAATCCACAATCGTTCCTAGGCTTACAATCTCCCTATACATCACTCTGTGTCTGTAGAGCCAGGCAGGATTCACTTACAGAATTCCTGCAGCTATAAGGGAAGCTATGAGCTCTTTACTACAAGGCTGCTTTCTAATTGTTAATAGAACAAACTCAAGCTACGGCAATATTGAAGCAGAAGAGCAAGGATGAACTTAAAAATTCCCGTATGTGGTCAAGGCTTTAGTTTAACACTCATAGAATGTAAGAGGTCTAATTCAGAAGACAGGATCTGGAGTGTTTGGGAGCCACAAGGAATGTTGTGGGTGGGTTACATCTTAGAACCAGTACAAGCCGAACCAAAACTTTCCTGCTATGGAAGCAGAATGGAACTTTCTAGGCCAGCTGAGCCCTTTCAAGTGGCAACAGGAGGTTAGGAAATAAGGGGCTGAACCCACATTTCAGGTGCCATGTTTAGAAATGATTGGAGGCTCCCTTGAACACAAGATACTTCTTCCACTGATGTGTTGCTCAAGGCCATTTGATCTGAATGCAAATTTTAACAGCAAAAATGGACAAAAATGAGCAGCACCAAGCAGAGAGCCTCAAAGACATCACCTTCAACACCATCTCAGCAGGTGATCAGGGACTCTCGCAAAGGTTTAAGCTATCCGTATTCTTTTCAACTTATGCATTACCTACACCTTGCCTGTTATATGCGTGTAACACACGGGCTTTCGGGGAGATTTCTCAGTTTTGCTTTAAATGCTACTTATTTTTGCCCTCAGAGGCAATATTTTGATGTGCTGGTCCAACCGAGAGCGACCAAAGCCGCTTGAGGAGAGCTCAGCAAGACAACGTCAGGCACAGCCACCCGACACCATCCTCTGAGGCGGCCAGCTCCGGCAGCCCTGCCGGTCTCGGCTCCTTCCCCAGCACCACCGGCGTGCACAAGCCGATGCCGGGATCCCGGCACAGCCGTCGCAGGAGGGGGAAGCTTCCCGCAGGTCTCTCTCTGGCTCCTGCGGCTCGCACCTACGGCAGGACCGCGCTGCCGCCACCACCGGCGGGGGTCCCGGCTCTTCTCCCTCCCGATCCTCCTCTCCTCTCCTCGGAACGCGTCGGGGCCCCCATCCCGCCCTAGCGGGAGCCGGTCGGAGCACCAGGGGGCTGAAATGTCCCGCGGTGGGGCGGGAGCGGCACCGCCGCCGCGCCTCCCGGTGCTCCCGGGGCCGAGCCCCAGCCCGCCCGCCAGGCGAGGCCAGCGGCGCTTCCCGAGCCGCCCCACGAAGTCACCGCCGGACCCCCGCGGCGAAACAAAAGATGGAGCAGGAGCGGCGGGC
>WBMY01018200.1:165940-200331 GCA_013397315.1 Donacobius atricapilla | reverse complement strand
GCCGCCGCGCACGAAGCGCACCCGCGGCACCGCCGCGCCGCGGCTCCCCCGGGTGCCCCCCAGCGCTCGGAGGTGCCCGCTGTGCGCCGCAAAAGAGACCCGCGCGAACTTTTCCAGACAGCGCTGATTGTTCTTGAGAGAGGGTTGGGATCTGAAAAGTGCTGCGAGTTATTAATTTGAGGCCACAGATCACCAGTTTGGGGAGGAGAGTTTCCACCACGCCCTCCTTGAAATGAATTGGTGGACTGCCTCCCTCTGCTAGCAGCTCTTACTAATGAAGTAGGTTATTAATTTGAGAATCTCGAAGGAATTTAACTTCTTTATGTCTTCTGCTAAGGATCTTTTTAATTTTAACAGACGTTTTTCCTTCAGTCAGCATCTTTTAGTCACTGAGAGCCTTTGAAAGTGGTATTTTTTTCCTACACAATCCTGCCCAAAACATCAAGTCGTGATGTACTGAAGCTCAGGACACAGCACAGACCTGCGCAACCAGTTCTCTGCTGCTCGACATCTACTAGAATCGTCTGCCCGTCTGAGCAAGGAGCACAAAGTCCTAGCAGACATTACAAGCCACCCGTCTCTTCTCCAGGCTTGCTGGGCAGGTGTCAATGGCAGTGATGGGAATACCCACGAATTTAGGGGCAAAAAACGAGAACTGAGTTGACTTTTCATGTGACTCCAAGTAGGAGGATCAAAGCACTTGCCCCAAATACAAATCAGCTCCATCTTACTGGAAAATTGACCTGAAATGAACATTTGCAACATATTCTGGGCTTGCACTATGTTTGGAAGTCTAGCTGTAAGTTAAACTGGAAAAATAAAGTCTAGAGAGCTGAGAGAGGAAATGTTTGTATGAACTTGATCTTTTCCTCTTTTCATCTTAGCATGAACAATGCAGCAGCTTTGCTTTCCTGCTGTGTTGGCCAAGGCCAAGCTGTGGAGATACAGCATCCCCGGGGTGCTCAGCGACTCAACAGCCCTGTTGGGATGTTTTAACGTAAAGACGGATCTTGAAATCCAGCAGCTGGACCTGTATGGTTTAGTGCTTCAACATCTGGAGCAACAAGGCCAGTTCACTGGCATGAAGTTAATCAGTAGCTGAAAGACTGGTCTTCAGTCAGGTTTTTTGAATTATTTTGTTTCAATGCCTTTGGTCTTTTTTTGGTTTTGTTTTTATGTTGTTGTTGTTGTTTTGTTTTTTTTTTTTAAGAAACAAAGTTGTCAATAGGCAGAAACCAGCAAGCAATTTTAGTCTTCATTTTAAATTTGGTACTTGTTGTATTTGTGATGCCCATTTGAGAAGTACAGATTAAACTTGCTTGTCTTTTGTTTTATGCTTACTTCAGGGAGCACAAATGTTTCATTACCATCTCTTTTATATTAATATAGGCTCTTCAAACTAATACTGCCTACTGAGTTGTGTGTAACCAGAATGAGAAATCAATGACAATGAATTAAAAATACATATTGGGGGGGGAGAGATAAAATCTGATAGGCCACATGAAATAAATGAAATAATAAAGAATGAAGATATATGTTTCAAAGCATAAAACAGGGCTTTATTTACCAGCAGAGCTAAAGGGATTTCTACTCTCCCTTTCCCAACCATTGCAGATCCTGTTCATATTTCCACCACCACATGAATAGACAATCCTCTTTTTTTCATCTACCCTGTCTTTGAAGCTAACAGGTATATTGAGGACAAAAAATTTCTTTATTTGAGGTGTGGAGCTAACATTTTTTTCTATTTCTTCTATCCTACAAGAATTTAGAAACGGTAGATTACTGCCTCTTTTTTTTTTTTTTTCTTTAATTCACCTGTAAGAAAAGCTGTTTTTTGGCTGTTCCATTCCTTCCCAATTTTTCAACCTTGCATTAAACACTTACTATAGAAACAAGGTGAATACACTAATATGAGGAAATATGCTTTTTATACCTCCAAAGAGGCTACTGCTAGCAAAGGTTCCTTTCAAATTAATTCAACAAAATCTGATTTCTGCTGTTTTTTCTCGATCTGAATTAAATAGCCATACTTTTGTAGGTCAGTGTAGACACCTTTAACCCACCCTGATCTGAGAAATGATCAGTTTCTGAATAGCTTATTAATTAGGCTAAAATAGGGGGTCACAGTATAAGAAACTGACTGTATTCTTTTGTTAGTAGAAGAATAGAACATTACATAAGTATTTCTAAATTATGTATGATTTATCAATATTATTTCTTAAAAGCAATTAATAATTTATTAAAGTGAACACTTCTCAGTCAAGCTTCCCTGAAATCCAATTCAGTCCATTCGTGTAAATTCTCTAAGATACACTTTTCCCTGTTTCCAAATTAGTTGCAGCTTCAGTCCCTTTCCTCCAGAGCAGAGCTGAGGCACGACTGGGACAGCTTGAGAAAATTCATTTTTCTCTGGCCTCCCCTTTCCATGCCCATGCTGTGCTATACCAAGCAGGGGCCTTGGCTCCGTGCACCAGCAGGATCCAAAGCACTGGAGGTGCTCCCAGGCCGCCCCAGCCCGGGTTGCACGAGGCGCTGCAGCCCCTGCCAGCTGTTTTCCTCCTCAGACTCAGTCACAAAGATGGTTTTAATTTAACTGCTTTTGCTCAGCCACCTTTCAGGGTTTTTTTTTTTCTCATCGCTTGCCAAGGGCACAGCATTCCTTTGACAATTTCTATAAATCTTCATCTGTTTTAGTAATCTGTGGTTACTTTACCCTGTTTCTGACCTGCAGAGCTTTTAAATCACTGTTTCTTCCCACGTGCCCATCTCCCAGCCCTTTCTTGCAGCCTTGTTCCCAGATGCATGTGGACCATGGGGGGCACATTTGCTGTCATCCAGCCCCTTTCTGCATGCAGCACTTCACCAAATACTCTTGTTTCTTGCCCTAAACTGGGCAGGGAAGCCACAGTGTAGGGATCCTAACAGGCCATTTAAATAATATTCAGATTTTCTTGTTTTCACTGCTTTTTATTTACTGGACCAACAAAAAGTGCTGCAACATGTGCCAGACTCACATTCCTGCAATGCTGGCTCTCAGCTTGCAAGGGGCTTCCCTCTGACTTGCTGCGTGCCTCATCAGTATTAACAAGTCATCTACATGCTCTGAGAGGAAAAAATACCCCAGACTGACATCCAAGGAGTTCTTTTTCTAACTCTACACCCTGCATTGAACTTGCAAGAGTTACAAATAGCACATCTGAAGGGCTTGGGGAAACTGCTGAAATGACAGACTGGTTTTGGTTTCTTTAAATGTAAACCAAAATGAAGGATCACACAAAGAAGGGAAGAGGGAGGATGACAACTATTGTTTTGCTTGTAGCAAGCAGTGTTCCTGCCACAGTGAAGATGGTTTCTACTTCATCGAACTCAGAGTACAATGCCAGGGAACATCCATTGCCCTAGTGCAGGAGCTACCTAGAGGGGAACAAGAAGATTAATGCCACTAGCCCCAGCAGTAATGGATGCTCCAGGACCAGAGACCAGCTGCTCCAGTGGTTTTCCATTGTTTCATCCCTTGTGGCAGTGAAATACCTTTTTTTCCTTTCCTTTTAAGAGCTTTTGCCTTCGGGCCTATAAGAGATGTATGTGCATTTAAGAGGAGAAAGAGCAGAGAGAGAAGAGAGCTGTTCTCAAGGCGTGGGGAACTTGATGCTTCTTTTCTACCAAGGATGATGAAACATTTGAGGAAATGTCTTGTGTGACTTTACTACAAAACACTTGAAGAGGGGAGACTAGAGCAGTAGCTGAGGAGACCAGAGCAGTAGTTGAGGCAATGGCAGCTGCTGAGCTGCATGCAGAGCTCAAAAGCAAGCATGAGGATGAGCACTTGCTGTTGCAGCTCCCAGTATTTATCTAGAGAGATGTGCCAGGGGGAGTGGATGGAGGTCCCCAAGCTGTTTGCACGCAGGTACTCTGGCTTCAGCAGATCAAACCAATATGCTCTTATGTCGTCGGAAAATTTTTCCATTTGGCTTTATTGGTCAACTTTATATAACCAGTTATGCTTTGACATGTATCAGTGTGAAAATAATTTAGGAACCAAAGCTGCTGGGATACCATAATCCCAGCAGCCAAACTCTGAGCATCACAAGAGAGGGAGTAAGGTGGGTTAAGAGATCATTTGTCCTTTTTCCAAATGACACCTCAACTGGGGTTAAAAGCAGCAGTGCTTTACAAGGATAGGAAAGGTGAATTTTGTCGCCAGAGATGAGTTTAGGACTGGAAGGAGGGAAGAGAGAGGATCATGCTCCTTGTTCTGCATCCAAAGTATGTTTTAACTACATGACTCGCAAGGATTCGACATTTCCTATGAAATACAAAAATATTCAAACTTTATTTGTTCTGTACATCTGATGAATTTAATAATTTAATGCTGAATCTGCTGAATTTAATGACCTTTACCTCCCTTTCAATTGCTTTGATTCTTGGTTTTCTGTTCTTTACCAAGGAGAAAAGCAGGAAAAGCAATAACATTTCCCAGATGTCATTCATTGCAGCAGAGAAATAGGTATCGTCCCCTCCCAGTGTCCAGAAGTAGGTCCTTCTACTTCCACGAAGGTTAAAAACTTTGTTTACAATGCGCTGCTCTGCAGATAGCAGCTACTCATGATGTTGGAATGATTACTGCAAATACTTTTTAAATATTATTGACTTAAAAGCAGTACTGCTGATCACAGGCCTAGGGTGTACAAAGGTCTGCCTGATTCTCCTCTACCTTTGTTGCTGGTCCTAATTCTACAGGAAACTGAAGAATAATTGGAAGTTGGCAAGTGCAGCATACATCTTCTAATTAGTCCAATGCTATCAAATAATTTATGCAGATGGCATCATCTTTATCTTCCCAAGCACTTTTTCTGTGTGAAGCTATGAATATTGAAACAAACTATGACACTGGAGTAATTTTTCTGCAGCAGTTACCAAATTTTCTGATGGAGTTAAGTTGACCAGATCTGGAAAGAAAATTAGTGTTGTTAATTTTCAAAGTTAATGTGCTTTCGAGAAAACTGCTATCATGAAGATGTAATCATGTCTTCCTTTGAAGTGCTTATCTATCTTGCTCAGTGAATAGAGAATCCTGCCTGTGGAACATTTCTGCCATTCTTCTCAATCACAAACTGGCTTTAATTTCTTTTGGGTAGCAATTTAACCCATCTGAATGCCATCTACCATCTTTGTTTCCTGGCAGCTGAAGTGTAGGGTCTGGTAACAGGGTAAAAGAGTATGAATTTTGCCCAGACTGGCTCACTCCCTCACCAAGAGCACAGAGAAGTTTTTAGCTTTGCATGAAATGCAATTAACTGCAAGGAGCAACCAGAACGTTAGTGAGAATATAATTTATTGAGAACTTCCACTTGGGAAGTGACTAAATGTCACCTTAAATAAACAACCCCAATATTCTTGAATTGCAGCTTTAGGCAATTTGTAAGGCACTATGTCTAGCTAGTAAGTCAAGCCCTCTTAGAAGCGGTGGTTTGTGGTCTCACCTGCTAATAAAGGAAATAATAAGAAACTGTCCTAGCCATGTGAGTCATACAAAAAACAAATCTTGTCTGTTTGCTTACTGACTTGAATTCCTCAAAAAATGTAACATGCTGCAGCTGAAAGCTTCTTAGTAAAAAACAGATAAAAAATTGTCAGATGACTTTTTAAGTCTCCCCTTTGCAAAATTTCTTTGGCAGATCTGCTAGACCAGCAGCAGTGTTAGGATAAAGATACATTCAAAGATGTCATTCCTGATTAAAAATAATAACCAAAAAAAAAGGTTAGAGGGAAAGGTCACATATTCACATAGCAAACTCTGTCTGATGTTTACTGCACATAGCTGTACCAGGCTGAAATCACCTGATCCTGTCAGAACTACTGAAGCAAACTCCTGTATGGAAAGGCACTGTGAAGTTCTAATTGGCTAGGACTGGACATAATCTCTTCTTCACCCACCAGATTTGCGAAGAGATTTGCCAAGAAGCAGCTTAGTACATTGGACATGTCCTTCAGCATGCCTTTGTGCCCTGCAAACACTGAAATTTAAATCATTTGTGCAGTCCTTTCCAGAGCTTTCAGTGAAGGCAAACAGCCTCATGTGAGGCTTGAAGAGGTCCTTCAGAGCAGCTGTTTAGAAATGCATGAAGCATGAGGCACATTATATTCTCTTCCCACAGGCTGAGGGCCAGATGTTCAGTGGGTGTAAAGCAACAGAGCCTCAGTGTGGCTTTTTTTTGGGGGGGCACAATGATTTATACCAGTCTAGAATCTGGCCCATTTTGTTTCAGCCAATTGACTTTCCCAACCTCTGCTGCTGAGGAGCATGGGTTTGTGAGGTGAGAAGGAATGGGAAGTGTTCAGGATTACTGGCCGAAGGTGCTGAAAAGAGAAATCTGTCAGAAGATTCCTGACACCATTTCTCCAGGCCAGATTGCTGAAGTGCGTGCAGGTTTTTGCATTTAAATATTTCCCTTCCTGTATTTCTGCTGCTAGCAATGGACATAGGTTCTTTATATATGTTTAGTCCCAAAACAAGTTCGCTTTTCCATCCTCTTAAGATCAGGAAATGAGAATATTTCTAAGTAGAGGTTATGTTCCTGTATTTTTGTTTCCTTTATACTTTGCACTTTCCTGAAATATGAATGAGAATTACCCATGGGAGTATGGATTTCAGAATCAGATCTTTTGGTCATTTTGACAGTGTCATGGGAGGAAAAAACTGTTTCCCAGAACCAAACAATTTTATTGCATTCCAGAATCATGCGCATAACAGGGATCCCATCTGTTCAACAGCATTCCCAGTAAGTACAGTTCTGCCTGTAGCTCACCAGAATAAGCAGCTCAACAAAGAGGCCTCAGCTTTCAATCATAATGTTTTCTTCGAAATACAAGACAGCAGTAGAAAGGGCTTCTAATAATTTATTCATTTGCCAAGATGTATTTTCTTAAATACTGTTTTGACTGCTAAGGGCACTGCAGAGTAGTAGAGCACTAGAGCACTTACTCATAAATTAAGCTTTCTCTGTGATCAGTTTTGCCAATTCTTCCAAATCCACAATAAATGAATAAAAAAATTTAAAATCCCACATTAATCTCAGAACTAATGGATTAAAACCGGGCTAAAATAGACTTCTTTGGTTTTTCCCTTGACAGCTTGAGGAGTTTTGAATAAAGGGTGCCTGATGCAGCACTCTAGGTTTAGGCTAGTTTACTAGAACAATTCTGCAATAAAAAGATTATGAAATAGAGAGAGTTTAATTTATGGCAATCCACTGACTGAGGACTGGTGCCTGGGATTTTTATCGTCACCATGAACATCAGCAAGTTTTGCTTAGCAAGTGCAATGAAGAGCTTACAGAAACCCCAGGTCAGAGTTTTATAGTTGCCTAATTCTGTATATCTCCATTTCTAAGTGTCTGCTTGGAGTTCAAAGTCCTCTTACCAGTTGCTCCATCTGACTGTGATTCCCTTGACAGCTCTGCTTGTGCTTTTCCTTAGAGAATCTGATCTGAAAAAATGAAATGCCATGTCAATGCTTGCCTGTGGAAAGAGATTGGTTTTGGTCTGGGAAGTCAGCCTTGCTGGTACACACGCTTTGCCTGTGGGTAAAGAGTGATGCCCACCAAGCCCAATTTGCCCCAGCCTCCCTTCTTTCCAGGCTAGTGGAGCCTGGAAATACTTGTACGCAGCTCATGGATAGTAGCAGGAGGGCTGGAAGGAAAACGTTTTTCAAGACAGGGGCTGAAGTTGTTTTCTCCTTTCCTGTAAAGGTTCAGAGGAGGGGCAGGATATCTATCAAGCCTTATTCCATCCTTTTCGCCCGAAGTCCAACTAAGTACTTCTGGTGCACCAGCATGGCTCTGCAGCAGAGCCACCTCTTTCCTGTAGTCCTCCTATACACACAGCTCTGGGATGCATCACCAGAGGATGTCAGAATCCTGATCTCCCAGGATGTTTCTCACAAGACGTAGGTATTACAGCTGCCACCCATTGCCCAGGTTTTCATGCTGGCTGGGTTTTACCACAATGCAGGCAGTTCAGCGTGCATGGATTGTAGGCTGCAATGTCTGGCTTTCACTCCTTGGATTCAGCTGTAGGTGCAGGTATCATGAGGGCCACACTCTGGGAATGACAGAGAGATACAGCACATGGACAATTAAGGGTCATCCCTTGCCTGCCCAATGATTCATATGGGTATGGGTGTCTTCAGGAGTGCATCCAAGGTGAGCTCCCAGGTTTTTGAAAGGGGGGAAGCACTTCCAGGGCAGTGATGTAGGGAGAGTAACAAACATTGAACTTCTTCATTATTTTCATCTTTGTAAGGATTTTGCTATAGTCTGTTAATTTTATCAACAACAGGTCAAAACTTGTTGATGATCTGTCAGGTGGGAGTGCACCTAGTTGCTAAAGTGGAGAGGCCAGCAGAGGGCTTGGGGTTTAGGACTGAGAAGCTGGCCCCTCATCTTCATTTGTTAATCAGAATGAAAAGAAATAGCTGTATCTCTGCATCACAGGCTTAGCACGAGGCTTAATTAACTTGTGTTTATGACACCCTGCCAAAAGGATGTTAAGATAATTAGAAACGTAACCCTTACATCTGTTCAGGACTACTCCACTGGGGTCACAACCCATGATTAAGATTTCTTGCAAATGTCACAATGCAAATGGCAATGACTTGTCAGTGGGAGTACAGTAACAAGGAGCACGAGCAGCTCTCCTCCCTCTGAGGACAGGTACACTTGCGCCATCGCTGCTGCCCACACACCCTCACGTTGGGTGAGGTCCCTTCAAGGGATCCAGCCCCACACCACGGTGCTGCTCAGCTCCATGTCCAGGGGGAAAGGGAGACTATGCCAAGAAATGGTGTTCTATGATAATCATGCAGCCTCTGCAATGCAGATTTATCTGTTCCATGCCTTCTACCCTCACGGCAGGCAACTACAAGAGAGGCACTTGCTATTGTAAAGCATGCTCTACTGACACTGTTAGGGAGCAGAGTGACATCACTTAAATTTTTTGGAACAATGGCCTTTTTCCCACAACTGCCTTGGCTTTTGTTCCCTTTGCACTGGCGCCATGCAGCTGGCTAGGATCTGACATTACTCCCCTGAGTGCAAGGAGAAAGCAGTCCCTGGAGAGTGGGTGTTTGGGAGGAGTCAGCATAATGTTGATGGGCCCCAGGTGATTTTCAGGGGGATGTGATGATATTTGGTTTTAGCCTGCTCTGTGCTTCAAACTTTAAATTTGTTAGAAAAAAAATGCCTGTCTGCAGAGCAGAGATTCAGTCTGTTGTACTGGTGGTGTTTGATGTAGTGGCATATATGGACAGGAGGGAGATGAAGGTACCTATGCTAGGTAAGGGCTGGGAGCCCAATGGTCTGGATCCAGGTGGGGGAACAGAGATAAAATAGGATCATGTAAATAACAACTGCCCTCATTACTTTCCTTCTTCTCCAGAGCAACTCAGTCCTTTGCATCAAGGTGAATCTTGGTTCTCCTGCTCTTACTCTGTTGCTTCTTTTAAGTTCCCCTGCCTCCTTTGCTTCACTATATTCCTTCTCCTTAGCTGGATGCTTTTTCTTTTGTTGCAGCCTGGAGCTGTTTCCCACCAAGCCTGGGGTTCTTGCTCCTCACAGGACTGATGGGGCTTTTACCCTACTAGGGTACCCTGGCCTAGCATGACCTGCAGGAGCTGTGAGTGGCAAACCAAAAAAGGTTTTCTGCAAATTTAACCATTCAGATCTCTGACAGTTATTCAAACTAAGACTCCTCACGTTTGGAAGAAATTAGGTGCATGTCAGCCTCCTACTCACAGTACTCAGCAAAACACAGTGTAAAAATGTCATCTGCATGAATACAATCTTTCTCTCAGGTTCTGCTAGTGTTAGTAATTTCCAAATGAAAGATCACACAGTTTATTTCTTTTAAATATGGGTAAGAGGTACCTTCCCAAGCTTCTTCCTTGGCAATGGTGGAGCTGTTTTGCCTTGGAGAAACAATAAAAATAATGGCAAACAACCCCCTCCAAACCACAAAAATCCCAAACTGAAATCAGCTCCCAGCAGGACTTAACTAGCCTGAGGTAGGCATCCGGGGAAGATTTCAGCTTGCTCACTTGTGGCAGCGCCGTAAGGAAGCAAAGGCAGGATCTCATGCCAGGAAATGCCAGGCAACCTGAACCTGAGGCAGGCTGCTTCTCTTGCCTGCTGAGCTGGCCTGGACAATTGGCACTCTATTCCAGGTGCATTGGCTGTGTATGGCAGGTAGCCTCTCTTATGAATTCCTGGTGGCAAGCCTGCACCTGAAAAGCAGTTCAGCGACTTTTAATGCAAAGCAGTTTGAAGCATGTGAAGTAGTAAGGACCACATGAGGCAGTGTGGGTAATCACTGTGCAGAGACTTGGTACCTGCTTTCTGAAACAACAATTTCCTGGGACATTGATTCAGTCTTAGTGGCAAACACAAATGGACTCTTGGGTTTATTAGGAGGGGAAGGGCAAAGCTTCAGCAACGTCATTACATAAACCCACAGTGAATATCTCTCTTCATTATCTGGTGTCTGGTGCCAGCCCCATCTCTCAAAGGCGGCATAGCAGAATTTGAAAAGGTGCATAAAGGGCCAACAAAGCTGGCCACAGGTGTGATACAGGTTCTCTAATACAAAAGATGAACTGAAGTTCTACAGTCTGGGAAAAAAGAGGACTGAGAGGAGAAATTGGACAGGTTATAAAATTATTAAGTGCATGAATCACAGATGCTTTGGGTTGGAAGAAACCTTAAAGATCATCAAGTTCCAACCTCCTGCCATGGGCAGGGATACCCTTCACTGGACCAGGTTGCTCAGAGCTTCATCCAACCTGGTCTTGAACACTTCCAGGAATGGGACATCCATAACTTCTCTGGGCAACCTGTTCTAGTGCCTCACCACTCTTAAAGAATTTTTCCCTAATATCTTAACCTACTCTCCATTTGTGCTGTCATTACATGGTCTGGTAAATAGTCCCTTATGGGCTCACATTTCTGAGTCTGAATTTTAGCTTGCTAACTATTGCTAGCTCCTTTCCCAAGGGAAAGCTGTCAACAGTTTTCCCTTTTCAAAACATCTCTCATCGTTTCTCAAAACAGGTTAAAGTAAACAGTGTTCCTTTTCCCATAACAACTGTCCCCACGCGTTGTTTCCTATTACTTAACCAATGGAGAGAAGTGTCAGTCCCATGGACCAATAATATACCTTTTTAGCACAGCATGTTATAAAAGAAACTGTTGGAATTGTAAATAAAGCCTTCTTTCTCTTCTGACAACTATATGGAGTCAATCTATTGAGTGTTCTACTGTGACAGTCCCTCTCCATCTTTCTTGTGGTCTCCCTTCAGGTTACTGGAAGGACACAGTCAGGTCACCCTTAAGCCTTCACTTTTCCAGGCTGAACAAAACAAATTGTCTCAGCCTTTCCTCATAGGAGAGGTGCTCTATCTCTCTCCAATCATCTTGGTGGCCCTGGACTCACTTCAAGAGTTGATGTCCTTCCTGTGCTGGGGATAGGAAGGTGAATAAGGAGTAGTTATTGGCACTTGCTCATAAGATAAAAATCAGGAACCTTCAGATGGAGGTTTAAAGCCAAGAAGAGAACATATTTTTCCCCAATAGCACTTCATTAAACAGTGGGATGCCATAGGATACTATGAAGGCTAAAGATTAAATTACCTCCAAAGCACTTAGGCATATGGAAGACACACTATCAGGGCTAATAAACACAGAGCTGCAGGTATGTTCTTTAGGTCTAGAAACCTCTGTCTGCCAGCTGCTCATAGCCAGAACAACACATCAGGGGGAGCAGTTCTGTACTCTGGTCCCAATCCTTATTTTTCCTTTTTTTATTCATTTTGTAATCAATGCTAACATTTTTCTGGGGCTACAGGATGAGTGGCATTACATATAAGGTGTTTGTTTTACTTACAGTGCAACAGTTGTGAAAATGCACCCTCTATCATTTGAGGCAACTGGGAAAACAACAAGTCCAATACAGGGTTCTCTGGGCTGGAGGTTCATTAGCACCTCATCAGCTGAACCAGGTCAGCATCAATTTGTACTGTTCATTTTCTACAGGTAGCTGCTTGGAGCATTAGTCCCTTCCAGCTAGGTTTGGTGGGTTGTGCTTCCTTAGGAAGGTTACAGTCTATAAAATAGCCATAAGGAGGACAAGTACAAAGAGTGCTTTTGCCAGCTGCTGGTCTTCTCTCTTCATAAAAAGGATGAGATTGGAGTAATGTGCAGCATGTTCTAAGTTACATTGTGTAGTTGCCTCAAAACCATTTCTTAGGGGAACAATAATTCTTGGGAGGAAGTGACAGCTAAGAATTAATACTGATAAAACCTACATATTTCTTCCTGGAGATTCTCATGGGAAATGTCTAGTTTTGCTATTTAAAATTATTTTTTTAAAAAATGTGCTACCAGTTAGGTGTTCTGGAAATAGATTAAGTAAAGGAGTGGATGACAGGCATAACATAAAAAAAAGAGCGGTGAACCCTCAGTCACTGAGCTTGTCATGTGCCATTTGAGTACTCCTGAGAAGATAAGCAGTACCTTGGAATCTGTGAGTTTTTAAGCCAGCCACCAGATTGCAGAAGCAGGTCTCCCAGTTTAAATCAGCTTCAAAGTGAATGACTGAAGAGTGATCCTGGAAAAAAAATCTCCAAAGGTTTTCCCTTTAATACACTGCCAAGAGTTTTCTCTGCTACAGGAAGAGTTAGTTCACAGGGACAGGGAAACCAGGATTGGCCCTCAAACATAGTAGCAGGAAAGTTAAAATATGAAATAATGCTGCTAATGAGCCTAAGACAGTTGGCAAGTCATTATCTCCTGTCAAAGAAGCTGGAAAAGCATGTGAGGAAGAAGAGCCTGTGCTGCCTGCAAGACAATTTTTTCTGCTAATGAAGCGGTATGAGTGAAAGAACATCAAAAACAGGCCAGGAGTCCTTCTTGTTTGTTTATTTCTTCCTGTAGGAATTTGTCTGAAGCTCCTTAGGATCCTGCTGTCTGATGCCTTCAGGTTTCATCCAGATCATCCCACCTCTGAATAAAGGACCTCAGACCTGTTACTGATGGAAATTGGTGGCTTTATACAACTGTGCTTTTCAGATACCCCACATTTTGCCTCCTCTGCTGTCCACCAGCACTTTGTTGTGAGGTTGCTGATGGCACTGAAGTGACTGCCATGGCTGGGCAGAGTCTGACACAGCATGGAGCAGCTCCTTGCTTTTACCATGGTATTCTCTGCCGTTTTTTCTTTTCTGTATGGAAACCTGGGAAATTAAAACCCAGTGGCTTTGTGATACCAGTAAGACTTCCTCTTCCTAGAAAAGAAAGCTGTGGGAAATGTTTTCTTCTGCCTTTTCAGTGTCAGGACATCAGACTGGACTGTATCCACTTCCTCAGGAATCAGAGTGAGCCTTTGATACCAGACCAAACATCATGATAGCATTCTCCTCCAGCCTTTAAGAATATAGTGCCACAAACTTATCATCTGTTCTTCATCTGCATTTACACATCATCTTGTTATTTCCTGATACAAGAATTTCTTTCCTTCAGGACATAGACAACTTACTGTCCAAATGCCTTGTGCTCATTTCACCAAGTCCTAATAATTTCTGACTATTTTCCCCATTTCCCTGCCTATTTGGGCAATGTGATATAAACCATCCTCCATTCTAAGAGGAAGGCAAAGCTCTCCTGCAGGTAAAGCATAGACTCATTCTGGAACTTTTATGCTAACCTACAGCAGGTCTGCTGCAGGATGATTGACTGTCACTTCAGCTTCCTTAACCTTTAGAAGATGGAGAAGTGGAGAACAGGAAAGACATTCAGGGCTCCCAGTGAGGATGAGGGAGGTCTTGGTAGACAGTGAAGCCTGACCCAGAATCATTCTATTATAATGTATATATGTAACAGCATTCAAATTTCCACTGACCTTTGTCAGAGGTTTCACCATTTATATCACCCTTGACCGGGCAGAGAATGCACCATTCCACCCAACAGACCAAGCAACTGATAATCAAGTGTGTAGGGGAATAGCAGATCCAGCTTTGCTTCCTGATGGAAAAGCTCACATGGAATAGTTGTTTATTTCCAGTGACAAAGAAGGAAAAATAGCTCATTTCTCAGAGCCTATGGAAAAAATGAAGCTGACAAGAAAGGAAAGAAATTACAGAGATGAAATAGTCAGACCAACTCATTTCCTACGTATGCAGGCATAGTATATTTTTTTCTTAAGAGAACCTGATATGAAAAATGTTATCATTGTTGGACTATGGGAAAGGAAACATTTTGCCTTCTCATCTTGGCTTCATTTCAGTAGATAGAGCTAAAGCTGCCTTGTGCAGCACACAGAAGATGAATTTACCTTAAAACTTTTTAGTTGTAGCCCAACTCCTCACCATATGAAGGCACCAGTGAATCCAGGGAAGCAGAGCATCCACATATGGGAAAAAACATTTCCCACAGAGTTGTGATATTGACTCCACTTTGGAGCCAACTGAATTTTGGTTCTGAATTTCAGAAAAAGTTGTAGGTATTGCCTGGGAATTACATAAGCTCAGTATATAACAAAAATGGCTCACATTTATTAAGGACATTCAAATTAGAGTCCTAAGTGATAGGCTGATAGTTTGAAAGACACAATAAGGGGGTGACGTTCAGGCAGTTTGTGGATGGCATCAAGTTTGTGCTGCCTGGCTGTGGGCATTCAGTTCTGGGATGAAGGAGTACAAAGCTGGAACTTGGGGTGGGACAAAGTCCAAGCTTGGCTGAGCAGGAGGAAGAGGAGTCACATGCAAACATTAATTTACAAGTCCAAGAACACAACCAATAACAATGCCCGGGACTATTCCCAGGAGGCAGAACCTGCTTGTTCTGTTATTAAACAATTTTATTCAAATTGCTGAACAATTGCAAATTATTGTCAAATTGTTAGCATACCCCCTGCCAAAGAGCACCTTCCAGCGATCTCCTGGCCCAGAAACTGTTCCCAGAAGACAGCTTGAGACAGGCACACTCTTTGGTGAGTAGCAGAGGTTAAACATTTGGTTCTGGGGCCCTTAGTGCCAGGGAGTGGAGCAGGGTATAATACATTTACTTGTACAGACATAGCTACAACTTGTACAGAGAAGGTAACAGCTTCATTTGAGTGCTCCTGAACAACCTATTTGGGAACCAGCAACGATTTTTAAAGGGGTGTTCAGCAAGCCAAAAAAAAGGCCTGCAACTATGCTCTGGATGGTACCAACCCATGAAGGGCTGCAGGCAGTCTTTGCTGCTGCCCTGTCCAAACCTCACCCCAGTTAAGAGAGCAGCTATCAGCTGAGGGATGGCCAGCCATGGAAGCAGTACTCGCTCCATGCCAAGGACTTTGAACACCAAGGTCTGGCCTTGTAGAGGAGAAGGGAGTGAAGTCATACATTACAAACACTGTTTTTAATAAAGATTTATTTTTTCCTTTTAAATTTAAACATCCACACAGACAATCCTTTAGGGTTGTAAACACTTGCTGCTGGTAGATTAATTTAGTTGTTGCTGTATTTGTCACGCTGGTACTCAAGAAACTGAAAGCAGAAACAAGTAGAAACAAAGGGAAACAGCTGAAGTAAGTCAGTCATCCTCTGAAGTAAGTAAATCAAAAGCAAATAAATAGCACAGATAATGTAATTGGTGATTATGAGACTACAGAGGATCCCTTCAAAACACAGAATGAAATGAGCTACTCTCTTGATCTGCCCGTTGCTTATGTAGTTCTTGTTTAAATGTCGTTGAAATAACAGCGTGCCAACAAATATAAACTGCAAACACAGCATTTTAATAAGTTCAAAGTGAAATAAAACAAGCCAGAGCAGATCTGTTGGCTCCTGTAGTTTTTTCTTTGCAAGATGGGGAGGTTGGAAGTGGGAGACATGTAGGGAGGGTATTATTCCTTGCACATGTTTGTCTGGTGCTGATTAAGAGGGGCAATGTTAAAAACTTTCTGTGACATGTTACAGGCTATAATCTTCAAATTTAGGGCCTTATATTGCTCTCAATCTAGTCACAGAATCCCCATTAAGGAGTGTAGAGAACACTGAGGAGTTTGTATAATAGGCTTTAACAGCATCTAAGAAACAAAAATCTCCTCCTTAATTGCGCCCAAACCGTCTTTTCTCACATTTTCCAGAGGGACCTTGGATAACAGTGTATATGTCCTTCACCTAATCTGTTATTCTTTAAGAGTGCTCCTCTAAACGTGGGCTTAAAATAGATCTAATTAACAGATCTGACCAGACACCTAGTCAGATATAACAGCCACGGCAGTGTGGAAAGGTTAATCCCAAGTGTGAAGAAAGCCAAGTGACATCCTCTCTCCCCTCCTCGAATTTGCCATACACTCATCATTTTCCCTGTCACATTCTCCACTGTTTGTTAGTGCCTTGGTTAACAATACCATCTCCCAACTCACACTGCTCAATTTTGCTTCTGCTTTGCACAGCTAAAATCCCTGTGAACTTCCGAGCTGAAGCTTCTGCTTCGAACCCCAAAATACCAACCCTTTTCCAATGTGTAAGCAAAGGGCTGTTCCCCTTTCCGAGCATGACCACCCTGTGCTGATGCTGTCAGAGCGGCCTGGTGGATGGAAAGAGGATGCTCGTGGATGCTGCTAGAGAGCTTCTGTCTAAGCAAAAGCATAGCCAGACAAGGCTGGGCATGACAGGATTCAGGGACCAGAGCTCTGCTCCCAGCATAGCATGGCATGGCATGGCATGGCATGGCAGGGCACAGCATCCCCCAGGACAATGCCACCCCAGCCCCTTGCTCCACCACTACCTCCCTCATCCCCTCTGAGCAAGCTCCTGCCTGGTGCTTTAGAAAATTAATGCTAAGTAGAAAACGATGAAAGCGTATTACCTGTAAATTACCTGACGAATCATACTCTCTCTCCTGGGACCTATTACACTTCCAAGCTTGCAACTTAGTCATCCTTGCAGGCAAACTCTCCTCATTTCCCAATTTTGTTCATCAGGTTCATCCAGAACATTTGCAAATTTCTTTGTTTTCCTCCAAGCTAGCTATTCAGTCCTGCCAGGTGCTCAGCTCCCTGAGCACCCTCCAGGAAATTAATTAAGCACATGCTTGACTTCAAGCATGTGAAGCTGATGGCAATTAGGAAAAAGGCAGGTTCTATAGCACTCTCTTTTTGCTGACAATGCCTTAGGTAGGTGGGATGAACTGTCCTCTAGAAATGCTTCCTCTCTCCATAGGCTTTGGAGGAAATCCTGACAGCATGTACACCAGTAAGAGCTGTTTGGATGTACCAGCCCAGACATAGCATGTGTATCCCTTGAGTAGGGTATTTTGTCTCACATGGAAGATAAGTCAAGCACTATTTTAAGCATCCTTTATTGATTCCTGTATAATTTCCTTTGCTCTTCCTGTGGAAGTTCCTTCCTTACCAGTAACACCAGCATTTGAAGCAGCACATCAATCCCTATTATGTGTCAAACCTGACTTTTTTTCCCAAGCCTCAGCATGAGGCGGAAACCCTTAAACACAAAGTCTTCCTGTAGTTTAAACACCCAACTGTATGTGTAATTCAAATAAGATATGATGACTACTAATGAAGTTACCCCCAGGCTCAGCAGATAGTACAACTTTCTGGATTATTTGTCAGAAGGCTGATATAGAGCCACAAAAGACTTTATCTTGTAAATGGCTCCATGAAACTCTAAATAACTCTAAATAACTCTAAATAACTCTAAATAACTCTAAATAAGTTTGGCTCTGCTAACATCCCTTTTGTGGTTCTTATTTATTCTTCCCATCAGAAAATTACAGTAAAAAAGCAAAGTTATTCACAATTTCATTTTACTTGCTCTCATGCAACCTGACTCTCAAAACCTCTTGTTGGAGTTGCTGCTTTTAAAACAGTTCCATCACTTAAAAGAATTGATGTTTAATTCAAACCCCCTAAAATGGAAGAAGTCAGGCCACTAGATCTGAAAGCCAGATTTAGAGGTAAAAGCTAAGCATCCAGTGCTGATACCTATTTGTGTCTTGATAAAAAAACACAGGCTGTGTGAGACGAAGAGTACACAACTGTTTTCACCTCAGCAGCAATGCATGCTACATCAGATCTTTTTAGGTGAAGATCTGTCTATGACTATCCATAAGCACAGAGTGCAAAATGCAAGTGAAGTTTGCTCATTAACTATTTTTATCTCGTGCATTTACTATTGGTATGCCAGCCTTTGTCTCAGGATGTATCAAATGCTATTGTGCAGAATGAAAGCAGATAGAAAGGGCCTTGAAAATTTTTTCATCTTAAGGACAAATTGATTCCACCGAAGGTCTCAGAGCCACATTCTCAAGAAGCACCCAGCCCTGTAAATTGCCAAGGCGTACTCAGTGGGACCAAAAAAAAAAAAATCCCTGAGATGGTTTCTCTGCTTTTGCTAAGTGTAAAATATTTGCCCCTGATCTGTTAGAGCTACAGACACAGTTTCCTTAGCAGAAACTGTGAGCAAAGGCATTGAACACAATCACAGTAACCGCAATGTGCATTGAAGCACAGGGACCCACTGCCTCCTCAAGGCTCACAATCCACCAGGCACATGTGCACCAGGGGAAGATGGAGGAGTGAAGGAGGATTTAGCAATTATGCTACACATGTATGGCAGGAAAGTCAGCTACAGGGTGTGATGCTCTGAACTCATGGCTCTGCCATACTGGGTGTAATCCTCCCATACACTGATGTATGTGAGAAATTAAGGGGTTAACCAAAGTGGTGACATTTGTGACACAGCCATGCTTCCCAACCAATACTACTTTTTGACTGCCATCTGGGTAAGGGCACCCCAGGTCCATGCTGAGCTTCTCAGAAAAGCAAGGAATTTCTTTTGGCTTCCCACTGCCCATGTTTGGGGACACAAGTGTGAAGCCAATGCACACCAAAGACAGGGGCCATTTTCCGCTCCTGAGGATATCACCACAACAGCAAAGTGTGGGAAAGCTTTTCATTAAAGCACCTTTCTGTCCAGCTCAGATGAGCCCTGTGGGGGTGTGTAAACCCCAAAGGCTTTGAAGGAGGCTGGAAATACTTATTCAGTGGGAGCAAACTGATACACTCAATGTCACCGAAGTGTTTTCTGTCCTTTTACCTAGGTGGCTAGTTTGGATTTTGAATACAAAGACCACATGCCTAACAAACAATTCATAGGCTGCAATACTTTTATCATTTTACTCTAAACTCTGAATAGCTTTAAATGCTTCATGAAACTCAGGTAAAAGCTAGACTCAACAATGGCCAAGCAGCTTGCACAAAAATTTAGCTGTCTACCTTATTCTGCAGTTCTGAAATGCTTTATGGATGTTCTTGTGCAACACTAGCCCCGACTTCCACGGTGTGCATTAGGACTGTAATAAATAAGTTGTGAGTTACATGAGCCTGACATGGTATTTATGAAAAGATCATATTTATTCCTTTGAAACAGCTACCCTGCAGAAAGTCTGGAACTTGTACAAAGGCATTCATTCGGTGCATCCCCTTTAAAGGTCAGGAAAGAAAGCTGAGAAGATGGGTAATTGCAAAACTGGTTCTGAAAATGTGCTCTTATCTGCTGGACAAGAGGGGAATGTCAAGAAGGCAGGGAGGTGAGCTAAAGCAGGCTCAGGGAAGATGCAAATTCCAGGACCCTCACGTAGGCAGATGTTACGAAAGGAATTCCTCCTACTTTAGCCATCTGAGGAGTGCTGTGCTGTCTTCAGCCAGCAGCAGAAGTATCCAAGGGAGGAAAGAGCCATATGCTATTTACCCCACTTACCATTTTTTTGCAAGACTGGGAACAGGGAATAAAAAAAATCTAGTTAACAAGCACTTAACATGGCATTTTGACTTCCCTGTTTTGGTCTGGACTGTCCTTTTAAATCCCAAATCTACCTTCCTATTCAGACATGAATTTTGATCTGGTAGATATTTCAGTGACCAACCCTCTTTTCTGTTGACTTCAGCAGATTTAAGTAGATTTTTTTACTAATGATGCTGTTAATTTCAAATAGACATACGTCCTATCTGGCAAACAGCAATTTAAAAAACAACCTAGTCTTATTCCAGTCCTGTTTTCTTAGAACTTGTTCCCTGAGACTGACATTACTCTGTTTTGCCTTCTCTGGTGCTTCCTATCCACATTTTCACTGCTCCCGCATTATGTCCATTAAACACTTGCTGCACTTTGTTACATGAGACTGGCGTTTCACTATATAATGTGTGTAAGCACGTGCCTTGACTATGTTTGGATTTCAGTCTCTGATGAGTAGAGTCATTGCACGTCTGGAGCACAAGCCTTAATCCTTTTTCTTTGGCTGGGCCTACAGTGATATGTTGAAGGGCTCAGAGTGGTTCATCCTCAAGCACAGTGCACGCTTTTAAACCAGGATTTCTGGGGCAGCTTCAAATCAGGTACTGCAGTGCAGGAAGGAAGGACAGGCAGGACTGATCACCTTGCAAAGTGCAAAGTCTCTTACATAGGAGCAGATCTTCTTGTTGCAGGCAATGCTTCTTCCAGTAAGCATAAATTACCATTTCTGAGTTTCTGGCACTGGTAAAACTTACTGAGTAGAGAGCCCAGCATATAGAAGCAGAGAGCTACTGGGTGTCACCTGGTTTCACCAAGACTCAAATGAAAGATGTCCAAGAACTCCCAAAGCAGCAAAAATTCTTCTCCATAAAGACAAGATGAAGATGTTGTTCTTTTGAATCACAAAATATGTAATTTCTCTATACACATCATCTGTTTTTTCTGTTTTGTTCATCTAGAAATAACAAAAGGAGATGTCAGAGCTTGTCTGGTATTACGTGACAAGAACCATGTGATGGAGGTCCACATTTCTTGACTGTAAAATGAGACAGGCAGCATGCCCATGAGGCCACAAAGCAAAGGAAAATAAATAACCATTTGTGGTAGCAGCCTAAAACCCCCTCAGTTTCACATCTCCCTTTTATTTACAGTATTGTTGTGTTGGAACTGTTGCATGAATCTGAACCTGTCAAAGAAAGCAGAATTAAGCCCCGAAGTCCTTCTTTTTGAACCAAGGTGACCGTGTCACAAGGAGCAGCATGGATCCTGCGCTCTGGTCAGTGGGAGCAGTGCTGAGCCAGGGCAGAGGTTACTGAAGCCATGTCCTGGAAGGGAGAGCCATAGGCTTTGCCACTGGCATTGCCCCGACCCTGCTGTGACCTTGGGAAGCCTCTTTGTCCCCACCACCATTATTTCATTTATTACCCTCATGAAGGTGTTAATTGCTTCACAGTTCCAAGAGCTGCTCTTCTAGTAAGCTTTTTTAGTGGCTTCATTCACTCAGCCAGCTGGAAACACTGGGTTTCGCTGGTATTTGTGACAATGCAGAGGAAGAAGGGAGCCAGCTACAAATCGAGCGACAAAACAGTGTGGGGTGAGCAGCCTTCTCCTGCCAAGTGAAGGAAATATTAACATTCTGCTCCCCATCCAAAGCCCACAAACACTAAGGTAAGAACAAAACATGAATTTAAAGCTTTGCACGACAGCCACCAGGCTGTAAAGAGATTTATTCTGTGGTCTCTTAGATATTTTGGACTGATAGGTCCAGCAGCTCACAGCATGTGGTTTATGCATGTCAGACTTAAGACATACATCTGGAAAAACGCATTTATAGTGGATAAAGGTGAGCCACTATGTCTCCAAACTGAGCTTCTAGTCTAATCTAGACTAGTCTCTTTTTCTGCCTTCCTGTGTCCTACCAAAAAGCACATATGCATGACCAGATCTCCTTTTTGTCCTTGGAAAGGTTACAGTAGTTACTAAATTTTGAACTTCCTCTCCTCTTTCTCTCCTGTTTTTAAACAAACCAACAGGAAAAACAATGGAATTAAGCATAAAGAAACCTAAATGCTGGGATGGCTACTTCAAAAAATTTTTGGAAGAATGTTTATTTGTGGATGAAAAGCTGAGTACACCTACTTACCACTCTGCACCTGGCATAACCATCACTCAGCAACCATATAGATTTGAAAAGCAGAACTCTGAGTGAACTACCTGTTCCATCTAACAAACTGTGAATAACTAATGGGAAATTGGGGCCGATGCATTTGGAATCTGTTTTCCTACTTAACTCTGGATTTCTGCATAAGCATATATTGGTGCCTCACCAGAGCACAAACCTCATAATGCCGCGACACCGGCAGTGGTGTGTCCGTGTTGTTTCAAGCCAACTGCACTGCTCTCAAGACACAGGTCTGAGCTCCACCAGCAGAGCACTAGCAACTGCTATGATAGATCCTCACATCCTCTGTGTGCTCACTTTCTTTTATGAGTTACACTCAATGGAGAAAGACAAGAAGGAGGGAAGACATGCAGCTTGTGGTGCTCAGAGGAGTCTCCCCCACAGTAATTCCTGAACCTCCTTGTGGAGCTATGTGATCAGGAAGACAACTGGCATTCATCTGAGTACAGCTAGCTATTCTTTTAGGTTTTTAACTTACAAGAAGTGGACACCCACAGTCCTCTCTGCCCATCACTGAAGGCCTTAAAGGGTCCTGCCTGTATCCAGAAAGGGAGACTGGATCCTTAATTGAGTTATGAAGGGCTTTGAAAATGCCTGTATTTGATGCTGTCAAGAAGTGGGATCTGTGGTATGGATGCGAAGAAAGTAACACAAGCCTGGAGGAGAGCTTTAGGAGACTAGAGAAAGATGAATGTTTAGATACATGTATGAGCTGGGCAAGAAGTTGTGCAGAAAATTGGCATGATTTAGATGCTAGCAGTGTCTGAGGATATGAAAAAAGAGTATCAGGTCAAAGTAGCAGTTCATGGATAAGCTGTAGATGTACGAAAGGAGCATAATGGCTGTAGTGTCTGCAGCAAGAGAACTGATACCACACTTTGCTGAAGAACACTTTTATTCAGAAACAATCAAATGAGAGTGCAGAGCAGCTGCCCATTCTAGATTAGCTTGCTGTTTATAGAAACTGCTCACGCACCTTTAAAACTATCTCCTTTCAGCCTTGCCATTCTCTTTACTGAGTATAATTGACTTCATCACTATTCCTCAAGGCTACTAACCTCAAGATAACATCACTGGGAGGCATAACCAAGATTCACTTGGAGGCTGACTGAGAAGAATATCTGGGCTTTGCATCACTTCTACTCTGAAGGAGCATCTAGTGAACCACACCAATACATCAGTGAAAGTCAGCCTTACTCAAGAAGGTGGCAGCAGATTTAATTCAGAGATTGCTTATGCCTGTGGCATGAGCAGCTTCAGTATCTCTGGCCGGAGGCCACTTTCTTTGCTTATTCTTAGTGTCCACTGTAAAGTGCCTGCTAGTGGCTGTCTCATGACTAGGTTGCCTTTTCTACTGCATGCCCTTTGTAATATTTTTCAGGAAATAGATCCTGAGCACTATCCCCATGAGAATTTGGGGATTTTTATGTTTGATTTTGCTCTGGGAACAACCTTTCGGGCCATTAATGAACAAACAGGTTTACACAGGTTTAACACAAATTCTTAGCACAAAGCAACAGGATCATTCCGGGAAAGACTTGGCTTGACATGCAGTTGACAGGCAACCTCTGAGAAGACAGTATCAGCTGTCCGCGTTGGCTTACATGCCCAGAATACTTAAAAAACAAAGTTTTTTTTCTCTTAAAAGGCACTGGATAGATAATGTCCCTTCATTTGTCAAAAGACACTAAATATAGATCTATAGGTCTGCACCAAAGACTCCAAATTTGAAAGTGCTGGCTGATATTGTTGTCTCACTGAGCTAGTTTCTGGCAGCCATGACTTAAACTGGGACATGAGCCTCCTTTCACTCCTCTCAGTCCCTGATGTGTCTGGTTCTACAGGCACATGTAACAAAGAGCAGAATTTGCACCACTGCGTGGTGAGGGGAAATTAAGCCCTGGCCACAGGTTGTGCTTTTTCATAGTGAGTGTCCCTGTGATGCTCTAAGGTTAAGATAAATTTCAGGGGATTTGAGTTGATCAGCTAACTGCCTCTCATTGAGGGGTAATTCAATCAATCTTGGGCTAAAGCATGCACGAGTAATTACCTCAAATTACACAGAGCAATGACTACTTTGTGTACCTTGGATCCTCTCTTCTCCTCCAGTGTGTCACTGAAGTGCGTGCCATGGACCAGGGCTGGATTTTGGCTCTACTGACACACTGGAGCAGCTCCAGTGAGAAAAGCAGTGAATCCAGCCTCATGAATAAAAATAATAGTCGTGTTCCCTCCTAAGTACCTCTCACTGCTGCTGAGGTTTGGTTACATATGGAGATGTCTCCTGATTTGTCATGCTGTGCACTTTCAGGACAAGCTTTCTTTGCCCAGTCCCCTGTTAGATCTATCTGAAGTTTTCACCTTGCAGCCTTTTATTGGCTGAAATGATGTTTCACTTTAAAAGGTGCTAAATAAAGCAAATGACCCTTATTTATCCCCAAATATGACTTTGATAGGACTAACAGAAAGTCCAGCTCTGGTCTTAGACAACTCTAGGCTGGCTCAGCAGCTGGGACTTCGGCAGGAGCTGTGTGAAGTAAGACATTAATTTATATTTTACTGAAAACCCCCAACCAAACACCCAAACAACATCAGGAGAGTTTTGTTCCATTTGTTTCTATCACCACTGTAAAGTGCTATAGAATCAGGCACAAACAGTATTTGCTGGCTAACAGGAAGCACTTTTGTGGCCAGGCAGGTTTATATTTAGAATGGGAGTGGTTTAAGATGGGGGATGGGAGTTGTCTCCAAACGTTGCCATTACTTCTTTAATGGAATATACAGCTTGACTCCCTCTTTAAATAGCAGAACGGGCCTCTGTAACCAATTATTGGAGCTTGCAAGCCTTCCTCAGGCCCATAGATGGCATATTCCAACTATTCGTGTTCTGTGAAATCAGCAGTGGGCCGGAGAGCAGAACAACCTAAAAGGCAAGATTGAAACTGAAATGTTTCTTCACAGGCAAAAGGGAATAGCAGGTTTTTTTAATCCCTGGAATTCAAAGGCAGAGAAGTGAGGAGCTCAGAGAAGACTCAGTGAATGCTCACAATGAATTCTCACCATTTACCCTTTGTCTAACTATAGACAAGAAATGCAATGTGATGGCACAAATTGTTTCTCTTTTCCTGAAAACAAAAATGACTGGAAAATGAGGCACAAAATGTAATGCAGATGGGAACTATGAAAAAAGCACACCACCAATGAATTTAGGAAGAGCCACAGACTCTCTTCCATGCCTGCTTTAGAGAGATCTCGACCCTGCAATGGTCCTTGTCACACTGATGAAGCTGTTGAAAGCTGATCCAGTGTTTCACCAGTGAGTGGCCTTCCTAGACAAAAAAGGCAACACGAGGGAAAGACAAAGGACTCAAGTTTGTTCTCTGAGAGAGACATCTGTTAAAAAGCCTGAAGAGGATAAAAGATGTGCAAATGAAGTAGATCCCAGTTGACCCTTTGGGGCCTTTGGTTTTGAGCTTCCTAGGCCAAAGTCACATCCAAGAGTTTGAGTAAAACTAAAATTGTATCTTCCTCTCCCATCTCAAACCCATGCAAATTATGCATGCAGATTCTGTATACAGGGTTAAGTAGCTGAGGACAAATATTAAAGTCATTTGGGAGGTAGTTATGGATGAGTAAGTTGATTTGTGTGAAGGGAATGAAAAGATGGTCTCAAAGTATTTTACAAGCAGACCTAATTATTGTCCCACTGTGACCATCAATGCTGCATTCTGGTACTGAGAGGCTCACATGTAAACATGGGATAAAACAACTCAGCCTTCAGCAGGAGTAGCCTGGGGTAGAAGGAATAGGGAGGATGCCCAGAACATCTCTTTTTACCCATATGCCCATCATAGAAGCCCAGTTCACTTTTAGCTCAGAAAAACTGATGCTCAGTGATGTTGTGTACTTCACTGTGCAGTAAGAAGGAATAATGCTTCTTGTCATCACTGGTGGAGCAGTTTTCAGTGTCTTCAGATACATCCCTGCAGCCACAACATCTATGACAGGACATGAAATGCTTGTGTGGCCAGGCCACGTGGCACAGAAAAGGTCTTATCTATGCTGCTCATGGTAGCCACCCCTAGGGCAGCCTAGTTCCACCTGCCCTGCAGATTACGTGATCTGGTTCTATTGTGCCCATTGTGGCCCAAAAATATGTTTGTTTTTCATTCCAGTGCATCTGAAATTGATGTACTGCAGCCAGAGTGGGTGTTTTAATAACAGGAAGCTGAAGTTTGCACATTGCATGCACTAACTTGTGGCACAGGGAGCAGCCTAAGAGTACAAACTGTTGTGGTGGTGAGTAGGACTAAAACCTATGTAGTTCTAGTGCTGTTTTTTAGAACACTAATCATTTAGTCCTTTAGAAGATGAGCTTCAGACATTCTCCTAAAGGAAATCAAACAACTTTTTAAAAAGGGAACCCAAGAACCTCAGTATCTCCAGTGCAGTGCAGATGGCTAAAAGTTGCAGACCAGGCAACAAAATCATATGGCATTTTAAAATTACTCCGACCATTATTGGTTCATAGGTTAGTCAGGCCAGAGTCAAACAATCTTTTGGCTCCATCCTTGTGAGGAAAATACTGCATAGACCTGCCTGTACACTTCTTGGAACATATGAGGCACATATCTGCTAGCAGAGAGCTCGGCAGCATCTCATTTTAGTAAATGTGTGCTTGTGTGCTATGCTAAGGAGTCATCCTTTATTGAGACTTGTCACGCTTTCTTTGGTGTGTATGTGTGTGTGCATGTGTGCGTGCGTGTGTGTGTGTGTGTGTGTATTTTGGCCCCTCTGCACCATAAACAAAAGAAAAACTCATGTCTTACAGAGTACAGTTTGCTGTTGCAGCGTTAAAGGTACCTTTGTAATCCAAACTGCAATCCATGTGCAGCAAAGCTCACCAAAACCTAATAAAATAAACAGTGGATGGAAAAAGTTTATGTTGGAAATTATATGAATAACAGCATTAGAAAGGCAGGCCACATGCAAGAGTGCTGAGAATTCATCAGAAATTGTTCTGATGATCCTCAAATAACAAAGGCTTATTCTTCTTTGTTTTTGTAACACATGCTATGGTGAATTTTCCAGTGTCCTTGAAGTCTGCCAAGAATGGGAAAAGCAAAAGAAAATTAAGGAAAGAGAGGGGAATGTACTGCAAATATGGGATGACAGAGGGCAGAAAAATGTGGAATGAACTTTGATGTGGAGCAGATGTACCCCTGCATTCCATAGGCAAAACCAGTGCTGAGGTCACTCTGAAGATAATGAGGAGAGAAACAACTCCTGTCTCTCTTTAGCTCTAACACAGAACCATTTCAAAGATGGGTAACAGAAATATTTCTAATAACCACCCCATTTTTTTTCTCCCATGGAAGGAAAGGAGCAAAAAGCAGGCAGGGAGAAAATTACACTCTGCGGCAGTGCTTCTCCAAATTATTTCTGGATTCAGACACTTTGCAAAGTGCCCTGTATTACCCTCAATCTGGGGTGATTTGCTCTATCTCCTGGAGATAAAGCTAGAGAGACATATTCAGTGTTGTTGTATAAAATTGTTCAATTGATATAATGTGCAAATACAGAATCTTTTTATTTTTATATTGCAACAGCAGAAACTATAAAGCAAATGGATAAGCAACAGCAAATTACATTATTCAAATATTTTCTCTTTTTCTAATAACATTAGAGATGATCCTTTCAAGCTGTTAAAAGCACTTGGAAAGGGAGGGGGGAGGGGGTCTCACAGATGATTTGATATTTGCACTGAATCCAAACCCACGTGGAAAGCTTGTGATGTTAACATTTCTGTTAATTTGGTCTGGGCAGAGATTGGAGTGCAGTACTGGCCCTACAAGGAATGAGTGGCAGAAGCCACACCGACTTCAACAGAACTATTGTTTAACCCTTTGATCATACTGCTTTATTAGAAACATCTGTCAAAGGCACAGAGAGCTGTCAAGGAGATGAGAGTATTTTCCTTGTGGTTTTGTTTTTAGAAGTATATTGAAATATATATTCATATGTGTGTTATAATAGATAGATTTACTGTGTATAAATGTGTGTACATATATACTTATATGTAAAGATATGATGCTTTGAGATGCTTTTTCTGTGGGCCAGAATGAGTATATTTTAGAACATTCAAAAATTAGTAGTAGAACATAAAACACCCCACTGAATCAGATGATTCAGCAAACTAAGAAATTCGAAAAAGTAAGAATCTCAAACTATGCAGTATCAGTTATGTTTATTCAGAGGTGGCTTTTTCAGAGAATGAGTTGTATATCATACATTACTCTTTTTTTGTTATTTATACAGCTGAAAGTTAGAAGTACGATCTTGTATACAAAAATATTCTTCCCTTTCTCCAGCCTAGTTCAATGGGAACAAATTAAATGTTCCAGTAATACAGCAAAATTGTGTATGTTTCTTGCAAGAGTTAGCAATTTCTATTGTATATGTTAAATAAGAGTCAAAATAAACATCAAAATATAAGAGAACAATAAGAATGAGAATAGTTACTGAAAACCTACAAGTGTCAAAAACGCTTCCTACATCTGGGACTCCAGTGCAATTCGCTGTTACCTTGCTGTGCCCTGGTGCACAGGGAATCCCACAGGAGTCCCACAGGACGGAGGTTTTGCAAACAGGACATGTTGGCTAGGCTGGACTCACACGAGGATGTTTGATGAATCAAGTAGCCAAGGATGAAGGGTCCTGTGAGAAGTGCCACAAGCATTCTTGTATTAGCATACAACACAAAGCATGCAGCACCTTCTTGCACTGGCTACGTTGTGCCCTGGAGCCCCAGTCAAACAGCTCAGAGGGCATGAGCAGCTGGTGGCGTTTTTTCCCTGGGCTTTTTTACTAGCATCAGCTCCTGGAGACCAGGAGAGAAGCTGTGGTGAATCTGTGCAGATGCAGTTGAAAAGATTCCTGTATCAATGGCAGATACCATGCTGGGACAGTGGGCTGTAATGGGGAAGTTCCCAGCACACCTGTGGAGGGCCCCATGGAAGTCCTTGGAGCCACCTATTTGGAAGGAAGCATTAAGAAAATGGTGAATACAATCCATTTTGGTTCTGGGCACATGGGTTTTGTTGGATGAGTGCACAGAGATCCACCAGGCTTTTACAGCCTGCTCTGGACAATATTTCTGGCACAGGAGCACAGTGGGGAAGCAGGATTAGGCTTGAGAACACCAGTTAAGGATTAAGCTGAAATAAAACCTGCCCTATGGCAGTAAGCAAAGTACGATGTTTCACACAAGCTGGGTTATGCACAAAAAGGGGCTCTTTGGAGTCCCCAGTGGCCAAATGAAATTGATTGAAGTGCAAAAAAAGGTGAGTATAAAAAAAACCCTGAAAGCAAAGGAATTGTTTCCAGATGTTTTAAAATTGCCTTCAGAAATGAACAATCAAATCCTACACGAGCAAGACACAATACCAGAGGCAGGGAGAGTCAGGAATATTTATGAAGAACACCGTTGAGGGCACCTCTTCTTTCAGCAGAGACATAAAAGACTTAGCAGCCAACACCACCCAAAAGTCCATGTTTTGGATGGTGGCCTGCTATGGGCTTTCAGAGTGGCAGGGATTGGCATGCTAATTACAAATGAACACAGCCATGACAAGTGTTGTTGGCCTTAAGTTTTTCAGGCCTTAATTAAACGTGATAAGACACACAAAGCCTTGGTTTATCAAACTGCCAGCATGAGGCCACTGCCTGTCATTCATCTTTGTATGTGGTCTTATGACAAACATGAAGGTGAACTTACAGGCTTATTCCTCTTTTGATTGATTCAGTACATGAACTATTGGGTCTCCTCTCACTTTAATCCAAAATTAAGATATTTTTTTTTTATGAAGTCCATCCACGTCCACATTTTTGAAACTCTAAAATCTCCACAGCTGCATTGTACTTTAAAGTCTTACAGGTCTTGGCAGAGACCTTGGTCTGATGCCTGCAAGCAGACCTCCACCTTCTGACCTTTGGAACAGATCCCAGTCTCAGGTACCAGAGCTCTCCACTGTGCCTTTAGTCACACACTCAGTGTAAAGAACTGAATTGCCCAACAGTATGCATAAAAAAAAGCCCTAGAAGCAGTTTAATTTACTAAATAAGATTTGCAAGAGCCAGTGCCCCCACTCAGCATACTTGAACTTGAGCTGAGTACTGGAGAGTACTGTCTTAACATCCACTGTCCAAATCCAATTAAACAGAGCTGTTTATCAAGAAAGCTGCACCCACTATGAATGAACAGTTTAAGAAATTAATCCATATCTGTACCAGCAGGTACCATAGTGACTTACACGCAGTATGTAAACAAATGAATGGAGTATTGAAGGAAATCAGAGAAAAGATGGCTGTAGGAAAAATATCAAATATAGATTTTTAAAAATAACATTTACACAATCAGGGTTTTTGTGTTGTGTTTGTTTGGTTTGGTTTGTTTGAGTTTTTTTAATGAAGTGCTGTATCTCTGTATTCTTCAGCTAAAAGACAAGCAGGAAACAGAGGGCAGTATAGATAATTGTGGTTTCTGTACAGAGATCAATGTGATTCAGCACAGCTAGCTCTTCCACTCTAAAATGGGGCTGGAGAGGTAATCTGTCTCCCTCTGGGGTAGATGTTTTTAATTAAGACACCACGCCTCATCAGCACGTAGCAAAAAGAAAAGGTGCTTTGTTCTCTGTGGTTCCAACAGGCAGCTGAGGAAAGGATTAATGAGATTAAACCAAGCCAAACTGCCAGAGGAATTGTTTCTGAGGATGGACCCTGCACTTGCCCACCCTGGGCTCAGCAGCAGGTTCCTCTGCACAGTGAGGGGCTCCCTGAGCACACACGCAGCAGCGAGGGGAAGGGGCGTGTGGACACGCAACATCTCCAAGCGCATGTTCCCTGTCTTCACTGAGCTGTTCCCCTTCAGCATCACCCCAAAGTTGGTGTGAGGCTGTTTCCTGGTACTGCACCCACATATTGGCATGGTGCTGCTGCACCTCTGGGAGGTGCAGCACAGCAGATCTGCAGAAAGGAAAACAGAGTGGGGGGGCTGTGCCAAGTACTCCTTTATTGCACTCACAGATCCAGGTCTCTACCATTCTGTCCACTTTAGGGTCATTACTTCTGATATAGGTTTATGTACAAGATATTCTAGGTCTGGTTTTGTAGCATGTTGCTTTTCTTATAGCAATGTGAATGACTATTGCAAATTATGAAGTTAAAATGTAGAGCCTGGTCATGCCAGGCAGTTTTGTCCCAAAAGCTCAGAAAATTACTTGTTCCTCCACCTGCCAATTGAGTCTTTGCTATGACTGGGGGAAAAGAACTTAAGTTTAAGTAACTTACATTTCTGTAGAATATCTTAAGCAAAAAGATATTTTCCAGAAGTCTTTATGACAAAGCTGCTACAATTTATTTTTAAGAAAAGGTCATGGCCCAACTTTTCTTTTAATGGCTACAAATTCGTTGAAATAATGAATCTGGATTTGTGGATGTCATCTGTATCACTGTGTAAAGGATCCTTATATCTGACATGTCAAGGTACACTCAGGACATGTCCATCACTCTAAATTCACAGCTACACTATTGGTATCTGTTCAGTGCTGAGTATGGTGCTTCCTGACAAGACTGAAAGATGACCAGGTTTGGCAGAAGTTGCCCCCATGGTTGGCTAATGATGCCTCTGGTGCACTACAAAAGCCAAATCCTCCAGGGTAAGAGACTCCTGATTCCTAGGAGATTGTTTTTCTGCATGGGAAAAAGATGTAGCCTGGGAGTAGCTTGGTCTGTGGCACTGTGTGCTCATGCTGAGGATAAGGTGCCTTGGTTTTGGGCAGCCTGAGCCCAATTGTCACCTAGAGAGCTACCAAGCCTCTTGTTTTTGATAGGCTTGAAGATCATAGCATTACACCTCTACTAGGCAAGGGGAGCAAAATCAGACATCAGTTTTCCCTCCTCATCTTTAAAGTTTCATGTCTTCCTGTCACCAGATTCCTCTCTGCACCTTTCCCTGACTAGAAGGACACAGGTTTCAGGCCCACAGCCCACAGGTTGTCTCTGGCTCTCAGCTCCTCATTCAGCCCTTTACACCTTCTCCCCATCCCATCACAAAGCACTGAATGTACTTGCTTGGTCTGAGCATTTGTGGTCACTTGTGGTGGAAGGGCAGTGACTCAGCCCCTTTGTCCCAGGGAGGAAGGCTTCTGCTTTGGGGAGGCTCATGCCGAATGGATAAGTAAAAGTTGCAAGTAAAAGAAGCCCAGTGTGTTACCTGATTTAGCAGAATAGCTGACATAAGAAAAAAACAAGAGGACCCCGAAATTTAACAGGCACCATCCTCTTTAGTGGAAAGCTGATTCCAGGTTTTTCCCCACACCTCACCTTCTGGCAGTCTGTCAGTACTCCTGAGACTAACCACAGCAAAGCTAGCTCCATCATGATCTGCTTTCAGACATGCTCATGGATACTCCAGTGGTCAACAGCTTCTGCAACTCTCTATTTCCCCCCAGTTGTATTAACACAGCCTGTGACCGTCATGTGTTTTCCAACTAGGTTTCTGTTATATCAACTAAATCATGCCAGAAGCAACCATTTCATTGGCCTTTACATCCCTGTTACACTGCTGGCAAAGTGCCTGGCATCCTTCCATCTGGAGCCAAAGGCTTTGACCTTCTCCCATCAGCAGCCAGCGTTAAAGCAATTGTGTGTCTGCAGCAGTTGTGTAACAGGAGGAAAGGAGGACTGAAAACACCCTGTAACTGATCTTGTTCCTGCTTCTTTGATGAGTTATTTAATCTTTGTGATGCAAATTCTCTCTCTCTCAAAGAAAATGTTGCTGTTTTAAACACCTCTTGCTACACTGTTAAAAGCAACATTTGAAAGCAGAGGCCATGGATGCACAGCTGGACTTCCCCTTTAATTGTTCAGAGCTTATTTCTTGGCTGGTCTGTGCTTGGACAATCTCATGCTTTCAAAGGCACTTGGGAGAGCCAGGATTGATAGCAAGAGGAAAGGCATAAGTTAATATTGCTACAAAGAACATAAAAACTTTGTTTTCCCTGTCTGAACAGCTCTCCTGACGTCAATGGGAATGAAATCTAGAGCGCAGTTAAAGACAATCTTTGTTCGTTTGCAGGATTCAGACCTTAAGCAAGTGATGGTTGTTCCACCTAGAAGGAATTATTTCTCTTGGTCTTTCAGGGAAGGCAGGCAGAATTCAGCAATACAAGATAAAGATTTTGTGCAGTGAGATACAAGCCATTATCAGCATAGAATTAACTGGGAAAGTGATAAAGATCCTAGTGATTTTTCTAGACTCAGGATTGACTAAATTTCTGTGAATCCTGCACAACTCCTCTGACAGATTAATTAGTGTGAAGATGTCTGCACGAACCAGAGAAAATTGATTAAATTCCCCATAGAAGAAGTGAAATTCACTCTTTAGAATAATTTCTATGCCTTTCAGATGCAGAGTCCCCTGTGCATCTGTCTTGTTAGTCCATCAGTTGCAATCTGATATTTTATTTTGCTCTCCAGATTCTTCCCTTTTACTCTCTGCAAGGAGTACAGTGTATAAGAGCAGAAAGAATTTCCACTAACCCCCTGGTTAATCAAAATGCTTTTCCACCATAAACAGTGTAAGAGAAGGACCACAGGGGAACCTGCCAAAAGAAAAATAAAACAAACCCCCAAACCTCACTTAGATTCACTTTTCATAGGGGTACTTCCACTGTTTGAAGATTAGCACAGACTCTGGTGCCACAATGTAGTGGTTTTACATTCGCCAAATTTGTTTTTGTTAAATTTAATATAGTGGTCTATTTTTCCACTGTGGAATAGGATTAGAAGAAAGGCAAAACTGGCTTAACTTAAAGATGGAAACAGTTAGATTTTTTTAACACACACTAAAGGGAGAACAAAAAAAACCATGAAACCTTTTTAAAAGCACTCCCCTCCCCCCTGCCAACAGTTTACTTTTCCACAAAACAATGTAAAGAGACAGAAAATCAGAACTCTAGGTCAGTACCACTTATAAAATAGTCTTTCATTCAGTCTTTGAGAGAGACAAGTCCCTCCTGATTTTGTTCTGGTAACTTTCCACAAGAGACACAGTCTGTTTGTGGCTTCCAGCTCCCACAAAAGCAGCCCGCCCGAGAATCTGCGTTTGTGAGCTTCCCAAAACGTAGCCTTTCCCATGACTACATATGGGCCGTGGACTTACACATGGGGTTTCACCTTTTAAAGATGCACAGCTCCACAACAAAGGATTTCTCATTCTTCACTGGTGACGAGGCTTCAAACATCTCATAGGATCACTAGATTACAGTTTCTAATTCAATATCCACTCAG
>WBMY01018200.1:119288-165795 GCA_013397315.1 Donacobius atricapilla | reverse complement strand
CCCAATGTTACCTCATGGCAACCCCACAGCAGAAAGGGACCTTTCCCAAAATCCCACCTGTATTTAAGCCGTGTGTCCCAGGGGTGCACACTTGTATCCAATTGGCCAACCTGGCTGTCAGTTTTAAAGCAGATCACTAATTGGTTTTTTACCATCCATGCTAAACACACAACCACATGCAAACTGCATTTTTCAAGGAACTTTCCTGTTCTAGAACCGTGATGTAATGTTTCCATAAAATACCTTATTACACAGTGTAGAGAAAGTAGTAAAGATGATAGAGGCAGAAAATATATGATATAAACCTCCATTCTTTCAAATACCTACTATTTACTCATGTAGATGCTCCCAGTTAGTTATCTGGGAGAGATGAGCAAGGGAAGAAGGTATTTGACCAAGGAAAGAGGAAAGGTCTGCCAGAAAATTCTTTTTCTCATTACTGCAATGAACACACTTAACACTAAGAAAATCTCCGAAAGAAAGGACATTATTTTACTCCTAAGAACAGTAAAGAGTAACTGTGCAAAAAAAAAACCCCTAGGGAGACAAACAGCATGACTTCCAGCTGTTCAGTGCCTTCACCAATCTCTGAGACAGTTGTAAAGACAGAAAAGCCTTTTCACAAGACAGCAGAACAAGGTCACTTTGCTTTAACCTAAGAGAATTGCTGATCTCCTGATGACACTAAATGAAGAGCAGAAACGAGTAATTAGACAGGTCGTTCCTGCAAGCTTTGCTGTTTGCTATCACTGTCCAAATTTCTCATGTGAGATAGCTGAGGACACCTGATGTCCTCCTGCTACCTTGAAGTCAACAGCCTTTAATCACCAGCAGCTGCATCTGGACCTGTTCTGATGGTTAATCTCCAAATTCCTTGAGAGGTTCATGCTATCCAGTTAATCTGTTTTGAACTTTGTCTCTTACACGAGTTGAAGCCTTGGCTTTGTAGAAAAAGCTCTTATCTATAACGATTCCTTCATTTTATGGTTATTTTCCCTGTCCCCCAGGTGCAGAATACCCTGGGCATGTCTCCTGCCAATACTTTATTCTAGTCCGGTTCATTCTACTCTCCATATGCTCCTGTGGCACTGCATATTGATCAGCTGTTTCCTGGTAACAACTGTATTATTTTATTTACATCAGCTGTACTTTGCAGTTTGAAATGCTTTGTTTTCAGTGTACACAACACGAGAAACAGTAGCACAAATACAATGTTGTCAGCAGTTAGATTGTGGTATCCAAGGCATTATTAAAGGATACCTCTAGGCTAGAATATTGGTTGTCAGCCTCAGCCTTAAATACTAAGGAAAACTGCATCATCTGTGTGCCACTGGAAGCCTGATTACACATCTCCTACACATTTATCACAGCAAGAACCTTATCTCTAGGTTACAGTCAAGAAATAAAATTAAGAGGTTTAATGACTTCTAGACCAGCAATATTCAACTGATAACCCCATGTGGCATTTGGAGCTTCACCAGGGGGCTCCTTGGGAAATGTCATATTCCAGCCTGCCCTCCTTCCCAGGAGTGCCTCAAGACCAGGTAGGCTTTCCCAGCCACTATCCTGGCCATGAGTGTGAGTCAAGCAAGCCTAAATTGCTACTGCTTTTTCTAACTGTGCCTGGTTTAAAATTTTTGTCTTTACAAGGGCTACTGGAAGTTTCTTGACTCAGCTGACATCAGTTACTCAGACTTAAGTGAGTTAGTTAAACATTCACATCGGCATTAAGGCAACAACAACATTATAATCCACTTATTTATCAGTATACTTCATTAAAAGTAAGCAAATAATTATTTCCAAAGGTGTATTGCAGTCATTTGCATACAAGGTGTGTTAATGACATCGGAGAGAGAGCTCATATGGACCAGGGAAAGGAGCTGTCTGGAAGCCACAATAAGCCTGAACAGAGTAACTAGGTTACACAGCAAACATACGCTTATCAGCTAGGGTGCATTTGCTTCTGGTCAGGTGCTGGGACAAACAGCCTGGCAAAGGCCTCCCAGGCTTCTGCCTCAGCGAGGTTGCTTGGTGAGCTTTGACATGTGTAGTCTGTTCTTGAAGGCTACCTGACTGAGAGGGGCCTAAATAGTTCTGAATGCAAATGGTCCCCTTTAAATACCATTCTTCTTGTCCTTCATTTAGAGGACTCAGATAACTGAAGCTGCACGCTAAGTCCATGATACTGCACAGAATAGCTGAAGTTAAGAAAGCAATGCTAGCTTCATTAACTTCCTCTGTGAAGTCACAGCTAAGCAAACAGCTCAGAACAGAGCCCAGGGAACTGGTGCCCTGCCCTACAGGAGTCCATGTATTATTCTAGGAGCAAAGCTATGGCCAAGTATGGAAACCTTCTCTTACAGGTTTTCTTCTTGTCGGAATGCCAGCTTTTTGCTATGAACACCATATGTAGCCTGGATAGCTTATCATGGCCTTGACTTAGTTGCCAGAACTGGGATGTCAGGGTGAGGGACTTCCTGCAGGAGGCATGGATACAGCCCTTCCCATGAAAGGCAAGGACCGGGGACTTTGACTGAACTTGAATTTCCCCATATGCTTTCACCCCTTCCTTAGTACCTCTAAATATGTTACTGATGGCTGGGCAGTTTTAGAGTGTAGCTTAACTGAGAAATGTGAGTAACTGAGACCTAATACAATCCTGTCTTCTCAGCTGACACCACAGCGCAGGAAAAGCACCTCAGCTCCTCTAAGAACATAGAAAATGTACATTCATAAATCCCCAAGTTAAATAAAAATAACAGAATGGAAATGAGCAATAAATTAGAGCATTATCACGACCTGGGATTTAGGATGAAGTACAAATATTATTATGGAAGACAAGCTCACATTATCTTAAAATCTGGCTTAGAACCAGTGACCGCAGTTATCTGTAAAAACAGTAATTGCTGTTAACATCCATCACTTTTTCCTCCTCTGAGCTTTCTGCTCGATGCATTTTTTTTTAAGAGATAAGACAAATCTTGTCAAGTAAGCTTCGGTGCTATAGAGCCACCCACCTGCCATGGAGTACCTTGACCCAGGGCACCCTTTGGGGGACATTTTGAAATAGAACAAATTTGTCTGCCCAGCTCTCTCCTTCCCCTATATAGTTTCTGCAGGAAGTGGAGTGTCACGGCTGTTTTCCAGGCATCCTTCTACATGGAATTCAAGCCTCCATGGTTGGTGAGGAGTTTCCTCCCACTATTACCCCATAAGGATTAAGATAAGTCAAAGGGTATTCAAACTCTGTGGTGAATTCCTGACCTTTGGAAACCTCTTATCACAGAGAGAGCCCAGATAAAGTGGAAGAGATTTAATATTTTGATTTTTGTATTCTGCACTGGGTATGTCTTTATATTAGAGGAAGATCTTCACAGTGCAAACTGAAGGAAGCAAGTGGACTTGCCTCTCTATCACCAGCAACTCACAATAGACTAGTCCATGGATGATATAGAAATTATGCCTATGTCCTTGAGAATTTCTCTTACTGACTCAGGAATAAGAGTCTCCCATAATTCTTCAGGAAAGGACCTCAGTGCATTAACATGTTTGGTAGCATGAAGAAGAGCAGCATAGGAGTATAAAAAAGCATTTGCTCAGAGGACAAGAATGCTCTGTGCATAGAAGGACAGAGGACACTTCCTCTGGCCTAATGAACTTTCACTTAATATTTTATGAAGAGCAGTTGCATCATAAGAGATGGAATTTCTTGTGCTGTGGCTGATGCTGTCACATGGAGCTTACACAGCTTAAACACATCACTCTGGGTCCATCTTCTCTCCCCAGCAGACAGGCCTCTCTGCACTGCTTTAGTTGTGCCCTTGAAACAGATTTACTTGACCTTCCTGGTAGTAGTTCTGGTAAGGCTAAGGTTGAACTTTTAAAGTGATGAACCATACATGGCTGAAGGGAGTTTCTACCTCCTCACAGCTGCATGTGATTTTCCCCAGCCCATGGTCAGCCAGACACTGACAATACCTACCACAGTCATCATAAGGCTTCAACGGTCTGGTAGGAAGAGGTTAAGAGGAGTCCTCCCAGCCATGCATCTATTTCTGTGCATGCACAGTGCCTGGCACGGCAGCGACCCTGATCTAATTTGGCCTCCCTGTGGCAATACCTTTTAAATGTCATTACTTTGAAAATAAGGATGTTGATGTTTAATGAGAAAATGATCCCAGGCAAAATAAGATAGTAGATTTCATAAGGTAATGGAAAGCTTTAAGGGAACGAGCCTGACATGAGTGTTTCTTCAGGGCAGAGGGTACTGGGACCTGCTGGAACCCCATTTGTCTGGTTTGCATCTGCTCAGGTGGCTTTTCACAACTGCCCAACAAAAATACATCTCAAGAGCATTCGCCTTTTTATTATCTTCACTTGAAATTAAGGACTCAGAAGAGAAAGAGGACAGGGTCACTCACTCTGCAAATGGCCAGCGATACACCAACCTGAGTGAGGACCACTCCAGCCCCAAAATGAGCTGCTATCTATCTCAGTGGTGGTAGGACACTTTCTTTACTTAAAAATTTTAGTGGTGCTTTCTATGATGAGAAAACATATCCAGCCAGAAACAGATTAAAATCTTTTTCCTATTTAACACTGTACACTGCAATGATTATATGAAGATAAATTTGAGTAACTAGTCCCCTGTGACCATGATACTGTGTTATCCAAATCCTGCCTTTAATCCACCCTGCAACTGCACAGAAACAATTTCAGTCAGGCTAAAGGCAGTGAAAGGATGCTTTTCATATATATGTCATCACTTAGTCTTGCTATATTTTGCAGCTATTTAATGCTTTGCACACTTTCTTTCAAAATGTTGGCTGTGCTTACCCCCCTCCAGGCAGCTTTCCAGCCACTCTTTCCCAAGCCTGTAGCATTGCATGGGGTTGTTGTAACACAAGTGTAGGACTTGTGTGTGTCTTGGCAGTGTAGACCATTTCTGCTTGGATTGTGGATGATTCATTCTGCTCCCCATCTCTGTCTTCCAGCTCAGGGGGCTGTGTACCCCTAGGAAAACTGGTCTTACTATTAAACAGTAAGGAAAAGGAGGCATTAAGTACCTCTGGAGTTAAATCCAGTTTGTGGTCAGTCACAAGGGGTGTCCCCTAGGGCTGTGCACTGGGGCCAGTCCTGTATAATACCTGACAAGGAGATGGAGCGCACTCTCAGTCATTTTGCAGATGACACCAGGTTGTGTAGGAGTGTTGATCTGCTGGAGGGCAGGAAGGCTCTGCAGAGGGATCAGCAGAGGCTGGATCAATTGGTTGAGGCCAAATGTATGACGTGTGCCAGGTCCTGCATTTGGGTCACAACAACTCCAGGCAGCCCTACAGGTTGGAAAGCTCTTGCTGGAAAGGGATCTGAGGATGCTGATCCACAGCAGCTGAACATGAGCCAGTGTGTGCCCAGGTGGCCAAGAAGGCCAATGGCGTCCTGGCCTGTAACAGCAAGAGTGAGGCCAGCAGGAGCAGAGGAGGGATCATCCTTCTGTTGTCGGCGCTGGTGTGGCCTCACCTCAAATCTTGTGTTCAGTTTTTGGCCACTAACAACAAAAAGGACACTGAGATGCTGGAGTGCGTCCAGAGAAGTGCAAAAGAGCTGCTGAAGGGTCTAGATCACAAGTCTTCCGAGGAACAACTAAGGGAGCTGAGGGTGTTTATCCTGGAGCAAAGGAGGCTCAGGAGTGCTACATTTTTGCTTTTTGCATCTACATGAAGGGAGGTTACAGCAGGTGGGGGTTTGTCTCTTCTGCCAGGTAACAAGTGCCAGGATAAGAGGAAATGGCCTCAAGTTGCACCAGGGGAACTTTAGATTAGATATCAGGGAAAATTTCTTCACTGGAAGGATGGTCAGCCATTTGAACAGGCTGCCCAGGGAAGTGGTGGACTAACCATCCCTGGAGGTATTTATAATATGTGTAGATGTGGCACTTGAGGACAGGGTTTAGTGGTGGATTTGGCAGTGCTGGGTTAATGGTTGGACTCAATGATCTTAAAGGTCTTTTCCAACCTAAAATATTCTATGACTCTATGTCATAATGTGGAATGCTGTCTTGAATTTTTTTTTTTTGCAAGGCATTTTGCAAACTTCTCCTCTACCAGCTCACCTTTGTGAGTCATGATACTCAGTGTCTGAGGGGCACATAGTATTTGCAAGTGCTTAGTATAGAATTTCCCCAGAACCATAAAGCTCAAAACATATTTTGTGATTGGTTTTTTTTTCTTCTGGCCACACCCTGAGAACAGTCACTAAGCAAGGCTTAAAGAACTCAGGGCAGGGACATTTTTTCCTCAGATGCATTTATTCAGAAGCTGGCACAACAAGGTTTTCAAGTGTAATTTAATAATTGCTTGTTACTAATAATTAGCACTTGTGCACTAATCATTATGTAGTGTAACTTTAACAACTGGTTAGTTCAAAAGGTGCTGTTAATGCCAGGCATTCTGTTTTCTCAGGGACTCTACCTAGCAGCCCCGTGGAGCTCCCTGGCCACGTGGCTGGCGGATGCATGCTGGCTAGTCCTGCAGCTGGGGAGAAGCTATGTCAAAGCCTTCTTTCCCTGCCAACAGCAGAAATTGGATGCTGGAGCAAGCTGGACCAGACTCAGTGGCAGCCAGCTATTCCAAGCTTTGCAGTGGCTCCACAGTTCCAAACCATCAAAATTAAATGTCAGTCTGACTGAGTTGCTTACACTAGAAATGTTAAATTACAGTGTAAAGCAAACCTCCAGAAGACTTGAATTGCTTAGAGGGTAATTTTACTGTCTCTGGCATCCCATGCATGCTTCCATCATGGTTTTCCTAATAAGACATCCTTGTTGTTTTTTGTTTGATTGAAAAGTACATGCAACCTCCAAATAAAATAAATATGCACATGCTTAGTTCCTATACAGGAATTCTGGCATTTAATCTGTCTACTTTTGTTAATATGTTTGCATATACATGGCCACTCTGTGTAGTTATGTGTGGCTGATACATGTTGCCCTCAGAAATTTGGGATTGTTTAATTCAAGTTACAACTGCATTTTGGATTCCTGTCTGTGAAACCCTGTTGCACACCAAAGCTGTTACCAGCACTAATGTCTCCTTGGTACACAGGGCTTCAAGTCAGATGCAAGGTGCTCTCAACCCAAACTGTACCTGCTGGAAAATCTTCCAGAGCCAGGCAAGGCTGGCAAACCTGCAGGCTGCGGCTCTGTCCTCATACTGATGTGAGCAGAAATATTAAATTTTTTAAGCAAAACAGACTAAATAAGAGAGATAAGAAACCATGAAAAAATCTGGAGTGCATGATTTATTTTGAAATCACAGTTGGAGTAAAGCACATCTCAAATTTTCCACATTTGCTCCTAAATTACAAATTAGGAGTGCATCTACAGTGATGTTGAAGTATCTTCTGCAAAACATTGCCTCCGTGTTTGATCAGTTATGAGTCACTGGAAGGTATTTATGTGGCATTTGTAGCATTGAGTGAACATTCTAGCTCCAGTCCAGAAAAGAGCTTAAGGCTCGTGCCACTGAGCTGTGATCTCTGGCCAGCCTGATAAAAGATTTTTAACTTGTGTTGTGCCAAAGAGTTGCTGAGCAGCCTCTGAGCTGAGGATGCAGCACTAAGGCTGCTGCTGTGATCCATTGATTCCCCATCACTCACAACCCCTGTGAGTGCCCATGCACCTCCCTTCCCTGTCAGTCAAGAAGTGTTTGGGAGCGCTCTGGGCAAGAGCTTTGTGGGGAGCAGGATAAGCAGGTTTTAACAGTAAGCCTTGATAATTCTTCTCAAGCTCTCTGTTTGTTTAACACTGGCTCCCAGTGTTCATGCAAGGTGGGACAGGAGCAATGAAAGCCTCCTGATGGAGGCCCAATTCTTCACCTGCTGTAATTACCTGAAATAATCCCTTGGCTTTCACTGCTCCTTCTTCTCCAGTTATGAATAAAAGAGACCCTTGTTATGGCTGCTAAGCACAACTGCCATAAACACAGTTTTGCTATTTTTCAGTATCATTTACAAATAGGAAACAAAGTGCCTATTCTTACAGGAGAGAAGCACAGAAAAAGAAAGGAAGGGATGAGAAGGAACTCTCTTTGTCCTCAGAAATTAGGCTGAAGACGGAATACAGAGATTCCCTCCCTAGTGGGAGACAGGCATATTACTGACATGAGGGAAGAGCCTGACTTAGCAGCTGTGAGATTACAGCTTTGTGCTAACTCCAGGTCTGGCTGAGAGATATTCAGCCAAGTGCTGTGGGCTGAAGATACAAGTGTCAACTGATACTGTAGTCAAAATCATACAAACATCACCCCTGGACAGAAACCTTCCTAGGATGGTATTAGCAAACAAGTGCACAGTGCCTGTGAAACAAAGGTTAAGAGAAGCTTAAGCTGATACTTAGAGGATGTTATGGGTCATATCCTTCTTAGAAAGAGCTGCACTCTGACACATACCTCAAAAATACAGCTTTTCTTTATTCAAAGAAAAGCCCAGGAAAAAAAAAAAAATTCCTTGGAAAGCTATGGAAAGCCCTATGAGCCTCACAGGCTGGACGTCAGACTGCAGTTAAACATACTGCACTTAACCATAATTGGAGATCATAACAGAATACCTGTGCAGCCCACTGCAGGTACAGCAATAAATAGAAAATGTCCCAGATTTTGCACATGCCAGCCTGGGTGCTGTGTGCATGTGATATGCAGGCGGCATTTTCAGCCCATCTTCCTCCATGTTGCTCTGCATGTTCATTTTGGCAAAACTTCTAATTTATGCATGAAATGGCCATTTCCTTGAATGCCATGAGGCAATTGAATCTAATTTTCTAATTTGTAGTTTCAAATGCTTGTTTGCATGAGGAGTCATGTCTGTGGGCAAGGGGGCTCAACCACGCAAGCACAGACCATGGCACATCTGGACTGTGGGATTTGAGAAGCACCAGCAAAACAACAAACCTCACAAAAAGGCTTCAGTAAATAGCATGACCTTTAAATGGCAATATTAGTAATAGAAAAATAAAGGGAGGGAAACAGGACTCATTTCATTCAAGTGGATTTTCAAATATAATGTAGTTCATTTAAAGTTAATTTCATTAAATGTAAAAAAAAATTGCTCACATCTGTGAGCAGCTATCCACAGCAGCTATCCACAGGACTGATTTAACCTATGAACTGGGGCTGCTTTTCTTTGCAGTCCCTTACATCAGTTTCAAAATCCTACCACACTGTAATGATACACACATAGTTGCTTCCTTTGGAAAGGAGCAGGGAGAGGACGAACTATACAAAATGGACACCGGTCATGTTGCTTAATGTACAGCAAAACAGACCTATAGATTCTGTGCTAACAAGGAAACAGCTCTGACATAAAAATAAAAGCCTACCCAAAGCTATAATTTGTCTTAATATTAGCCCATGCAAATTTTTCCGTAGAAATGTGAAAGCTAGAAGTACTAGCTGAAAGATCATGAACCACTGATCTCTCTTCTTTCTTCTTTGTATGCTTGAGTCTAATTGAAGTCTGCCTTTCACACTGGCTTGTGGTTAAGTGAATTTTAAGACTGTGAAATAGTCCCAACTGGAAAATTACACGGAGAACTCAAAATAAGGAGACTAAGATGATTTTTTGAAACCAATTAGTTTTTTCAAAGCTGATGTTCTGTGTTGTGATGATTTTATATAGATGTAGTATTGCCATTTACAGGAATGTTAGAAGAACGGTGATCTGGATGCACTGAGTGCCATTAACACAACTCTCAAGTGGAATGTGCAGCAATTTAAATTAATGAATCGCTAATTTCCTGCTCTTTCAAAGAACTCCCTTTACTGCAATAAGACTCACAGAAACAAGTGGACACATCCCTGCTTATTTTGCAGTGTGGCCTAAAAGTCTCTGATAGGACTGTTAAATAAACACGATCGACTATCTGATGCATTTGTCCCAGTGATGGGCTTTGTTATCTCTGCACTCAAGAGCTACATTTCTCATGCACTCGTTTTTCAAAGTAGGGCACCTACGACAGACTTACATGGTTGTTAAAGGGAAAGCTTTGACACTTAAAGAGATTTCCATTTCTTCCTACACTGAAATCGCAGCCCGACAGACTCATGGGCTGAATTAATTCCTTAAGCCCTTGGCCCAGTGATAAAACTTATCTGAAGCAGAAAATGGAAATGTACAGTGTGCTTTATAGAGCTGATCACAGATCCCCCAGGAAGTGCTGAAGCAATCAGAAACGAATGATCTGCTCTCATGGATAGGAAAAGTGGATGTTTTAATTGCATCAATTATTCACCACCAATTATTTGTGAGAAGTCTTTTATGTCTGAGTGGTTCAGAAGCCTATCTATGCACGTTAAAATCAGCTTAGTTTCCTATTATTTTTCTGTGAACACCAAGTTAGCTGTGCTGATGGTTCAAATCAGAGATGCAGGAGCCTGCTGAAATTTGGAGCCTGCAGCTACAGTGTGACACCTTCCCTACTGAAACTCTAAAGAAACTAACAATGTGGTAGGTTGTTGATCCTTACTGAAATGGTCTTTAAAAAAAGGAAACTGGAAGGGAGCTCATCTCTCCTCAGTGCTTCTCCACCCTGTGGGGATCCCTGTGTAACTCTTGTGCTGCTAGATGGCTTGAAATGGCTCAGGAGGGGAGTTCATAGTCCAAGCTATTGCATTTGTGGCGTCCCTTACAGACTTGAGGCAGAATTTCTTCTCAGTTAACATTAATGGGCTTGGATGTGTTGACATGAGGACAGGATTTGACCTGGGAAATGTCCAAGTATGCTACCTAAAGGGTGAATGTTGCTGTTGATCAATCAGCCAGCTTGATGACACTGTTGGCCATAAGTGAACCTGAGATATTTATGTGACATCTGAGAAGAGTCCCTGTTTGGTGGCTGCTGTGCCTGCCAGGGACCATCTGCATCATTTCATACGGAGCTGGTTCCTACAGTGCATCCTACCTTGTGAAACAGCCTGGACAGACCTAGTATCTCCAGGAAAAGCAAGGTGTCCTTTTCCCAAGCTGTTTCCTGAAATAACCTGTATTTCCTGCAATACTGCTCTCAGCCTGCTGTGGCTGGCTTGAGGAGCTATTATCACATGTAACCCATGTCTGAACCCCAAATCCCCCCCGAGATGCAGCTGCCACGCAGTGATTTAAGACTCCTTAAGCAGAGCAGGAAGAGATCAGAAAAACAAGGAAAGCCTATTTGCAAAGCTAAAGAAAGACATCGTGTAGCTGGGGCAGGAAAAGCAACAGCTGAGCAGCACCCAGAGGCACTGCCAGGCACAGGCACAGGACAAGTAAAGTGATAAAAAGTTCCAAGAGCAGAGGAGCTCTGAACCTCTGCAAACACTTTAAGACTTGTCAGCCCTGCCCGGTGCCCCTGACCAAGGGACGTCCTTCCAACACAGTGGGATCCAGAGAGAGGGGCTACATATAACAGTGCTGCTTCAGTGCTGCCTAGTGTCACTAAAACTTCTCCACAAAGTTATGAGACTTTGTCTCAGTTTCTTTCCCAAATTTATCATTTTGGGAAAATTACTGATAATGTCCTGTGCCAAAGTTTATGTGTTGTTATGGCATTAGAGCTGCATTGTAATGGGTTTTTTTGATGAAAAGCTGCAGTTGGACTTGATCTGAAAGGTCTTTTTCCAACCTAGATTATTCTATGATGAAATGGCAAAATTTGCATCAACAAGTAGATTTGTTGTGAAAGAATTTTTTTGCTGCTTTTTTAAAGGAAAAGAAGGAATTGCAGGGAAAAGCTTGAAATTCAAGAAAGGATAAATATCCCACTGATGTGAGCTGTCTCCTCCCTTTGAAAGGTTTTGGTGTTGGGCCATCAGTTTTGTACTACTGGCACTCCTCTGTAAGGTACTGGATGTAAAGAAATGTATCAGGGAAAAGCTGTGTGGCAGTTCCCAGAGACTTTTAACTCCTCTGCTACCTGCTCCACAGAGGCCACAGCAGCATTCCAGGCAGTCCTTGGGGACTCTGTACTTTGGGATGAGGTATTTTGCATCTTCTTTTCCAAATACCCTCCAGCTGAGAGGCAATGCCTTCCCCACACTTGGAGCATTTTCCCCAGATTGTTTTTAAATGCCAGAGGTACATGGAATTTCCTCAGCTTGTACGCTGCAGCTCCTCACACATAGCTTTTGGGGATCTCATGTGGTCAGGAGCAGCCTCAGCAATGTGGTTCCTCATGACTGAGTACAAGCAATGTCCACTCCTGCTTCCAAAGGCCCAGCAGGATCAGGAGGACTTTTAAAAACTAGGAATGTGGCCTACAAAATATTTTTGGGGCCGACAAAATACTTACTTAAGGTTGCAAAAGAGGACAGCCCTAGCACTAGCAATCTCAAAGGCAGTGGAAAGAAGTTGAGGGGAAAGTCTCAGGCATCTGTCAGGACTGTGCCTGATGCCATCCCTCATGCTCTTCTCTGTGTGGACTGAAAAGCCATACAGGTCCCCGCTTAATTGAGCTCAAGCTCTGATGGGAGCCTGGTGAGATTTTAACCAACACCCAGCAGCTCCTGGACATCTCCTCAGTACAGGGGAAGAGCTGCACTTCTTGACAGAAGTGTGAATTCAGGCAAGGATATGTGTTTGGTGATGGCATGGCATACCCCTCTGCCTTGAACTGGCATACTCTCACCTTTCTTTTCTTCTTTCCACCTACCTGACTGGATTTCTCTGTCTGCCAGAGCAGAGAATCAAGGAAGAAAAATGCTTGTGGATGTGGCAGCCAAGAGGTTTCAGAAACAGAAGACAGGATATAAAGAGTCCCACAGGTTCCTTTAAAAAGGAAAAACAAGGCAAAGGTGCAGGGGAGAAATGAGAGAAGGAAAAATTAGAGATTTTACAGTTGTAAGCCAGCTGCTCAATCTGGTGTGGCCTGATTCATAAGCACTGCATGCCCGGTGTTGGCAATACACTTTGGGCTCCTGTCAGCCAGAGGGTGGAAATGGTGGCCAGGGCAAACATATGCTAAATTTCATAGTCAGAAAGTCAGAAGGCAGAACATGCATGATAATTTACTGGAACCTAAAAATAACACTGACAAGACCCTTTTAACATCAGGCAATTTCTAGTTCTTAAAAACGAAACCACAGCTTTCTGGACGTCATTAATGGCAAGCCCATAGAATCTTCCATTGTTTAAACATGAAAAGAAATCCTTACTGTAAGGACAGAGATGTATTAGACAGTGACCGTTAAAGAAATTCTAGAATGAGTCTCTAAATGCTGTCTTGTCATTGTATCAATCATGTAAGGTCCTTGTAATATGCCACCTATATCAGCATTTTGTGCCTTATGATAAAAGTATAGATAGGAAGTATCTATTGATTTGTTTAGAATCTCCTACACAGCCTAAACCCAAGCAGATCACTCTCAGCTTAGTGACCAGAAAATGTCCCAGGTTCATGTTCATGCTCCAATGCACATTTACTTATCAGGAAGACAGAAACAGTTGCCTTTGATGTTCTCATTAATTAGGTCTTAGTCAAAAAATCAAGTTACTGTAGCACCTCAGCAAGCTCTGCATATCATCTCAGCCATTGCATGGGTTCTCTCTGCTTGCAGGAGGAACTGGAAAAAGAATGGGTTGTCCTGAGTTTCACATGCATTTGTGGGTTTCCCAATGATCTGATTAGCGTGTCTGAAAAGGCACTGGTCTTTCTCCAGTCTGCAGCAACCGGCTGCCCTTGCTCTATCTCTCAGCTAAATCAAGGCTCATCTAAAAACCAGAGATTCTAGGTTCCTCCAGGTTCTGCCACCCAGCTGCCACCTGGATCCTCACCTAAAACCAAAATTTTTCCAGGCTTCTCCTTGACCCTGGCACAGAACACCCCAGCAGTCTCCTAGCTCCTAATTTTAATATGCTGGAGAAGTTAACCCCTTTCCTAAATATTAACAAAAACAAATAAAAACGTGTTGGTCACACCATCAAAGTTAAGAGACATACTGGCCAAAGTGACCAATGATGGCAATCTATTCAAACAGCCACCTAAACAAGGCTGCTGAGTGTATCTCTATCCTCCTCTCTTTGAGGCATTGAGACTAATATTTTACATGAGACTTGGCAGGGATGTGTTCTCCTTAGCTCTATCAGTGGCTAGAAGCCCCTTGACAACTCTGTAACAGCCCTTTTCTGTGTAAAGCAGACAATAGCCTCTCTCAGAGCAAGAGGTATTTCACTGAGGTGTCAACCTGAGCAAGCCTCCATGCTGTGACTTTGTAGCAGTGTCACTATTTAATTTAGAAGCCTTCATCTTTAAAAGCTTTAGGATATGTCTGGAAACATAGCCACAGCCATTTCTCCTGCCATCCTGACCTGGTCTTGCTCCATTAGAGCAAAGGGAGCTCTGCAGGCTGGCAGCCACTGGGGGAAGAGGACTCAGCTTGGGGCTGCCCCATGCAGTTGCTGTCATTAAAACCCATCTCCCCGTTCACAGAGAGGTGCAGGAAGGGTGATTTCTTCACCCCACATGGGCAGTGACCCTTTTCTCTCTTTACATTCTAGTGTTGATTACAAAACAGAACCATGAAAGAGTTGGAACGAACATTACTGTGGGGATGCAGGCCGCAGCTGGATTGAAAATTAATTTAGGGCCTAAATTCCCTGTATTCCCTCTGGAGATCCTTCCCTGGGTTTTGAATCCAGGGTCCAGTGCAGGAGGGACTCAAAGGGGTGACCAGGTTCAGAGTAAAGTGCAACTCATGCAGCCACTCACACTGTATGTGGGCACTGGAACCTTCGGTTCTCCTTTAGTGGGAACATGATGGCTGTTATCGTGAATATATACCTTGAAAGTACACTTCCAAACCAAAATCACTCCTTTTAAATATGGGGTTATGGACTCTCATCATCCACAACAGAAGCCCTCCCCTGGTAAGACTGAGCAGGTTGAAAACATTTCAGATTCACAGCCACCATGCTGGGGAGAGCAGTGACCACAAACCAGGTCTCTGAGCCTGGAGCAGACACCCATTCTCCAGACATGTTGCCTGATGTTTTCTCTCATGAGCTGTGGTGCCTCCCTAAAATCCACTCGAACTAATTTTTTCCTGAAACAGCTCATCTAAAGGGATGCCAGATGATGTCAGAGATGCAGCCTGAACATTTGTCCGCACTGTGTGTGCTATTGTGCTGAATATTTTTTCTGGGCAGAGACATCCACTCTGTTTCTGTCATCATCTATGCAAGGTGTCCAGCACACCTGCAGCGTGTATTTTTATGGACTACAGCAACTTCGAAGGAATAAATTGAAGTGCCTGAACCCAGCATAAAGGCTAAGCATAGGGTAGACAGCAAGTAGGACGCTTTATCATGGAACAAGTTTGTGAAAATCAGTGATTTCAAGATAAGAAAGAGAGGGCAGGGAAATGTTCTACCCTCTGGGACTCAGTTGGAGCTCCCTGTAGATGTCTCTTGACATTAACAAATGGCCCTTATTTTCTCTCATAGTGGCCATAACTGCATTCTTTATTCCCCCTTTTCCCATATGAAAATGTTGCTTAAAATGAGACTCAATTCTCCATGGAAATACTGAAAATACAGGTGCCAGAAAATGAGATGTTTTCATTAGCAGTCAGTGTAGCCTTCATACAAAATTGACTTTCATAGTTACTTTACCCCATGTAATTACACAGCAAAGCCCTGTTTAACATTTCACTATGTAATGGAAATTTTCTATTTCAAATCAGATCAATGTTAAGAATTACTCAGACATTTCAAGAGATAATAGCTGTAATTAAGGTGGTTCTAGTGATGTGTTCCTATTATAATGTGGTGGAAGGTTCTTTGATAGTCTTGCTGACTGCACTAGTCACGATTGTTTTCATTAATATTGACACTATTCTCTTATCAGACAAACAGAAAAGGAGATTAATCAAAATACTGTGCTGGTTTCCTATTCTCTGAGTCCCTCTTTTGGACTGATGCTCAATTCTTAGTTTTCAGTTGGAATAAGGAGCAGTTTTTGTAAGATGTGCAGGCAGCTTCACACCTGTTATTTAAGGCAAAACTGTGAGAAAAAGAGAGAGAATTATTTTTTGAAAATCCAAAAATAAAGCACTGATGAAATTTAAATGCTACAATTTCTAAACATCTCATTTGTTTCCAATTTGTGGGTCAGTGATGTGAGACTGCTGGAGTGTGTTCAGACTGGGGAATGAGGTGAGCATGTATACATGGGTTAATTATCTTGGGAAAAAAATTGCACAGACCAAGGCACGTGAGCCATTTGGGGTTGTGAGGCTGACTTGGCTAAATGGGGGCCTTCAGTGGCAAGGCCCCGTGATGATGGTTTGGGACAAGCAAAGAGTGTGTTGAGTTTCAAAATGATGGAAGAAAAGAGACTTTCATTTCCAGCAGAATCAATGAAGTTAAACAAGAGATGGATTTGACTTTAAAAGTCCTATAAATGTTGATTTTTCCTGGGTATCATTTTTACACAGTCAATTGAAGCTGTCAGAGTCAGCTTCTCCTGAACGAAGGTGTCACGTCAAGTCATCCAGATAAAAGTTATGTCAAGTACCAAAAATGAGAAGGGCCAAGACAACCAGGGAGCATGACAGTAGTGCAGGACATGGTCTCATACAACTCACAGTGAAAAGGGAAGCAAAGGAACAGCTTTGTTCTGAGGAAATTCACACATTGATTTCTAAATCCAGGAGTTTGCCAGTTAAACAAGCAAAGGAAGAAAAACAACCATAAAAATGCACATTTGGGAACACCATACATATTGACCACTACACCTGTGGCTGCTAAATGTCCTTTGGAAATACATCTATGAAATATGATGAGTCAGTTAAAAGTTTGTTTCAGTAGATTTGTATACTATGAAGAAATAGAAAACTCTGAATCCCTTAAACCAAATTTTCTACAGGAAAAGCATGAAAGTACCAAGAGAAAACTATATTTGCAAAGATTTTTATTCACTTTCTGCTTTCAAATACTAGTTAACATGATGCAGCCTCCAAAAATGTGTGTGATAACCACAGAAATTGTTGCTGTTTTCACATATCTAATGCAAAACAAGTATTTCTGGGTAACCCTTCAAATGTGAAATATTATCTTGTGTTTTGTACACAGAGGTACATAGAAGTATCCTTCAAATTTGCAAAATGGAATCAGCTATACTTTATCAGATGCATCGCCCAGCTTTGTATATGCAGGAACCTAAAAGGTTGATATTACCAGACCTTGAGACCAAAGGACTTGGTAGATCATTTATTACTGAAATGAAAATAATTTTTAAAAAAGAAAGAAAAAAACCCCAAACAAACAAAGCCAAAAAAAGCTCCGCAAAGAACAAGTTGTCTCTGCAAGAAGTCTCAAAATGCCTCTTTCCTGCCATAATGTTGACTTTCAGAGGCTACAAGTTTATAAAATGATGTCTCACTGGTGATTGGCTCGCTGACCTCTGTAATGTGGGCTCAAATCCCATTACGCCTGACATTTTGTTTTGCTTAGAGGGGATCTGCAGCTCACTGAGGCTGTAGTCCCACTGGGATATGGCTCTCCCTTATGGTCCTTGCAAACAAGACAGCATGTATGTCTGTTTTCCTGCTCTCTGGTTTCTGGCCAGGACACAATAAAAAAACACGAACTCTTGTGGGAATGGAAAACTAACTAAAAGATATCGTGAAACCTCATTCTCTTAGTTCTACATATAACCTTTCAATCCATGATTACAAATTATTTCTTGCTAATATTTTGTAAAATGCACTTTTGAACTCACTTTCTGGAGGCTATGCAGGCACTTATTAAAAGCTAGTAAAACTAGTTGTGTGAAGCCTCTGTCAAAATCAGTATTTAAAAAAAATAAATCCCAGACTTTTACAAAAAAGAAAAATATATTGTGACACTGACATCTCAAATTCATTACTGCTCAGTGTCTGTTGAATAAAAACTATTGGCTGTAGAGGATATGAAAAGCATAGGATTTCAATAAAGAGGAAGTGTTTTATAATTCTTTAAATAAGAGCTATGGTTGTATAAAGTCTTTAAAAAATATTTTTCCCTTTAGGTTAAGAGTTGCTGTAGTTTTTGTGAGGCGGGACAGGATATGCTTCAATTTATACTTCAATAGATAAGAAAAAGTTCTACTGATACAAGTAGGATTAAACAGAGGGGAAACAGACAATAGACCTGCCATCACGGGGAAATACAAAGAGCAAAAAAAAAGTACATCTATATATGGAAATATATCAAAGGGGATGGTAGAGAACTATTTCCCGTGTCCAAAAGAATAAAAACTGTAGTTTAAGATAAGAGTAATAACAATTAGAATGATATAAAGACTGAAGGAAGAGAGAGAAACAGAAGAACATACTTAAAGGCATAACTCTTTATGCTGATAAGTCACATCCTACATCACATTTGAGGTACAATAAAACAATAGTCGTTGTACCGTGCTAAATTTGTTACAAGTTGTTCAAAGATGGTAATAAAGCATGTCTGATAAACAGCAGTGTGGAGGATTTTTCTGCTGGTGGTCCTGCACTCCTGACCACAGCTCTTCCCTTAGAGGAGTGTGAGCATCCATGAGTAAAACTGCACCCCTGCTGGTTTGAGGAGTTAATGCTAGGGCCTGATTCCTTGTTTATGGTTTTTGTGAACCATTGTAAAGCTCCATTATTGTGGCTGTGGTTTGTGTTGCTGCCAGGGTGATAAAAAACAGTTTCAGAATTTAAAGCCCTAGCTCTGTGCTGGGGTTAAATAAGCACTTAGGACTTGTTTGGTCTGTGAGATTATCATCAATGAAAATAGAAAATGAGCATAAATTGAGTATGTACTTAAGAGCCTTGTGTAATCCGTGTTTACATCTCTATTCATGTTGACTGAAGGCAATTCCTGATTAATTTTTACAAAACTGAGTATAATCGGAACATTTCATTGTGTTTCCTGGTGTGGAAAACATAACTAGAAAGACCCTAGTAGTGTCAAGTGTGGGTCTGTCACACGTAGGAGACAGAAATTGTGAAATGTGGGGAATTTTTGGCAAAACATTCTCCTCCACAATTTTCTCATGGGAAAAGAAGAAAGAATTATATGGGCATGATAGTGTAGGCATGAAACTTTCTGAATATTCAGTCAAAGCCTTTGGAATACGGAAGTATGTGGCAGAAATGATGCTGTTGCCATTGGGCTCTGGGACTACACTCATGGTCCAGGAGTGATAGGAATCTTTAAGTTCAATAAGGGTTACAAGTATTTACTAACTCTAACAGATTTGAAAAAACCCCAAGCATGTGTAGGAGCTTCACTCTCGTCAGGCTTCTGTCCTTCCAGTTTTCCAGTTTATTGAAACCTTGTAGGTTATTTCAGTTTGGGTGAGACGAGAACTGTCCTCCAGAAGTGATGTTACTCTGTGGCTTCATCCTGAGGGTGACATGTGTGAGGGTGACACACAAATCACACATGGTGTGTGTGGTTTCCCCATGGGAAGGATCTACCACGTTATGTTGCAGATTTAAATCCCACAACTGAAAGGCATCACAAAAGCTCTTGCCATTTGATGCGAGTTACATAAAAGGCTACTATGTGCAGTCTGCCAGCTTGTGGCAGATGGCTTTCTGTACATAACACATAAACTTTGATGTTACTGAATTTCTGTAATAGCCATTTTATTTCTGCACAAATACACTGCCGTCCATCCAATATTTTAAATGCACAAGGCACAATGTTCACCAAAGTAATGACTTCACACATATAAGATGACCATCAGAAACGTCTAGTAGCTCCACTCTGAGAGCACTGAGGGGATGTTTTTGAGGAGATGCTTGCTCCTATCCTAGGAGAATGGGCAGGGCAGCATTTCACGAGGGCAGAAGAACAGCAACCTCTCTTCTGAGCAGCTTATCTGCTGGTGGGCAGAGACATTGCTAAGGGGACACACAAGAGGCAGCAGCGAGTGAACGTCACAAAGGAGTTGGTGGATTGAGGAGGCCCCCATGCAAACCCCACTCTCCAGCCTGACAGCACGGTGCCTCAGCTCCCCACCACTCCCATAGCAGCACAGAACACACTTCTATGAGGAGCAGCAGGCAAATCATTCAAGGGAAACACAACCACAAGCACTTCCCCAGCTATGGGTTAATTTTCAGCCCGAGACACAAAGCTAGTTCAGATTTCTGAATTTTCCCGTCCTTGTTCACATCGCAGTGGTTTAGCAGGATCTGGCGGAACTTGTCCAGGTCCACCCCGCTAATGCTGGGCTGCAGGCCAAAAGAAAAAGAGTGCTGAGTGAGAAAATGGCTGTGGATTTCCCCAGCTTCTAAAGCAGCCCACCATGTAGCAGCTGGGAAATCCACCCAAGGAAGAATGATCAAAAGGCCCCACATCATTTCATATGCCATGGGGAAGCAAACAGAAGATGGGGAAAGGGTGCCCTGCACAAGCAGAAGGTGCATGGAACTGTACGTGACTGTATAGAAATGCACCACGACTTTTGTGCTCAGTCAAGGCCATCAGTATTTGATCCATACAAAAAAAAACTTCAGAAAGTTGTGCAATACAGGTCTCTCTGCTCTACCAGACCTGTCCTTTCATCTGGTTTCCTCTCTCAAACCTGCTGTGCAAGGACTAATGTGACATTTCTGTCAACATACTGCTATTTTACAGGCTAGTCAGCAATAAATAAAAATACCTTTTGGGGATCAAGTTCATTTTGAAGACACATGTTACAGGCTACACAGTCTCAGTATGCTCCTAATGCCGTACTGAATGCTCTGCTTCCCACCTTCTCGGGAGGGGATCAAATTCACATGCACAGCTTGTGGTGTCCAAGGGCAATGCTGATGAAGGCCCTTAGGCAAAGTACAAATTTCCTTCCTTTACACACACTCAGAGCACAAATCCAGCCTCCTGCCTGTCCCCACACCCTTCCCTGCACACTACATGTCCAAAACACACAGATGCAGCCATCAGCACCCAGCTGAGTTGTCTGCCCTCTCCTGAATGGACATGGCAGCACAGATATCTCACACTGTGTGGAAATGCAACAGCTCAGGCTCAGAGGAAGCTAAAGAACAGATTCTGTTTGGATCAATCTTAGACTGCATTTGGAAACTCAGGATAATCCAATGAAGACAGACTCTTCTGTCCATCAGGAGCTGAAGAGACATACCGGGTATAGTATTCTTGATTACAGATAGACCTCAAGTAATTTTCAATTGTAGCCCTGAGATGAACTAATGAACCATGAGGTCATTCTGGTGAGAACCACATCCACAAGGAAAACAGAAGAAAGAAATTGTGATGACCCATCCATATCAAGTCATGCTGTAACATCTGCCTAATTTAAAGTACGAACTAGAATTAACCTTTTAAAAATAGAGTTGCTGAGGGAAGCTGTATTAATTTGTGAGGCAGAATTTCTGTGATACAGTGAAATGCTCAATAGTATGTATACTGAGATGGTGAAATTCCCTTCTGCTGATGATCAAACCAAAATTTGACTCTATGTTCTTACTAGCGTCACTGTGTACATAGTCTTTCCAAAAGCACTGATCTTAAAGAAATACAGGGTTATTAACAGGCAGAGCCATGAAGATACCTTGACCAGTTCCATCATGTCTTTGACAAACCCATCCACTTCTGGGCCTTCAAGTGCTCCTGTTTTACTCTGAAAGAAGGAATAAACATCAAAACTCCCCAGTGAGTCAAAACCACTACAGTCAGTACCACCTCCTGGTCACCAAGCTTTGTAGCATAAAGTTCACAGAATCATGAAATGGTTTGGGTTGGAAGTGACATTAAAAATCATCCAATTCCAACCATTCCAAGGACACCTTCCATTGGCCCTGGTTGCTCAAAGCCCCATCAAACCTGGCCTTGAACACTTACAGGGTTGGGAAATCCACAGCTTCTCTGGGCAAACCTGTTCCAGTGCTTCACTACTCTCATAGTAAAGAATTTCTTCCTAATATCTAGTATCTAAGACCCCTTTGTTTTTCCCAAACCATCTCTTCCCACCAAATGGAAGCAATATCTTCCACCACCCTGAGGGAGCTGTGTGACTGTCAGAAGCAGCACTGAATTGCTGATGTCTTACAGGCAGTTCAATGGTTGTGCCTATCCTGAGCCAGACTCCCTAAACAGCCATGGGTTTGGTATTGGAAGGGGGGTTATTTTGCAATATGGTGGTGATGCAGGTCCTGGAGTGCCAGAGACTGTGAGTGCTAAATCCACCACCTCCTCTGCCTCCCTTGCACCTCCTGCAGGAAAACTGCTAATGCAGCAGCACTGGCCGTGGCAATGGAGAAACTCGAAATGGGTTCTTGACAGAAGATCTCTGCGCATTGCTCCTCTCTGTCCCTACTCTACCCCTCCCAGTCTGGCATCTGGGCTCATGGGCCATGGGCTGGGGCACAGCTGCCACTCCTCAGTGACTCCAGCGGGAGTCATCCAGCAGCACATGCTAAACCTGCCATTTACAAACAGCAAGGGAATGAACTGACTCATGGAACTCACAACGTCATAGTGTGCAAAGATCTTCTCAAAATCTCTCCTCCTTTCTTCTGTGCTGCAAGCCTGTGCACAGAGAGGACAAACAAATGAAAAATTAAAGCAAAAATTTCAAGTTTGGGCCCACGTCACCTTAGCTGAGAGAGACAGGATCAATGTATCAAAAATTAGTGCTACTTACATCCATCTTAAATTGTAGAAGGAAATTTTCCTGGAGTGCCAGAATCCTGAATGGAGAGATTTAAATTATGATCTTTTCACTTTGTCATCTGCACATGAACTATTCTGAGCTCTCCTTGTTTGCAAAGCAAAGGGATATTAGTTTAAAGGCCTATAAAAGAGAAAAATGCCTGTGGGGTTATTTACAGAGGGCTGTTGTGTGAACACACAGCTTCCTCCTGTCTGATGGGGCACAGAGGGTGCCCTTTGGTTCACCACAGACATGCCTATTAGCATCATTGCTTATCCCAGAGCATTTCTGGTGGTCCTGCACAACAGAGGGTGTCAGCTTCCGAAGCAAGAGCTACCAGACTTGTAACTGGATTGCTGTGCTGCATTAAAGAAAGTGATTTATGGCTCTCTCTTAGAGGGAGACTTGGTGGTTGTAAAAGTGAAGGACAAAGTAATACTGGCCTGTGCACCAAGGCTTGCAGAATTCCTCTCTTTTCATCTCCTAAAGCCTGTCAAGCACTGACAAATCCTTTTCTCTCTCCAAATGCTCTGCTAACCCTGAGGTTTTTAGAGTCCATGGCACAGGGCATGCTGAGCTGTGTCCACACATGGAGGGATCTGGAGTCTGAGAAATGTTCTCAGACTGGAAGAGAGCCTCAGGTTGCCTGGTTCCCAAAAGGGAACTGTATTTAAGAGAAAATTGTAACAGCAACCCCCTTTAGATAGTCTCCAAACTGCCTCAAGTTCTTCTCATATATTTCATGGTCAAAGGGAACTGCTGTATGCAGTGCAGTCATTTGTGCTGCAATTTGTCAGGATCTGATGCAGAGAGTAACAATGGCAAACCAGCACCTCTGTCCCCTCATCCTCTAAACTGGTCTTTTAAGACTGTATCTGCAAATTTAAAGTCCTATCCAACCAATGCACATAGTTTTACAGAGAGAGGCATACTGTCTATCTCTAGGCGGTGAAAATCATCCAAAAGCCTCTGAAGTATCAAGGACAGAAAAGAGACAGAGGCCCATGACTGAGTCCCCAGCTTCATTCACAAGCATCTTGCCTTGGGCCTCCAAATTCTTTCCTACTACCATTGCTAAACTCCTGTGGTGGCACTTTCATGATTCAAAATTCAGTAACAATTCTTTGCAATATCTGTTGCACATAACGATGCAAAATAAATGCATGTTTGTGACCCTGTTGAAAGGATTGTCATCCTTCTTTTGGAGAAACAGAGCCACTGGCTGCTTTGCCACCTCCTAGGAAGCACCTCAGACTATGCCAGAGCACATTGATGTTGTACAGACAGATCCTGGTATTGCTACTGTCACTGGCTCTATATTCTCAGATTATTACAATGGGGACTACGTGTTGGAGACGTGGGATCAGAGCAAATCTAATTCAAAAGGAGGTAGAATTCAACTGCACGTCCCTGGAGGGAGAGCATCACCTTGCGTAGATCTACCACTGTGAACTGAAACACCCCTTCAACATTATTAAATCCCACCTTGCCAGGTCATTCAGGTCCAGTCGTCCATCTTTGTTTTTGTCAAAGATTTTCATCTATAAATCAAGAAGACAGAGATAAAATAGATGGGCCATGAGGAGTACACAAATACAAAAAAAAGCCAATATACATTTTGCTCAGCAATGTGTCCTTCCTTCTGCTTGCTCAGGGTACTTGCCCAAACCCTGGGCAGCATGGCATCCTGTGCTAACACTAAGTGCAAGGGTGGCACAAGGGAATAGCAAAACCCACCAGCTTTCTGACAGCAACAACTCAAAGCAATCAAATACCAGTATTGCTCCTTTCCCACCTTACATGGGGATAAAACAGGTTTTCAAAGACCTTCAGAAACTAAATACTGACATTGCCTTGGCCCTGAAAAAAATGCCAGAAAAACGGGGGAATTTCTAAACAAAGGACTTTCCTTCCACAAAGGACTCCATCCTTTGACTGTTGCTGTGGCTTCTGAGCAGCTGAGGTGCAAATGCCACCTTCTAATCATCACTCAGGTCAGGATTTTACACCACTAAAGCTGTGGGGCTTGCTTGGCTCAAGGCCTGCTGGTAGAATGCACTAACACTTGGAAGAAGGTTCAGGCTGCCAACATCAAGAGATTAAATGTGAACTCAAAACTTAATATTTATCTTTTCCTGAATAGCATCATTTTGATGAGCCATCACATACATACATACATATATATATATATAAAAATAAATATTTGGTTCTGCATTTCTCGTCAAGGCACAAAAAAGGGTCTGTTACCAAGAAAGGGGTGGGGGTTATGTTTAATGAGTTGCAAACCTGAATAACTCATGGCTCAAAGTTCTAGAAAAAAATATATTCCCCATTGTGGGGAGGGGGGGAAGATGAATATTTTACTATGACAGATTACCTTTCTATGTCAAATACTCAATTCAGGAATATGCATTAATCTTACCTTGATATATCACATTTGCTTGTTTAGTGCTTGTGCAGAGTAATTGGTTCACTACAGATCTTTTGTGTATTGCATAGCTGCTGGAGAAGGCCCAGACCAGCCCCTATCTGACAAAGCTCAGAGGGACAGGATTATCCCCTTTGAACATGTGGGAGCCAGCAGCATGTCCTGAGCCATTCCCAGGAATGGAGCCAGGGCAGAGACCAATAATCATGGGAGAAAAGGCAGCATCTGGAGAGCTGCCATTTCTCAGGGAGATTTTGCCTGCGCTGTCAGTACTGCTTCTTCCCTGCCCATTGCTCAAGGGCAGCATGGACAGCAAGTCCGTGGTAACCCTTTCTTGTACCACGTTTAGACTGAGATTCTGCAACAATTATTCTGAGTATTTTACACTTGGGAGGTTTGGGTGGAATTTTTGAAGGCATTTGGCATGGGCTCACCTTTCTTCCCACTGAAAGACAGCATGAAAATCCTATGAATGATTGAAGGCCCATATTGAGATATTTAGAAAAATGGCATCAAGAAAGCCATGTGGATGTTCAGTGGCACAAAGAAAGCTATTTTCCCATTTAACTGGCCTCTGCCAAACACATGCTCTGCGCAGAGCCACTACATGACAGAGGAAAGACTTCCAAATTGTCCTTCGCTCTAGAGCTGGGGAGACAAATAAAGCTGCCAGGCCATCCTGAGGACTCCCCTCTGGCTGAATCAGTCCAAGCTGTTTCCTTCCAGCTGATCTAACCTCTTGCATAGTGCTTCTTGCCCCATTAGATCTCCCATAGCAATATGGCACTTTTCCCTGGTCTCTGCTGGAGCAGCAGTGGGACAAGGCTAGAGGAAGGGATGGGAGCAGAAGCTGTCTTTGCTGGTGCCACCAAGGGGAGAAATGTCCTTGCAATGACAGCCTCTCACTGCCATCAGAGAGACAAACCCAAGCCTTCAGTACTTGGCTCATAAAGAAGTTATTCTGCAGGTCATAGAAAATGATTAATGTTCTTTCTAGAAATAAATAAGCCCGGATAAGATTTTAAAAGCCTCTCTCCAAATGGACCATCAATGCCTAACCACATTTTGTTTATTGTTTGAGGACAGAGAGAAATACCCCTACTACTTCATTTCTGCACACTCTCCACCATAGCTGACTTTGCTGCATCCAGCTTATATCATTGCTCAAAAATATTCTGCCTAAAGGAAGCTTATGGAGACAACACCTAAATAGATGACTAGAGAAAGTACCAGCATGTGAGTGGTGGGAATCCCATAGTCCTTGGGTTCTACAGTACCTTCAGTGCTTTTGAAAATGTCACTCTAAATCCCTTGGTTTATGCCACCAAGGAACTTTAGTTACCCACATGGTCCGTAGGAACTCAGCACAAAGCAGCGCAGCTGGTGGGGAGAGACAGAACAGCATTTGCTGGGAAAGGACAGCTTTTGGTGGGAAACACAGGGCCCAGCTTTCAGGAACTCTCCTGACCGGTCCGGCCAGCTCTGGCTGAAGGCACTGGTCTTTGGTTCATACAAAAACACAGTATCCTTACCAAAACACACTAAAACTTACTGCCTTTAGCAGTCTTTGTACTTCACTTGGGTTCTCCTACATGTTTCTGAGCTCCTGAAAGTGTGTTTTATTTTCTCCCATTTCTGCTGCATCTCAGAATTACTGTCTTGAAACTAACATTCAGTGCTTCAGCCTAGACTTCAAATTCAGGTTTGTTTTCCTCTCTGTGATGCCTCAGAAAAGCAAACAACTGCCACAACTACCCTGAATATAGTTTTTCAAACACATGCAATATTTTGATCATCCATGCCAGCCAACAGAAAGGAAAAAAGTCTGGCTGGAAGAGCTAGGCCAAGCTAATTCTTGCCCAGTGACTAACACATGAAAGATGGAAAATATGTAGGGAAGAAAGGCTAGTGTTCACTGAATTAGTTCAGGTACCACAGCTAATAAGATGGACCTAATCCTGTTATCGGGACAAGTGGAGCTCATGCATACCCACTACATGGTAATCATGTGCTGCATTTCTCGGGGAACAGCCTGGGGAAATGTTTTTTAATTAAACTTTCAAGTTTCAAGCATGTGAGTTTTTGATCTGATCTGCTAATTGTGTGCATGAGTACACAAAGAATGACAGAGGGTATCCACCCCATATGACCAAGCATACATCATGGGAGAGGCAGATAATTGAAATGGTTATGAGGTTGTTTCTAATTTAAACGTTTGCCTTCACACAACATTTTGATATATTAAATTTGATGGATTTTCAGTTTACACTCTTGAAAGGTATATTTACGCTGCCAGGCTGATATGAAACATCTCAATGTGGTTAAGGACAAGGTCTGGCATGTTTAAATAGCACTCAATTTTACTAAAAGCTCTGTTGCATCTAGCAGTATGCTTTATAAAATGATGCATTTCCTTTACTGTCAAGCTACCCCATGTTTTAAAGTGCTTGCACAAATTAATTCACTGACATTTTAATGGCAGTGCACCAAGGGCACACCCTCTGTTTGTCTGAATGTACTCTGATGCACTCTGAGACAGAGAATATGGAGGAGCTTGGTTTCCAAATAAAAGTTGCTACATCTCCATTTTTTTAAAGCGCAAAATCAAAACTGCCATAGGCTTTTAATTCAGCAAAGGAAATTCCTCTGCTTTTTCTCAGTCCAGTATTGTAAAGCCACTGAAACACCACATTGTGATAAACATATGCATTCTTTGAAGAGCAATATAAATCTGAATTATTTTCCATGATAGAGATAAGGAAAGAAGTAAACAACCAAAATAAGTAGTTCTGTGACCAACAGACTCACTAAAACCTTCTTTTATACCTTATCTGGTTCTCTTTCTTCGTGTTTAATAAAGTGGGACACTGAGAGAGTCAGTTTTACTTGACATCCTACTCTCACAAATAAACTTTAATACATATATCATGGGCACCTATGCCCAACAGCTGAAACAAAAGTTGGCCGGGGAGTACAGAGGTAATTGAGGCTGTATACAGACAGGCACCAGCCCAAGCTGCAGGACTGCCTATGGCTTCTTTCTTTAGGGAAGGATGGGATCACAAAGGCATTTACAGAGTGTCAGGAAGGCCCAGTGGCCAGCAAGTTACCTTCAGGACAAAAGCTCAGTGTGCTGCCCAGCCAGACCTCCTGTGTTACATAGACAAGCTCTGTAGCACAGGATTTCTAAGAGTGTTTTGATTCCAAAGAGACCAAGGCATTATTTGTTGGGGTGTTCAAAAGCCTGCAGGCTCCTGAGTTCTGCTGGTTTTGATCTTCAGAAATGAAGTTTGAGCTTAAATGAGATTTTCTGCTTCCCTTGGCTTATGCCACAGCAAGTGTGGTGCAAAACTGGAGGTGACAGCACCACTGGCATTAAATTGAGAAGTGACACAGGAGGCAGATTTGTGTCCATCAGCTGTGCGGGCCTTGTCGGGCACTTGGGAGAGAGGCCAGCATGGGCCACTACCATGAAGAGAAGGAATGAACAAAGACTGCACTTTAGGAAACAATCTTATAGGCTACCCTCTACTCCTATGGTATTTCTAGAGTTCTGGGAAGTTTTCTTGGTGTGTTCACAAGCATAACAAATTCTGTTTAGGCTTTTTCTCAATATAATAAATATTTTTCTTTCCATTATTACACCTTTTGTTTGGTGGTCATAGGAAACTTTGTTAACAAAGGTATGCTAGCTTGACTAGTAAGATGTTAAGGGTTTAAATCACCTGAATTTTCTGGCTCTGGCTTTTTATTTACCCACACAATCACATTGGCATCAGCACTGAGCACAGATAGACTTTCACAGCCATGGAACTGTCCACACTGAAACTCTGACATTATCCTTGCAGAGGGGACAGGCAGCAGCCACAAAAGCACCATAAATCCGCCCAATGTACAATAATGGTAGTCCACATTGCATTCTTGTGAACATAGATCATCCTCAGGGAGAAGACAACCTCTTTCCCTTTGCACTGAAAAGATGAGGAGCCCTAAGCTGCAGGCTTGTGTACTTGGCATATAGCTCAGTACCCAGGAGAATCTTTGCAAATAATCCCAGAAAAACCCTGGTGTCATTACAGCTGGGAAAAATATCTATTCTGACTTCTCTGGGGTTAAGATTTCATCCTCAGTCATCGCCATCTACAAGCTTTCAAATTATGTAGTTCATGACAAATACTTGTTATTAGTCACTGCCCTTATATTACTTCCTCTCTAGAATATTATCCTGTGGTAGGCAAAGATGGCATGCTGGCTGGACAAGAACTATCCTTTGCATTTTACTGTAATATAATAATGCTCAGATTAAAGGAAATTTTTATGCTTCACCTGACATTATCAACATAAAGCAATGAAAAAAGTGAACGTCAGTGTTGCATGTGTGACTGTTCTAGCAGAATAAACAACTTAAATTGCTGAAGTTTGACTCAGAAATGAGCTTGCCCTGCGTGCAGCTTGTAGACATTGCGATTACAAACCAGAAGTAACATGCTGCTATCTGGGAAGTTGTGGACTATCAGAAACCATATCTGAAATCTAGTTCATATCCTGGTATTTACAATATTCTGCTTAAGTGCACGGCTGTATGCTGCAGGAACAGGTAAGGGAATTTGTCACTCATAAAAAAATGTTGCCAAATGCATATGTGAGATGAGTATTTCTGAGCTGAAACTTCACCAGGACCCAGAAACCTACTAACAGCTTGATCTTGGGGTCTGAGGGGAGGTGGGAAGGATTGAGAAAGTTGTTCTACTGTCACCATCCACAGTATCCTCATCGTGAAGCATCAAGGGGGCCGGTCTTCATTTCTGCATCTTGTGTTAATTCAGGAAGGCAGAAAATTCTCACCATGCTATTCAAACCCTCCATCTATTTTCAGCTATGCTCACTCTGTCTCCCAAAGCACACACTGCAGGACCCCTGGGGCCTCTTCTTCAGAGGCTCAGAGCAATACCAGGCTTCACTTCAACCTCCAAGCACTTGCTCCCTGACAACAGCTCTTGGTCGGTGCCCATGGGAAGGCAACAAACCTAGAGACTGTTTTCAAAGACTCAGAACTGCAAATGGGTACATATAAAGAACTATTAATACACACTTAATGACTATTAATAGAAATATATATCCATGTAGACACGGAAAAAAACCCGTAGGAACAGTGCCTACAAAGGGACTTCCTCAGCACAGCATTGTCATTTCAATTCCCCCATGAAGAGTCTTGAGAACTCAAATGTTCTTCTGTGGTTTTCTTCAGTGACTTTAGTGCTCTTTAAGATTTGATTTAGCAGACTCACAGAGTTTGTGCAATACTGATGTGTTCATTACCTGTTGTCTTTATAGGAGTTCATCACTAGTTCATCAAATCCCTGATCTATATCAGTGTTCTCTGAAGAAAGGATGTCAAGGTCACAAGAGAAGAGAATAGCCTCTTAAGAAGCGGCTGCTAAGCAACCTGATAAAGTGATGTTCCTTTCCAGAGACAACCAATTTCTTCTAAAATAAATACTCTCTCCCTCTTCTCAGCATTTTTTATTTTAATGTGGTCTGAGATCATTCATAGCAGCACAAGGGGTAAGAATTAAGCATGCCCTGCTTGGTTGATACGGTATCTGCTCACACTGCTCACAGACTGCAAATACCCAGCAAAGAACCATAAAATGCTGCCTTTTTTTGTTTGTTTGTTTCCCCTCAAGCATGGGCTGGCTTCTTTAAAATGATAGTTTTTGCCTTTTCGGCTTTATCTCTATCTCCAGAAGGCCATAGGGTCCACTCAGGATATCAGTAGCTGCTTAAGATGTGTGCAGCCAGCTGTGTGTGTACAGAAAAGAGGGCAGAGATCTGTATATTCCTATGGAGACAGATGGGTTTACAGCTCCTTGGGACAAAGCTTATTTCAACTGAATAATAATTACATTGGCCCTTGAAAGCCCTGAGCTGGATAGACGGGCCACCCTGTGAGACCCTGTAGTTGTGTGCAGCAAAAACAGATCCTGCTCCCAAGGACTTGGTGCTCTAAAAACATAAAAGGGTGAGAGCAAGGCAATAGGGGAGAGAAATTTGTATGTCCAAGCTGCAGAAAATGAATCACTGCTGCTGGTTGTCAAAGATGTAACAGAAAGTCTGTTGTCAGGAAAAAAAATGGATGGGCCACTGTTCCATTTATCCTAAAAAGTGGTGATGGTGGCCGAGTCCAGAAGCAGTGGGACTCTGCACTCCAGCAGCCTCTCACTCCATGTGGGAAAGGAGAGAGAGAAAGCAAAAGGTTGCCATTACCCTGATGGGCCTTGACATCAAACCTTTGAGTCACTTTTCCCTCTTTAATCCAGCCCGGCAAATGCAAGGCTGAATCTTTCTGCCCTCCTTGGAATTTTGCATTCTTTCTTCAGATAACTTCCTATGCAATCATTTGTGGAGTGTGCCTGATGTTATAGGATACTGCCCATGCGGATAATTTGCTGTTACATACGGAATTCATATCCTCTATTTTATTCCAGGATATCATAGGATAAGATTATGCCTGTGGTAATTTCACACCATGTCTTAGTTTTTGGGATCAGGTGTGTTTATAAACATACTCGATCTTCTTAGCTTAGAGAAAAGAATTGCAAGGAAAAAAATAATCATCTGCCATATTCTCATTTTCTAATAACCATTAACATCCCTGATTCTTTTGACATTGCAGCTTGGAAAACCTTTGTCCTCAGGAGCCAGATTTGCATTTCAGATCATAGATTTCCCTAGATATACAATGCATTCCTTTTCCCAGATCAAATCTTATCTTCTAACATAAAGATTAGAGTGCCTCTCTGGAGAGACAAAGCCCTTCTACAAGAAACCATGGGAATAGAAACCAGACCTCCTGTCTCTCAGCCCTGGGCTGCATTGATACCTCGCTGCTTTGGGGTAGTGGAATCTCAGATCTTTCTTGGGAAATTAAAGGGAAAGGAGTTGGAGGAAATGAACCACCCACTCACTGCCTACAAGCTTCAGATTGCCTATTCCCCAGCACTTGATCAGGGATTAAGCACCAGGGATGGAAACCTTAATGGAACAGAATGAAAGATATTTGCTACCACCAAATGCTACCAGAAAGATTTTTGTCTTAGCTGTAACTTCTGGGCTTTTTGTTGTTTTCAAACTCTACCAGTTGGAAAATAATTTCTGCAGCTGGCATTCCTCTCTCTTCACTGCCTTATAAATATGGAAAACAAAATATACACTCTTCTGTAACAGTGCAGTTTCTCACATTGCTCTAAAGGGTCACATTTCTAGGCACACACACAATACACATGCACAACGTGGTATTGTAAAATATGTGGGCAGCTCCTTGTTTGCTTGCATACCAAGCTGGTTTTTAGGTACAAACACAGATTTCATGCAAAGAAACAAGGCAGTCCCATCTGAAAACCATTTAGAAAATTGCAGTGATAGATGTCTGCTGGTGGAATTCAAATTATACCCTTGAGAATGACATCCAGAAATGAGATTGTTTTCCCCCTCTTTTCTTGCCTTCAGATGTTTAAATATAATAAGTTGTTCTGAAATCTAGGTGACTGATGCTAAACCAACACCAAATACTATGTTGTTGATTGCAGTATAAAAGTTATATTGTGATAAGCCAGGTGGAGAATTGAAACTTTCAACCTCTCAGTCTTTCAGGGAAGCAGCAGAGAGCCAGCAAGGATTGCTGTGCTTTGCAGAGCAGAAAAGCCAGATACCTGCATGTCTTGGGAGCAAAAGGATTTGCTCGGAGGAAGAGAGGAAAGAAGGAAGAGAATAAGAGAGAGATCTGACTGAGGCTGAACATATCCTGAAGAAGGATGCACCTCACCTATATTTAAAGGGGTTTAGAGCTCAGCCTGCTTTGGTGCAAAGTTGAGCTCTTTTCTCATAGGAAATTGTTCAACTCTCAGCAAAACTATTTGAAATGCATTCACAGCTGATGTCCAGTGCAAAGAACTGGCAGCAGCAGCAGCAGCAGAGATCCCCCCAGGGATCTCTGACACACCTTTTAAGAGGGCTTTTATGGCCCTGCAGATATAGACCCTAAAGGAGATTTTAGGCTGTACTCTGATCTTAACAACATTAATTCTATCTTTTCTTACCATAGTATCAGTATATTCTTCCAGCTTTACTTCAGCAACCATCTTGTTATGCTGCAAAAAGAGATCTCGCAGGAAATCCTGTAGTAAGAAAAGAGAAATTTTACTCTCTAGAGTAAATTCAAGAAATAACAGTAGAAAATCCAATTCAAATTCAGCAGGGTTACATAAATCTAGTTTCACATTCCTGGTAAGTACTAGTGTCTTCGGTTTGACAAAGTTCAATTTTTTTTAGCTGGAACATGAGGGGTTTTTTTGTTATAAATTAGAAAGTAACTAAATTTCCCCAGAATAGGCATACTGGAGTGAGTCTTAATAGACTCACAAAATAAGCAAAAGACAAGTCCTGCAATACTTGCTAGTTGATCTCAAATCAAAATATTTGCTATTCAGTAAAACACTCAAGCCTCCTCTTACATCTCTGCTGGGACACAGGCTGAAGCCACACACTCGGACTTCAGCAGAGGATGTGCAGCCCAGGGATGGACTTCTGTGATTGCTGGCTCAAAATGTTTGAGTTATGGTTTCTGAACAGGCTCTTGTCTCAATAACCTGAGCTTTAATGAGAAATTAGGGTTCAGAAAACCTGCAGGTTCAGGAAGAGATTGTGAAGAAATCCCCTTAATAAAACACCATGGCTTTGGCTCGGTTTAGCTGGGAGAAGCACGTGTGTAAAGCCAAGGTGAGGCAGTGCTTGTGGGGCTCACTGGATGCCTCAGGTCACCAAGACAACTGGGGTCATGGGACAGGGCTAGGGGTAAGGAGGATATCAAGGGCAACAGTAAACCATCTTCCCTCCTGCAGGGCCCCTGAGACTATGCCAGAAGGCACAAGTCCTTAAACTCTCTATGAACAACCCAGGAATGCCATTTGTCAATCACACAAAAACGCTGCAAATTGGTAAAGCTGATGGAAAGGCTCCCATTGACATCAGTGAGCTGTAGGTCAAGCCCAAAGAGATTTGTTAGAATAACTTACTTTGAGTTCACCAGCTGAAATAAATCCACTGCTGTCAGCATCGTAACTGCGTCAGATCTGAACAGGGATAGATTGATGTGAGCACATAAATATTGCAGCTACTCATCTGCTCGGTGATAGATTGTAAAGATTCAAAGCAGGACTTCCATAATGACCAAGTTGTTTTATTAGCCAACACTTAATTAATTGTAGATGAAATAAATAAACTTTCCACACAATAGCTCTTACTCACACTTGGATGCTGTACATGCTACATGCTGCTATCACATATTTAATGCAGACACACTGTCTATAAAAGGAAGACAATGAAGAAACTGTTTTGCATTTCTTACCTAATTTGTACATGCAGCTTCTTAGGCCATACACAATAGGCCATTGATCTGCAGAAGCCCCCAGCTTGTATGTGAAATACAAGTAACCACATGCGGTCTTGGAAAAATTGAAATTCCCTGTTGGGATACTTAGGAGCAGAGATCAGAGGAAGATTGGGCAAAGTTCTATGGGCTCGTTGACTCAACTTATGGAGGTTTCCTCTCCATGCCCTAACAGTCTAATGTTTCAGGATAAAATTGTGCTTAAAATGTGCCTGCTCTGCTGTCTTGGTCTACACTGTATTGCAGGTGAGGAGCTGCAGGGGTGAATTGATGAGTGGGGACGTTTTGTCTGTGGTGGGATGACTGATAGGTGGCTGAGAGTGCTTGTGAAATATAATGAGTCCTCTGGGTACCCTTGGTCCAGTCCTAGATACCACTCCTCTGTTTTACTAGTGTAAATAATGTAAAACCTCCTCTACCTGAACAGGTCAGAACATGTTTTGCTTCCACAATACCCATCTATTTCCAAAGCTGTGTGTTACAGAGGACAGAAGGGTTGGTGTTGAAGAAGCTAGTGGTGTGCAAGGGGGAGGAGGCAGTGGGGATATACAGACCCGCATAAATTCCACGCTATTGTCCAAGGGAGTTTCCCGTCGGAAGAGCAGAAGGAAGTTCTCATCATCCGGTAAGATCATATTTGCAAGCTGGACAAAAAACATTAAAAAAAAATCCCCACAACAAAAAAACAAACACACATCATGAAAGTAAAGAAAAGAAAAGCTTGGGTAGCTGCTGATTCAGTATGTGAAATACAGGTTTGGCATGTTTCTCCCTTGGAAATAAACTCCAGACCAAAGGAACTGGCCAATGTAAAACTCCGTGAGTCACCTCTTCTACACCCAGGCTCTACCTTCCAGATCTCCCAAGTCCGCTACAGTTCTTATCACAGAATAATTTGGGTTGGAAGGGACCTTTAAAGGTCATCCAATCCAAATCCCCTCCAATGGGAAGACACATCTTCAACTAGATCAGGTTGTTCAAAACCCTGTCCAACCTGACCCTTGATATTTTTAGGGACAGGGCATCAACCAACTCCCTGGGCAACCCCTTCCAGTCCTTCACCACCTTCATTTAAAAAAAAAGTCTTCCTTAATCTGCCCCCTTTCAGTTTAAAACAATTACCCCTTGTCCTATTGCTACAGACCCTATAAAGGGTCTGTTCTAATTCTCCATCCTTCTATAAAAGAAATCCTGGGCTGGGGTTGGGCAGAGATACCTCCTGGATTTGCAAGCGTCCATCCGTGGTGACATTGTAGACAGACATGAATTGCTCCTTCATCCTCTGAACTTCTTCTTCTGTGATGGTGCTCTGCCATACGGAAAACAAGTGCATGAAAATTGCTGAGGGCAATTTTCCAGCCCCTCCTAGAAGAAATCTCTCTTCTCTCACAGATAATCACCAGGATCATTGCGTTCCTAAAGCTGGGAGTAATGCTTTTAAAAGCCCACAGATACACCATTGTGGATGAAGTTTTGGAAATAAGTCCTATGCATATCTTTGCAGCTACTATATCCTCAGTTGGAAGATTGGTGTTTGGAAACCCCAAAATATTTCAGTGACACCTGCTTCTTTAGCCAACTGTTCCCATTATATCACCGGGGTTTGGTTTTGCTCAAGGGTGTGTTACAGCAGTTTCCATCCTGCTTGTTTTCAGCTTGTGATTTTCAGGAAGATATCCTTATCCTTGAATGACATCTCTTCAGTTCCTTAGATCATCAACCTTGAAAGATGTCAGTGGAGCTAGACTGTTGCTTATTATTCCCTGTCAGCTGATTTAAGACCTGGCACCAAGCCCTGTCAGTGTCTCTGGGTTAACAGCACAGAAATCCAAGCAATTGACATTCCCTTTGTATCTGCTCAACCCCGTAATTGATTTTTACATAGTGAGGAGTTCTCCAGACTTGTCAGGTTATGTGTTTTGACAGACATCACTGTGACAGGTGAAATGCAATGCTTAGGATCATCAGGCACAGTTTCTTTAGCAGAAACCATGAGGGTACCTACCCACTCTGACTGGACTACACAAAATACAATTTCCTTACCATGTAGAAAGGCTTCTGGTCATATGAGCTTTATGGCTGGGCTGGGGAGCTCACCTAGTTAATCTTTCCTAAGCAACTAAGTCCTATGTTACCCTCAGCACCCACACTGTGCAGGTCCTGGCTTCTCTCCCAATCGTGTGGGAGGTGGCCCTCTCTGGGAGGGGGGGAAGGAAGGGAGAAGGATAACCCACACTGGATTGTGGCATACCTTTGTAGAAATTTTTGCAAGACAATAAACTAACTTCTTCCCAATCCCTGAATAAAAGTCCTTCAAAGTTTTTATCATCTCTACAACCAGGTGGATGTGGGACTACAGCTATTTCTTCCTGGGTCTTCTAATCCAGTTTCTCATTCTTTCCAGCTGCTATTGATGCTCCATTAGGTTGTACACTCCATTTTTTATTACTGTGACAAAAGACCATGAGTGACTTTCCCAAATTTACCCAGTGCACAGCTCCACGCAGTGCAGTCCTTGGGGTGCATCCTTGCTGTGGGACACCAAGGGTGGCAGCTCTCAGTTTGGGGATGAAACACCAAGCAGTGATCCCACTGGGATGCACCCAAGGTGGCAGGCCCCAGGAGGAGTGATTGAGTGGGTCCCAGGGCATGGATGTAGGATCCTCCTCTCCCATGGTGGTGTCCAGAAAGTCCTGTAGGCTTGGATATTGAGGGCACAGCACATCACTGAACACACACTTCAGTTTTCTTTCCCCTTGGCATTATAACTTACCCTCATGCTATTTATATTGCCTTCTAACAGCACCTTGACACTTTGAGACACATCCCAGGAGTTAGGCAAGCCCATCAGTTGCCAACTTCAATAGGCTTGCAAAGTACTCTGAAATGATCCTCCCCTGAGCCCAGCAGGATGAGTTATTCCCAAAATGATAATAGCTGGTTATTTGAAAAGTGTGCTGTGCATTTCAAACTAGTAATTTGTTAAAACGCTTATTGGTCAACTTGGTTTCAGCTATTAACCAGCACTTCACTGAGCTTTCTGTGGCAGACACTGTTACCTGTGCAAAAAAAGGACTGCCTCCTTCTTTTTATAAACTGATTTAAACTATGGGACACATCAAGTAAATGCCTGGAATACTTACAATATTTACACAGCTCCAAAAGCTTTTAGTCCGAGGGGTTACGCTACAGCAGATTTTTCAATTTGGACAATCTTTCTCTCTTCATAAATATTCTATTTATGAAACACAACTGCTAATAGTTCTACCAAAACCCAGCCTTTACTCACAAAGAATAAAATAATAAAACACAAACTAGCTTTCACAAGATGTATGTTCAAGACAAAATTATTTCTATATTAAAAATTTTTACACTAAGAACAATATACCTCATGTTATGACCATTAGGTTTCAAAGGGGACCTTTCTCTCTACCAAAAAATCCAAGAAGACTGAAAAAAAACCCAAGAGATCAAATAAGACATTCCAAACAGAAACTAAGGTTGAGAGACCTGGTTTTCAAGATTGACCTACTGGTGGTGCAAATAAGTAGCTTGCTCTGTTTTCCTTTCTATTTCAAAAATACTTAAAAGGCTGGAAAACCTCCATAATCTACCTGATCTATTCCCTTTGTCCAAGCAAGGACATGATCTGAAGACTTACCTCACCCCACCAGCAAGGAGGCTGGGGCTGCACAAGAAGTTGGGAGGGGACACAGCCAGGACAGCTGACCCCAACTGACCCAAAAGATATACCATACCATATGGCATGGTGCTCAGCCTATATAGCTGGTGGAAGAAGGAGAAAAGGAAGATGTTTGGAGTGTGGTGTTTGTCTTCTGAAGTCAGCATGATGGAACTTTGCTTTCCCAGACATGCCTGAACAGCTGCCTGCCCATGGCAAGTAGTGAATGAATTATTTGTTTTGCCTTGGCTTGTGCCCTTGGGTTTTGCTTTACCTATTAAAACATCTTTATCTCAACCCATGAGTTTTCTCACTTTACTTTTCTGATTCCCTCTCCCATTTCACTGGGGAGTGAGTTGAGTGAGTGGCTGTGCGGGGCTGCCTGCTGAATGATACCATGATGTAACAAATAGCAGCATACAAAAATGTGCCTCTTGTCTCATGAGATAGAACAGGAGGAAACAGCTTTGCAGCAAGTAAATGTCTGCAGCTGAGCACATCTTTCTTTATCAGAAAAAGCTGTCTTGATTATGTTGCCTGTCTCAAGCAACTTAACCAGTTTCAAAGGTTTGCAAAGCTTTCCCTTTTGTGAGGGCTTAAGTGAATGCTGTTGCATCCTTTCCAGTCACTCTGTGCTGAGAAGCTTCTCGTAATTCCTTTTCCCCAGTGCATGCACCCCCCTGAGTTTGTGGATGATGTGTGGTTTCCAAAGACTGCTGCATATTCTCACTGCAGCCAGGAAAGAAATCTTTACTACTTACCATGAGGAGAAGGCCTTGTCATTTTTATTCTCATAAAAGAACACAGTTTCAAATATTGCCGTGACTTTGTTATGTATTTTTCAGGGTTAACAAGTAAATTTCTTACTACTGAGGTTCTTCCACAGAGTTTAACAGAAAAAAGCTTCTGTGCTTCAAGTTGCCACAACAAATGAATTTTCTGCTTTCTGCTTTCTCCTTTCCATGTCCAGTCTCCATCTTCCCTTTTGTGAAAACCCTTTAGAAGTATTTGCAGCATCACAAAGCTAATCTGGTTTTTAATAGTGTTTATAATCACAGAACGGGCATGAGCACATATTTTTAAAATTTCTACAGAATTTGATTTCTTTGTCATGGTTGGTTATGATTGTTTGGAAACCTGGCTGTAATCTGTCTTCTTTGTTAATCCATTCCTTTTATATTGTTGGACTCTTTGCCTCATGCTGACTAATTAAATTTTTGCTCCTAAAGGGATTCATGTGCTTGGCAGAATTTTGCCTTGATGAAAACACAACTATGAGTCACTTGGTTTGGGGGGCAAAAAGTGAATGTATGGAGCACTGTGGAGCCTTTCTGACTTGATGAAATAGGATGTCTCATTTAATTCCTGCTGGTCAAGAAAATCCTGTAATAAACTGATTTATTTTTCCTTGACATGATTTTAGAAGCAAGCCACTATATTGATTAGGGTATTAAAAAAAAAGATGAAACTACATTTAAGTGGCTATTATACCCTGTTGCATGAAAAAAAAGGGAGAATTTTCTGAAAATGCTGGCTCCAACATGTGCGTTCTAGTGTTTCAGCCAAATACGATAGAAAGGCCAAGGGTCCCACAGATATCAAGTTCCTACAAGATCTATGAAAATAAATTGTGTCTGCCAAGAAGGAGAGTTGAAAACAAAATCAACAACTGTTATTGTGCCGAAAGCTATGCAGTACAGATATCAGGCCAGCAAGGACCAGATGAGAGACATCAGTAATGTACACTTTGACTTTAGAATAAGAACCTGTTTTTGGGTCAGACATTTCTTCATTGTAAAAACTAATCTCATGAATGACTTTGTTACCCCCATGCAGTTGTAGGTTTGATTGCCTGCACAATTGTGGGATATCACAATTGTGGGATATCTACAGGGCCAGTTTCTCCTTTGAGCCCATCTTGCTCATTTCACTTCAGTGCTATCACTTGAGAATTTGGCCCTGTACTTTGGTTAGGATTTTTGATTAGGTACTCCTGCATGCAACTATAGATGAGCGCTTACCCTGTCATCCCACATTGCAGTTTTGGTTCCTTTTTTACCTCTCATATGCATAAATGTGGGAAAGGTTTGTTTTTTTTTTCCCACAGTAGACACCAGCATCCAGCAAAGGCTACTACAGCCTTCCCTGTGCCGTCATGGTTTTGTGGTTAGGTTTTGGACAGGTTCTTTGTTCTGTCCTCTCTGCTAGGCTAGAAGTTGTTTGGCATGCATTTGGGTGATGAAAACATTGTGCCGTTTTTACCATGAGCATGTTGAATTTGCATTAAGAAACATCTCAAGGCACTTCCATGCCTTAATGTGGAGGAACAGAATTAGGAACTGGTCAGGGCAATCAAGGCTGATGAAAGCCACACCTAAAGAAATAACTTGGCAATAATCAGAATGATAGAATGATTTGGGTTGAAAGGAACCTCAAAGATCATCCAATTCCTACATCTTCCCCTAGACCATGTTGCTCAAAGCCCCATCCAACCTGAACACTTCCAGGGATGAGGCATCCACAGCTTCTTTGGGTAACTTGTTCCAGGGCCTCTCCATTCTGGCAGGAAAGAATTCCTTCCTAATATTTAAAGAGCCAGGATTACCTGGGGGTTAGAATTCTGAAATACGCTGGATGTGGATGCAAGCTGATTGGTTTCTGCTAGGGATCTTCTTGCTGTTCACCTGCTGGTCACCCATTGACCTCTAGGTCTCTTGGGGTGGTAAAGCATAGGGGAAGTCTGCTTTGGATGGCTTTGAGGCTGGCTAATATTTTGGCCATTAAACTTTGTTTGACTAGCTGTTGCATCCCTGACCATGCTAAATTATACATATTATTTAGACAGACAATGCAGTGTACAAGGCAAGGATAAAGTGCAAGAGTAGCTGGAGGGTGCTTCTATTCTTTGGAAGCAAAAAGCAAAGACAAATCCTTAATGACTGCTCAGAGTGAGGTCCGGAGGATTAACTTCAGGCCCTTCCAGTCATAACTATCCATGTAGTTTTCAGGCAGGAGGGATTTAAACAAGGCTAATACCCATCTTGTCTGATCAAATTCATACTTTAACAATGGCTGTGATCTCCTACACAGTTACAGTTAGGTGAAGGCAACCATCCTTTATCTGAAACTTTTCTATCTAATTTGAATATAATTTAAGCAAAGTGAAATATCTTTCTGAGAAAGCCCACTGGCAATGTGCATTTTTCTCCATATCTGCCCAGACATCATTGGTTTTATGGAAACTTTCAGTAATCCAATCCCAAAATTTATAGCCATTCCTCTATAAAACTCTTATCTAATTATTATGACAATATACATAGAGCTTCATTAAAACCATAGGAAGGGTCAAGCAAGGAAGATCCTTAATATCCTTAATGATCTTGATACAGAAAAAAGATGTACAGGAATACAAGTCAGAAATGCAAGAGCTGTAGTTCCTGTTCTAATCAAATTACTTCTTTGATGCAGAAAGAAACTGTCCTTTCCACTAGGCTTTCACCTCAGTATAAAAACTTTTAGAAAATGCATGGAAAGAGGTGCCATAGTGTAGAAAAAAGAGGTTTATGAAAGAGCAGAAGAGAGCCCAGACAGCTCACAGCAGCCATGCAGTAGCAGGTTGGAAGCTGGAGGCTCAAATGGTTAGAGAGAAGTCACAGCAGTGATAAGAGAAACAGGTGGATAACACCAGCAACTCAAAAATGTAATGATGGCAGGTGGATTACACACACCTGGAAACTGAAGGGATTTTCTTAGGACTGGGACAGGATGGAACAGAACAGAACAGAATAGAATAGAATAGAATAGAATAGAATAGAATAGAACAGAATAGAATAGAATAGGAGTATTCCAGTTGGAAGGGACCTACAACAACCATCTAGCCTAATTGTCAGACCCCTTTGGGGCTGGACAAAAGTTCAGGTGTGTTGTTAAGTGCATTGTACAAATGCCTCCAGCAATCACCCATTGCTGGAGAAGGGACGGGAAGAAGTATTTGGGATTTGGTTGGTTTACTACAGGTCTATCTTTGTTGCAAAGTTTTCCCTTTCCCCCCACAATTGTTGATGGTTCAATAAAAGACAATGAACTGGCCTCCATCACTAGATGCTATTTCAAGTTTCTTTCCTCGCTCTGAGTTGTCAGGAAGAGCTGTGAGTCTCAGCTCCCCAGTAGGTTCATTTTTGCATTGTTTTCCCAGCTGCTCCCATCCCCTGGCATTTAGTGTCAGCTGGAGATGCTGCAGAGTAACTGGGAAGAAAAACAGAGTTGAAGGACCACAGTGGTCATTAAGAAAAATAACAGCTTAAAGAACGCAGGGTGAAAAAATATAATTATGAAGCCATCCTCTATTCAAGCAGAGACAAATTCTAGTGCTGATAACATTGTTTATCACTTGTGTAGCACTTCAGACACAGTCACTAATTAATCCTTGTGACACATCTGTAAGTTGTGCCAGTGTATTGCTGTCTCCCCCTTTTACTGTGCAAGGAAACAAAGATGTTAAAAACCCAAAGGGGTAAAAGTCAAGATGAGTGGTACAGCAGAGAGATGCTCAGTCTCAGCTCACTTTTTTATTGTAGAGGACACTTTCTGTAGGATGGTGAAACCAATGCAGAGGGAACCCTTTACCCCTCCTGCCATAATCATAAGCCTGTACAACATAAATTATGTGAAAAACAGAAAAATGGCTCAGTGTTGTTGGACAAACTCACTGTACAAAGGTGGTAAAGACCTTCGTTTAACTTGGTGCTCAAGTGACCCCCATACCCAGGGGAGTGGGCAGAGGACTACTCTCAGCCTCCCAGGACAAAGCTCTCCTTGAGTTTTCTGCCACAAAACCAGCCTGCTCTGCCTGCAAACCTGCCATGTAGTTTTATCTCTAATATTGCCAGAGCAGAAATACAGCCAAAAATAGGAAAGAAGACTAGAGGGAGAAAAACCCAAAGCACCTGAGAGCCTGTTGAGCACCCTGAAAGTTAGTAAGTGCTGTCCTCCAGAATGAGCTTATTTCTTCTATTTAATAGGAGGAGAGGGAGTTGGTTCTTCCTCCATTCAGTTTGTCTTAAACTACTTCTTTTAATGGTAAAACTTAGATAGCAGAAGCAAAGGAGATGCAAACTGGATCTGGGTGCCATGTTAAGATGGAGTCATCCAAGCAGGGACTTCCAACAAGCAATAAAACTATTACTGATTTCTTAAAGCAGCAAGTTCATTGCTAAAACACTCTCATTTTGCAAGTTCTGTGTGCTGATAAATGACACAATGCAATGGAGCTCACATTGATATCAGCAAGACCACAAAAGCTACTGTAACACACCAGGTTTTCTACTCAGCTGGTGTGACACTGTCCCAGGACCTCTTGTGAGGGATGCACAAGGGCAGCTAGGGGCTAGAGTGGGGCTCGGAGTTTCTCTTGACTCACATCCTTAGGAAGCTGCCTTCAGCATGAGATCTCTGGTCAACCCTGGATTTTATCACCATCAGCGCACTCCAGAGAGCCCCTCTTGGAGGTCCCTTACCTCCAGTACCCACTGCAGCATTGAGTTCTGCAGCCTCATTTTAAACATCTCCTTTGACATCCCGTGTTTGCTTTCACTGAGTTTGTTTGAGCATGCTCATGTTGCTGTTTCAATACCCCAAGACTAGCAGTTCCCAATTTCATCTTTTGTTTCTGGATAAACAATCATGAGCTTTATGATTTCTCGTTAAATCAGCTTTTCTGTGTCCTTAAAGATTCTTATTGCTGAATCTTTCTTTAATTTGTTTGAAGCCTTTTTATGTGCTTATCTGTTCATCTAATCATCCATGCTCTGAAAGACATTTCTGCAGAAACTGCCAATATTTCAGTCAAAATTTACTTGCAAATTAAATAAAAATATGCTTGAAAAAATTACTCACGGCTTCTGGTTTTTTATTTTCTTATTGTAGCCCTAAAGATCCAAGAATACTCATTGACTTGTAAGTACAATTCTGATTTTACACTTGATACTCATGAATTTATGCCTTTTATCAGCTACCTTTTCTCTCTTTGTTAGTTAGTTTTTACTTAAAGGAATTGTTTCACCTCTGGTTTTTGGCACACCCTCTCCTTTGGAAGATATTTCCTTCTTTTCCTATCTGGGCACATGCTGTATAGTGAAAATATTACTATATCCTTTGTATACTTCTGAGTGCTGGCCTGAGTGGCTGGATTTCTCCTTCACTGATGGTGACACTCACAGGCAAGGCATGACCTGGAGCCAAAGAAAGCAGCCCCTGTAAATTGTAGTGCAACTTCTGTTGGTACGGAGATGCAGATAATGAGAGAGGGGAAATGTTGCCAAAACAGAGAAGAAACCAGGGGAGAGGCCCAGAAACACTGTAGAGCAGGATCTGGACCTTAGAAGCAACAGAACTGACTCTCATTTGGCTTTTAGCCATTTACGGTAATATAGACAGAAGCTTTCTTCCTCAGCACCATTTCAAATTAATGACAGTATATTTGTTAAAAATTGACCTGGGAAAGAAACCTATCATATTAACAAAACTAATCAGCACAGGCTTGAACAAATAAACCACGAACATTGCCCTCCCGCTCAGCCAGCCAGGCTGTGTGCTGGTGCTTCTCCACTTGTTTCTACTCAACAACAGTAAATGACTTTCTCCCCATGCTACCAACCAGCTGGTGCCAACTGCGATCTCCCCCTGACCAGCAGCTGTTGGGCTGGAAACTACTGATCGAACTGCTCAGCTGACTGCACTTGTTGTATGTGCTTAAATGCCACCCTGTTGCCAAGAGAAAAGCTCTTTACCTCAGGATTGCTAAGGAGGTCAGCAACCAGGGAACAACAAACACAAACCACCTCTCAGCATAACTTTTTTGCTTGGACCTGATGCGCAACGAATGCGGCATAGTACTTACTTCTGGTCCCAGTTTCTCCAGGAGATGATGAAAAAAGTCGTCAAGCTCCTTCCCTTCTATGTAACCATTGTCTAAATAAAAAGTCAATATATTAATGGCCAGGGGTACTGCCCAAGTCGCAGGAACTCTATGTCATGGGCTGCATGCAGGTAACTCAAGGCTTCAGGGTCGGGATCTCAGCTGGGGGTCCTGCCTGCCCACTCAGAGGGGCCCCATGTCCTATTCAATTTCATCTGTTCACTTCTGTGTGAGGGCTGGGCACAGCCCCAGGGCTCCCTTCGGAGCTTTTCTTACAGAAAACTTTTCAGAAACAAAAATAAATCCCCAAACCGGGACCAAAAGAGAGAGCAGCAGATGAAACGGGGAAGTGATGAAAAGGCAAAACTTCGGGGGTGAAAAGAGGGATTAACAGCAGTGATGTTCATGGGGAGGAGGAGGACAAGGGGGGCCCGAAAACACCTCCCGCAGGACCTCGTGGGGGTAAAGCTTGGACACGACGGTCCCGTGTGCAGCACCCCAGGCACNCGTGCGGCGGGCGGGACGCGGCTCAGCCGTCGAGGCGGGCTGGAGCAGCCCGAGCCCGCATTCCCCGCCTCGGGAGAGCCGTGCGCCGCTGGCAAAACAGCCTTCAAAGTGTCAAACCGCCCGAGGGAAGGCAGAAGCGCCGAGGGAAAGGTGAGGCTTCAGAGAAGTAGGGGAGTTTAAGGGGAGAAAAAGGAGTTTTCTAAGCTTGTAACTCTGCTCCTCGGTTCATGAAAGCAGAGCAGCAGCAGGCAGAGCTGTCTCACCTTCTCATTCCTCACAAGCCATCGGGAGGGTATCCTTCATAGGAATGAAAAGCCAGAGGAGGAAGATGGACAGAAACATGCATTATAATACTATGTAGCATCATAACCTGTATTATACTACTAATCAGATGGAGAAACCGTGGGGTTTAAGGTCTCTGTGCTGATGGAGCACTATATTCATGATGGCCCTGCTTGGGAGTAAATTTGATTTGAATGTCACCTGTATATTTACCTGCAGTGATTTCAGGTACCTGGGACTGAGCTGGTCTCCATGTGTGCTCCCAGAATCATTATTATCTCCTTTGAGACCTTTACAGACAGTTTTTTCTAGATTGCCTTTGATTCAATATATACATATTTCAATTTTTATTCGCATAATGATTGCTTTACAGAGGCTCTCAGAAGCAGCAGAAAAGGATTTTAAAAAGTATTTAATGTTCACCCTGAGAAGGTTCCTATTTGATCTGAGNCCCTGCACGGACAGCACCCCGCACGGCGCCCAGCGGGCCCGGCACCCACGCACCCCTCAGCCGGCTCCCCCCACGCCTGCCCCCACTTGCCGTCGGCATCGCAGCGCCGCCAGGCCCCGAGGAAGGC
>WBMY01018200.1:58836-119268 GCA_013397315.1 Donacobius atricapilla | reverse complement strand
AGCTTGTAACTCTGCTCCTCGGTTCATGAAAGCAGAGCAGCAGCAGGCAGAGCTGTCTCACCTTCTCATTCCTCACAAGCCATCGGGAGGGTATCCTTCATAGGAATGAAAAGCCAGAGGAGGAAGATGGACAGAAACATGCATTATAATACTATGTAGCATCATAACCTGTATTATACTACTAATCAGATGGAGAAACCGTGGGGTTTAAGGTCTCTGTGCTGATGGAGCACTATATTCATGATGGCCCTGCTTGGGAGTAAATTTGATTTGAATGTCACCTGTATATTTACCTGCAGTGATTTCAGGTACCTGGGACTGAGCTGGTCTCCATGTGTGCTCCCAGAATCATTATTATCTCCTTTGAGACCTTTACAGACAGTTTTTTCTAGATTGCCTTTGATTCAATATATACATATTTCAATTTTTATTCGCATAATGATTGCTTTACAGAGGCTCTCAGAAGCAGCAGAAAAGGATTTTAAAAAGTATTTAATGTTCACCCTGAGAAGGTTCCTATTTGATCTGAGGAAAAAACCAACCAACCAAACAAAAAACCCTGAAGAACTTAGTTGTGTTTTACTCAGGAAATTCTTTCAGGGACATCACAACAGAGATCACACAGCACTGTCTGGCTTTTCCAGTGTGCAAATTAAAAGGAGATGCTGTAAAGCTGATGTGTTTAAACAGCAGCATGGGAGCATCTCAGTACAGAAATTCCCTAGATGGCAGCCTTGGGAATCACCTTTGGACCTCAGAAAAATTATAGTCAAGATCTAAATGCAACAGCAAAGGCACAAGGACTCCCTGACCGTGCTCAGGTGGGGAACCCCAGCATGGGAGAGGAACTCATTAGGTAATGACATGGAAAAGTCTAAATTTTTAGGGGACACCTGCCCAAGTCCCTTGCAGGCAAGACCAGAGTCACTCCACAGGTTTCTCTAACATCTGTCCTTGCCTCATTGCCAAAAGTCAGGCCTCACCTTGGGTTGAGGGCTCCTTCATGGAACACCCCCTTCAGTCTCTTCTTCCCCGTGTTTCCCACCATAGCTCCCTGGCAGTGGTGGCCTCATGTGCCTCATGGGAGCTGCCTGATCTCCTGTGTGGGAGGAAGTCACCTGGCACTGCTCCATGGCATGAAGGGCACTTTTTGGCCCCATCTCTCTTCCCAGGACCCAAAGCCCATCTGCCCCAGACAGGGAGCATAGTGATCCAGGTTTTTAGGAAAGAAATGTTCATCACTTTCTAACATGGTTTGCAGCCTGGCTTTGGAAACGACCACCATGGCTGACAATCAACAAGGTCCCCTGTTATAATGTTCATGACAACTGGTTTCTTACTAAAAAATATCTTTAACAAAACTAACTTAAGAGGAAACACTAGCCATGTTTCAACATATTTTGCAAGTGAAAGCACCCTGCCATTTGGCAGGGATGGAGACAGCAAGATTTTATGGGATTGGATGTAAAATTCAGGACTTTGAGAAAAGCTTCTCATAGCTGGTTCTCCCCCATGCTCTCACAGGAGGAAGAGCAGGCAAGAAGTGACACCTTGTTTAAACTACCAGTATTTATCCAGCATCTCACACAAGTCCAGTGAAACCAGGTCCAGATGGAGAGAAAAAAGGACCTTCAAGCTTAAAGGGCTCTCACAAGAGCTCATTGTTACCAGTGCATGAGGATGTGGATGATATGTGTCCATCCGTCTGAGCATCCTTGTCATCCCAGGCACTCTCACAGTGCTGGCAGAGAGATATTTTGATTTCACACAGCAGCATACGTGCAAAAGGGGAAAAAGGAGCAGAGGTGATGGATTCTTCTTTTGTTTGCACCAGCTATGCCTTTGCTCTCCCCACAAAACCCTCTACTGAAATACCTTATAGATACAGGGGTTACCCCATAGATGAATTTCTATTCACATTAGCTTCTCTGCCCCACCTCAAGTATTGCACAAAATGGATTTAGGGTTCTTAAGAGTGGAATTGCAAAATCTAGCTCAAAGTGACTGGAACCATGTAATTCCCAGCCTGCAGAGAGGATGTGGCCATCCTGCTGCATGCCTAAAACATGTTCAGCTTCTCCAATTGCTTTAGGTGACTCAGTAAAGTCTGAATGAGAAGAAAAACAAACTAAACAAAAACCACCTCAGAACAATTTTTACTCATCCAGCTGGACTTTCTGTGGAACACTGTAAATTTGAGAAGCATATTAAACTGTGGACCTATTGGCATTAGTATTAAAGCAACACACTGAAGATAGCTGCTGTGTGTGCAGCTCATGTACCAAACTCAGCAACCACTCTGCCCTGACTTATTTCCTCAGAGGAATTAATAAGAGTTAGAGGTAGGCAGTATTTTAAAAAGCAATGAACACTTTTGATTAAGGACTTTGGCTTCCGCTTTGCACTGTGCAACAAAGTTCAAGGCTGAAGAGCTCAAATCTGTGTTTTGAAAAGCTAAAAAAAAAAAAAAAAGGCAAATGCATTCACCCTGACCAGAGATGCACTTGGCTCTTAAATGAATGTGCTTCAGTGGGTCCCCTGAGGCTGGAAGAATTTGCACAACCATTGCCTGGTCCTGTGTGGGTCAAGAAACCCTCCAGCTGAGGACACCAGCAATGCTGTTTTTTTAACTGATACTGATAATAAATTAATAAACGGCAATTATTGCCAAGTAAAGAGCAAAATAAGGAGCTTGTGGCCAAACCCCAGCCTTGGCTAGCTTTGTAGAAAGGCTTAATCAGGCAACTGTAAATGGGAGAACATGGATAAAAGTGCAGATGGCTGATCTGGAAACAAAAATAAGGGGCAGCTGACAAATGCCTCATTCTTTGGGCCAGGCTCAAAGTATTGATGTGAAGTGAAACATTTGGGTTCCCATGAATAGACTAGAGAACAAAAAATCAAACCAAATATTTGGATTTGTGGTATGACTTTGCTCCTCGCCTTTACAGAATAAAATTCCAAATACGTGCACAGTTAAATGGAAATAATTTTCCTCATCAAATGGCTTCAGCTTCCCTCAGCTTTGCACTGACCAGAGACACTGAGGAAGCCAACACCAGCCATCAGCATTTCATCCTTTCACATTTCATCCTTTCACAGGTGGTTTGGGTCCTGCAAGGGTCCTGCAGAAAGCCCCAGCCCAGATCCTCGGTGTGCCCTGTTTTCCCCAGACCCTGATTTGTATCAGAGCAGTGGGAGGTGGGAGTGCTGGCTGAGCTGCTGTGCACAGCTGGGGCTGCCGAGGGTGGGGATGATGCACTCTTGCCCAGCAAGGGGTCTGTGAATATCCCAGCAAAAGAAAATGCTGCAGAAGCAATGAAAGGCAAACTGAAAGGAAATCGAAATGGAAATAATACAGCCAGTGAAGCCCCCTGCCATTCCTACCATTTCTTGGAAATCAAGTCAGAGATGAAGCTGTCTGCTGCAGAAAAGAAACAGACTCTTCTTTCTAACCCACCCTCAGATGGGTACAAGCTGCTTATTAGCAGTAGACCCCCACCTCCCAACAAAGATGCCCTTCTCCTGTCCCTCCTTCCAGCCTGCTCCTTCCCTCTGCCCAGCAAATCCCACATTCCTGTGCTGGGCTAGATTCTGGATTCTGGATTCCTGGGCTAGATTCTGGATTCATCTTTCTGGCTCAGGTGGTGCAGAGTGTGTGGGCTCAGGATGCAAAGAAGTGCAATGAAAGTTCAGGTCAGGTACTGATGGATGTGCTCTGACACAAAGACTACCATCCCATAGACATTTCCATCCACAGATTCCTATCAAGGCCAGGTTTCTCCAGCCTTCCCAGCCAGCCCTCCAAGCTGTGAGGTTTCAGTTCTCTGTTGTTTTCTTCCTTCTGGACCAGCAATAGGATCCCTTGAGTGTTATAAGGAAGCAGACAACCTCTTCCCACAAGGTTTCCACTGACATAAGGGGTCAGGACTCAGGCCTTCAGAAGGGATTTGAGATTTCCCAAAAGAAAAGCTGATATTTCCCCCAGCTACATGCTGCTCGATGCTACCCAGAAACTGCAGTCTCAGTTACAGTTCATTACTTTCATTATTTGTCTTTGGCTAGAATTTAATGTTGTCCAAATAAAGCCAGGGCTGTACAGCCTCCACAGCACTCTTCTCTACCCTCTGCTGCTTAGATGCCCTTACTCCTCTAAGCAAATGGGAAGGGAAGGAGGCACTCCTGGAACAATGCTAAACAGAGATTATAGAGTTAACTTGACTCCTCCATTCAGTGAAACCAAATTGGATTTGCCAAGCTAGCAGCCCTTCTCCTGCCTTCCCTGGCTGGTATCAATCTAATTAAATACTCCTTCTCCCATGCAGCTTTTTTGTTCTCAGTTCAACTTACTGGAAAAGCAGAAAAAACAGGCTCTGAAGGACTGGATTCGGGGTCAGCTGGCAGAACTCATCAGGAACTGCCAAAGCAGCATCAGCACAGAGGCATCAGAGCAAAAACTTCAACACATGGCTGGGAGGGACCACGACAGCATATCTGCTTTTCCATGCAGGGTTCCCAAACACAGGCAATTCAATCTGCATGTAATAAATCCCTCGGACAGCTGATGTAGGGGTGTCAAAAGCAGAGCAGCTTTCCAATTGGGAAGGGACTCTATCTGCAGGAGTCTCTTCAGTTTGCAGTGGGATACACCGTAAGAAATTAAGTCCTATAATAACAGATCCCTCATAGTGACACCATCTTCTGTGCAGAGACTAACATTGTTTTCTTTCTACTCAAAAAATACAGGGTCTCACTCTTCAGCTTCTTTGCGCTGATGAGCTTTGTTGCTCTCACAGCAATTTCTCATTGGTACTTGGCATGGAGGGAATTTGCACCCCCAGAACACTTGCAGTCCCTGTCCCTGCAGGATCTCCCTGATGCAGCAGGACCAACCACAGGTGAGAGGGCCCAGGGAGGGGGTGAGCCGGTCATGGTTCCTGCCCAAGCAAGTGCCACATCCTGAGGACCACCATGTCCCTGGCTGCTGATTGAGAACTGACAGCTTTGTCCTGGATTCAGAGGAAAAAGGAGTTTTATCAGGAGCTCAGCCATTGCCCTGCACCAGCCTTTCTCTCCTCAGCACGTGACCCTGGAACCTCTAGGGCATCTCACAATCCCAAGTGCCACTTGCATACAGCCCCACGCAAGGCTGCTTTCTAGCGATTTGCCATTAGCTTTTACATTATTTGATTTGTTCCCCTGCCCTGCAGATCACCCTGAGGCCTCACTCCTCCATTTCTTCACCCATTCAGATGCCTGTTCCCCAGGTCTCTGAATCCACAAACTCTGTGCAGCTCTGGAAAACTGCCCTCCAAAGCTGGAGAAATCTCAGTTTTGGGAAGCGAAAAGAAGACTTGCATGTGCAATGGTAAGAGCAGCATCTTAAGCCACCAGTAACTGGCAGTGCCTACTGAAACAAAGCGCCAGCATGGCCTGAGGAACTCCAGGAGCACTGTCTGTTTGGTGAAGCTGATTGCTTTCAACTAAAAATCAGCACACCCCTCTCTGGCCCCTGGGGAAGATACCCCAGCTGCTGTGAAGTCCTGCCCAGTCTGTGGTCAGGAGGCTTTGGAAATGTTGGACCCTAGTGGAGAATGGCTCAGGCGGCTCTAAAGGCACTTGCTATGGTGCTGGCGAGAGGCCCGTGTTGGGAGGAGGCATGAGGAACTGCAGGAGGATGGGCACAGAGATGAGTAGGAAAGTTGTGAAGGTGCTGGGCCGATCTTCCTGTGATCCCTTATTTCTGGGATGGGGAGCTCCTAGATTAGAAGGAAAGAGAAGGTTTTATGCGTCTGTGATTTTCATCCTCCCCATTTTCTTAGGATGGGCAAACACTGCTCTGCTTTCCTGATCAAAAGGAGACAGGCATTAAATGGCAATGTTACCTAACCTGCAGTGTTTGTTACTTCTCTGGCTCATGGCTCCAGGAGAAGCAAAGGACAGTGTTTCTATCTGAAACCTTCCCCAGGCTTCAGCACAAGCAGAGGATAATCTCCAGAGGTGGGATTCAGGCATAACCCACACAGTATTAGCATCCCTGGGCATGGAGCAAGCAGTTCAGCTCTCGTGAATTTCAAACAGGAGCAGAACCTTCTATTTTCCCAGAAATCATTCTCAGTACCTTTTTTTTGTTTGCAATAGGAGAAAAAAATCATCTCCACATTTATCAATTAATGAGCAGTGGTGACGAGAGCTCGTGCTGGTGGCAGCTCTCAGCTAAGTATGGTGGGTTGCACAGATTTGTGACTAATGGACCACATTAATTCCCAAATTGTCTCAGCCTGGATGGCTGGCTCTGGCAGAGGGGGAAGATTTAGAATGATTGCAATTCCCATCTTAGGAAGAAGCTATTTACTGTTGTTACTGCACATCAGGGAATACTTTAAAAAGCTCAAAATCTATCAGTCAGATTTTAACCTCCTTTAGCAGGGCATGGGATGTAGGTCCTGCAGCTGTGGTACAGGGCTGTCTGAGTTCACACTGGAGCCTGGCATGCAGCCATAGCCCTTCTTCAGTGCCTCTCAGAGGGGCAGGCGCTCCTACTGTGTACATCAGAGATGAAATTCCTTGGCAGCAGACCTGAAAACCAGATTTAAGAGCAGAAAAGAGCAGAGCAGCCCCCTCCAGGAGAGCTATTTGCCCCCTTTTCCTAAGGGTGGATCAGTTAGATGCAGCTCTGAACAGAGATACTCACGGTAAGACCCCTTTCAGGGCAGCATCTCTAACTGGATGATCAGGGCTGTTGGTACTTCCCTCTTGTTTGCTGATACAGACCTTACGCATGCTTTTGTGCGTGGGGGGAAGCAGAGGGTCTTACTGTCACCTCAAATGCTGCTGCTCCTTTGCTGCCACTCCTAAATACGGTGAAGGCAACTGCTCTCTTGTCTGACAGCAGTCATGGCCCAGGGACCAAGCCACGGTGTCACACATAACCCCAGCTGGAGGCTCCGAGCCCTTTCTGTGCAACCAGACTGCACAGCACAGCACCGTGGAGATGCTCTCAGATGCAAGGGGAATGGCAGCAGCATGCCTAGGAGGCAGGCCACCTCTTCTTCCATGCCAAACTCTGCTCCCACCGCTGCCAGCACAGCTGGAAGCGCTCAGACAGCACCAGGAAGGAACACAGAGAGTCGGTGGTACACAAAGGTATTACGAATGCTCTGGGAGAACAAGTTAGCAACCCTTTCCTTCTACCTCTACCTGATCTCTGTTCAGTCTCCCAGGAACTCCAGGGACCCTTGCCACTGGGCATCACAGGAGGCCACCCACAGAGCAGCTCAGGCAGCAGGAGGGAAGGAGAAATGAGGGTTCTGCCAGCTACGCACCTGCTTGGAGGGCCCACAGCTCATGGAAAGGCAGCACCTCCCCTGCTCTGCAAGGATTCTCCCAAACCTCTCGACTTGGCTTGGCACCAGGGGGTGGCTGTTCTTTCCTGAAACACACTGGCACTTACCCATGGCCTCTATGAGCTCAAGATACTGAAAATAAAAGTCATTATTTCTTAAATGCAGAAGAGGTTCAAGAGGGGTGCTTTGGATGCAACATGAATTCTTTTTAGTCAGGCTGATAGTGCTGGGTGTGCCAGGCAGAAAGTGGAGAAATGAAAACCATCACTCCTCCCCACCCCCAAAGCCACACACACGAAAAGCCAAACCCCAGGTCTTCAATAGCTCTCACTAGCACTCCCTCAAAGTTGTTTCTCCACCACTCAGCCTGCCCACAACACACTGATGGCTGGAATAAAGACTGGAATGGTTTTCCATAACTAATATGGAAGAACACTGATGTCTAATGAAGTCCTTATAATCCAGCACACAAATGTTACAGCACTAAAGCTTTTCTTCTTCTTAACAGTACACACACATGCTTTTTTACAGCATTTAAAACATCCCTTTTGGTTTACTGATATCAAATGAGCACATGCCATGGTTTCTCACAGCAGGACCAGAACAGTATCTCAGATAACTGATGAGAAGAACATCAAGCAGAAGTAAGAAATCCTCAGCAACCAACTGCTCTGGAAGTTAGACACTATTTTAAATTTTTGTCTTAATACCACAATCCTTGCTGTTAATTTTCTTAAATTCACAAAACAAATAATTAGAGCAACCCTTCTTGCATACTTACATTTCTCAGACAGTTGTCTTTTCTATGTCCTATAGGAATAAAAATTGCAGTTCATTTATAAATAAATTTATTTTCATTTATAATACAGGTATTTCAAGTTTTCCTTTGCAATTTGTCTTTTGTTCTTACTGATGGCAAATAAATCAAAAGTATATATGTAAATATGAAGACTCTTTCTTAATAATTTTAGATAAATGCATAATTTCAAGTCAGGGCAAGAAGGAACCCCCAGCCTTCAGGACCTCTTTCCCACCACGTTGTAGCCTACTTTTGAGATGTAAACCTCTACCAAGTGCTTCTAAGATGTTTTGTTTTGACTTAGCAGCCCTTTATAGCACAATAGGAGAAGCGGCAACAGCAGGCATGTGCACAGGGATCAGACAGAAGGTCATCAGACAGGCAGGTATCTGAGCACTTCTGTCCAGTCAAGAAGCCACAAAAGGGCCAGAGAAATTGCTCTTGGGAAAGAGTTATTGAACCAGTTTTATTCTGTCCTATTGGAACAAAATTGAGAATTTAGATAGCAGGTGTTTCTGACTACACTAAAGTTGCTTTGCTGAAGATTCCAAGGGAAGACAATAGTAAAGAGACCTTCCTTCAGAAATTTTATGAGTATGTGTCCCTTTCAGCTGGAACAGGCAGAAAAGGCAGAAAAATTATACAGGTTTTGTCTCAATGGCACACTTTTCCTACCTGACCCAAGGCCAGCATTCAAAGATCAGAGACCACCAGACCACAAACAGTGCTGTAAAAACAAAGACTAGTATTTCAGTTGTAAAATCATTTTTTATTGTTACAAATATACATATGAATAAAATCCCTTCAACCTGTAATGTAATGTAAGTGGGTAGCCATGAAATTTGCATCCCCTCCCTCAAAAGCTGAAATGTTTTTACAAATGTTGAGCTATGTTTCTCATAGAATTACACATTGAAAGGAAGCTAATATGCAGACAGAACCAAGGAAGGCCTCCAGAAAACACCAATATTAATAAAATTTCAATTGCCCTCATTCCAATCAACTATATACATTAATATATGAATGTGGAAGCATACCATGGTTATACATAATCCAAATCTTTCTCTGTTGTGCTTTCTGACGGTACACAAATGTAAGCGTTGGAGCTTTATGTACAGTAGGAGAACAGGAAGAAAGAAGCTCCCTATGGGAGAATGTAAAAACCATACCCAAGCATTTAATATATATAATCTATACAAATTATTTTATTAGTGTGCTCTTTTAATATAATTACAATGTGCAATTGCATACCGCAAGAATATATTTATAGGTAAGTCACGTGCAGATCTGACACATTTACATTCAGCAGTACAACACATTACCTGCTGTACAGTGTATTAGTGTAAGACAGTGTCCAGTTAATTTGCTTTGCTTTCTAAATGCCCTAATGCAGGGCACTCTTTGTAGCTGCTTCAGAGAAATTCAAGTAGAATACATGAAAGAATAGTTGGCTTTAGGCAAAGGCATGGAAAGGAATGCCTGCACTATACAGACCAGAAATTAAGGACTGAATCAATGCCAGATGTACTGTAAATCACAATTGGAAGATCAGGTTTTCTGCATGGAAATGCACCTGTGGTGAAAGAGCAGCTGACTAAAAGGGCTGTTGATTGCTGAACTCCGATTGTTATAAAAAGCTCTTGCGCTATAAAGCACTTGTACTGATTGCTAAACAAAAATAAAATCTTTATCTGCTTCTTCACCAGAGTCACTGGACTTGCTTCCCTGATGGCCGTCTTTACTCAAGGACCTCTGCTTCAGTTCCTGGAACTCATGAGACTGCTGCCCAGGGCTTCTTTTTGCAGCTGCATAAAACAGAAATAGGACTTAGTAATTACTGCAGAAGAGAAAGGAAGAAGAAAAAATAACAATAAAAAGTCATTAATGCACATGGGAGCTGCTCCTGATCCCACTGAATTAATTTGCACTAGTAGGAGTAGCATAGGTCCGTTAACTCTTCAAGCCAGGAAAAGGTGAGAAGAGAGAGTTTGAGCAAGCTTTATTCCACTGTTGGTTGGCAAACAGGCAAACTTGAAACATGACACTTAGTATTTCACTGTGACATGGATAAACCGTACAGTTAGAAATGGCCTGGAGATTTTCTTCTCATCACACCACTTCCAAAACAGAACAGACTTCTTTTTTCCGGCTGGCATGGATCTCAGACAGTGCACTCCTGACTGCTCAGGTGGATGTGCCTGCTGGGCACCCCTCACACCAGTGATGCACATCTCAGGCAGACCTGTCTCCCTAGCAGGACACATCTGTGCTCTCCTTTTTGACTCAGCAGCTTTGATCAAGACAGACATTCACCTCAGCATCCAAGTTACCCAAACTGCTTCTCCCTGCCCCATCACACTGCCAGGTCCCAATGTCCTCCATGTCCCCTGACAGGAAGGAGCTCTGAGCCCAACCATCATCTCATCCAGACGAGACCATGGGCTCTGAACCTTGCCGTGCTTGGCAATGGGGAAAGCAGGAGGCCACATCCACTTCCCATGATCTAAATGCAAACAGTACCCATTTTGTTCACCCAGCACTCTGAAATCTCCACAAAGCCAGGGCTTTCTCCAAATCTATAAGCTTCAGAATAAACTGGAAAAGAAGGTTACAAAACCTTGTTCAGATTCCTGATCTAATCAGCGGCAACAACTGCTATGGTAACAAGATGGTTATACACATCAACCACGGTGACCTTAATCCAAGGACTGATAGCATTACAAATCTCATGCTTGCACTTACAATGAAACTTCAAACACACAGTGGCCCTTAAATATGACCTTGCTGCAAGTCACATCACTTCACTCCCACAAAAAGAAATGTTACCATTACAAGACCTTCGTTGCTCCACCATTTCGGGTAGGGATGGTTCGTTTTGGTTCACACTGATCCTTGTTCCCCACCAGTTTTGTCAATCGCTCTCTTGACAAGGCACCAGGTGCTGCTGTGGCCACGCAGCACAACTTCTCCTTCCCGATGTATCACTCACCTATACCCTCACCACTGCAAGGGACAGCCTGCCCTGTGACCAGCACACAGCAGCCTGCCGCTGGCCATCTCTGCGGCCATTTCTAAGTGCGGCAGGCTGTGCTATGGACTGCCAGGAATGTGGGAAGTGTGGAGAGGGATCCCAAGGCAGCCAAATGGTTCTCCTGAGTCCAAAACATCTATTTCCTCATTTGTGCTAGCCAAAATATGTGAGGCAGTAAGGGCCAGCAGCTACACACTCACTGCATTCTTATCCTGGCATTGCAGATTGGGAAACAGGAAGGGATTTTGAAAAAGATTTTTAAAGCCATTTCATAGAATTGGAGAGGATTCTCTTGTAAAAAATATTCAGGCATTTCTACCTCCCAAAACACCACTGCTTTTCAAAGAAATAGGTGCCTGGAAATTTTTTGAGTCATCCTTGACACTGGTGCCTCCTAATAATTACCTGTCTTTTGTCTGGCCTTCACTGACTCTTTGAACAAAACCCAAAACACATCCTGCAGCAGCCATTTTAGTTTATGACCTGATAAATATACGCAAGTAGTTTGCCTCAGAAATTACTGAAAGATGTATCAGGCATTTAAGTCCACATAGTGCAAGCAGGCTTCAGCCCGAAGAGCTTACCCTTGCCTTGATGAAACCGTACACAGGTGACCTGCAGCAGTCTATGGTAGGATCTTGGATTGCAAAACTTACTTTGTCAGAGAGATAGCTCAGAATGAACTAAAATATAATAATTTGATTATGATAGGGAGGGGAGATTCTGGGTTTGGATGAACTAAGTTTGATTCTCCAATACAAAAAGGATACATTTTAGACTGAGGAAGGGTTATGTGATGTCTTACAAACAGAAAAACTGGGGATAAATGGAATTGCGTAAGATGTTCAAATGCACAATTAAAATACTTTAGAAAAAAAAATTTTGAACAATTGTTTAAACCAACCACTTAGGAGATAAAGAGAAACATGTAAACATGTACCATTTGAGAACAGGAGCTTTTATATTTTAAAAGCACGTAAAGGAAATGAACATTTTTATAGCCTACTGAATGAGCTCACTGTGAGTCAAAGCTGCTCTGTTGACTAACAGTGCTGGGCTTGGGCTCAATCTTTAGGTGGTGCTTTTGATTGTTTTTGCAACTGAAATCAAAGTAACAATAAATAATCCGATTTACCCAGTTCTCAAATGGTTTTGTGAGTGATGCATTGAAACTGGCACTAACAACATTCAAGCTGAAATGGTTTTTGAAACACTGAAGTGCATGATCTTAGAAATGACAGGGGTGCAAGCACAGCAAGCAGCAGCCAGCCTACCTGCAGCATGCCAGTGTTGCACTGAGCAGTCACAGATTGTAGTGAGTGCTCTTCTGCAGAAGGACTGCACATGCTAGATGGGACTGGTCACTGGAGTTGACACAAAGGAAAAATGCACACACGTTTTATCTGCGTACTTTTTCATGCCATGAAAATCCCATGGGGACAGAGATATCACTAGAACCCCATGAGATTTTTACCTTTCTCATAATGTCAAATGACAAACCCACACCCTTCTGTGGCTTCTTCGCTATTATCATTTCTTAACAATTGTTAGTGCCAGTTATCAAGCATCATCTTGATGAAAAATGGAAACTTCAAACCAGAAGTTGGCTGTGCCATCCTCTGCCCAAGCACATTAGCTTCCTCTTCTGCACTGGTAGAATACTGCCCCGGAGTGGTTTTCACGCTGCCAGATGGCTTGGCACAGTCAGGAGCTGCATCTCTTTTTTGACAATCTCCTGTTTGCTCTAGCAAGGAAAAGGATTCATTTATGCTCCGAAGCTGTTTTGTAGACCCATGTACAGAAGGTAATATGAAAAACTTCACTTATCCAACCCATTTAATCAATTATTCAGACAGCAGTAATCAGTATGTCCATTGCACGTTTAGTCCAGACATCTTGGGGTGTTGGTAACTGCAGCCTGATCTTACAGCTGTGCAGTGCAAAGAGGTGTATTTTCAGATTGTCCCATAAAGTACAGTTAAAATCATCAACATAAAGCAATTTTACAATCAAGTATCATCTAATTTGTAGCTTTATTTCACAGAAGATATGATTTTGTTACAAACTTGGACAAATTTGCAGTGATTTATCAGTTGCAGAAATAAATTGAACATGCTAGCCTGAAGAGAGGCAGAAAGCAAGGACAGAGGAATGGCTGAGTGAGGAAGTAGGACAGTAATGAATAAAAAGAAAACATGAAAAGGAATAAAAATAAAATAAACAGAATTTACTCCTTCCCAAACAACTTTGTGCAAAGCCCAGCAGCTCCTTAAGGACCTGGCAAGTCTAAACTACTATTGATAAAATATGTACAATGCCATGTAGAGCTGAATAGAAAACTCTGTGTTTGGCTAATCTGACTGGAGAGGGAGCAAGGGAGTAAGTGCCTGACTCCTCTTGCTTTGGCAATATGAATCATCTGAATGATGACAGTGGGCTCTGCAGGCAGCGCAACTTCTCAGTCTCCACAACCCAGCATTATGTAGCTGCCTCAACTTGTTTTTCCCCATTCGATGCTGTGAAAATCTGCTGTCAGAGTGTGAAAGCGCACCCCTTTGTTTCACAGCTTAAGCGATGGGAATCACCTTAGACGTCTTTCTTGAGGAGAGACCAAGGAAGCAAGGCATCTCACCCCCGGATTTCAAACATCATCGCTTGTGCCAGCTAACACCATGGTGAGCAACATTCCTATGACTACTTCTCCACATATCCTGTGCTGTCAGAGGAAGCTTTAGCTCTTCTGAGAGTCAACTCAGGGCATGAAAATGCATCAGCAAAAGTAGAAATCCAGTGCACACATGAAAATCAGCAAAGAGAAGAGAGCAGCCCACTGTTGTGCATAAAAGATAGAAGGTACCAAGCCTTGCCCTGACACACAGAGACTCATTGCCTGAGGACAAGGAGGTGAAATCAGTCACATGCAGAGACCCCACAGAAAGGAAAACAAAGAGAACAGTGGGCTGGCTACAAGAACAAAGTTATGGCTGCTCCCCCAGAACTGTGCTGAATCACAGAGCTGCATTTCACATTACTGTGTGACCAATATCAACCAGCATCTTAGTTCAGACCAAACCAACCATAAATGTACACAACACGAGTCCCTTAATTGCTCAGTTACATTATTAATACCCAGGGATTAATTTTCATCTGATTTGATCAAAGGAAGATGGGTGGACGAGATGTTGAATAGGTGACCAGATATATTTTCCTGTGTTTTTGCACCTTCAAATGCATAACCCTCTTCCCTTCCAAGTGAAAACAAATCAGGAGACAGTAACACATCAAATTTCACTAAAAGACACCAGATTACACAAATACTCCTACCTTCTTGAGAAAATGATCTGACTGAGGGGCTGCTCTGACCATCCTTTTCTTTATCAGAAGGAACTTTCTTCAGCACCGGTGGAAGCAGGGCAACTTTTGGGGAACTGGGGCCAGAGGGAGACTCTGGAGCATCTTCTGTGGAGTACCACAAACAAAAGGGTGAGAAGAGAAAACCAGATCTACACTGAAGCTCACAGAAACAGTGCTGTTTATGACGGGCCAAACCTCAACACAATACACAAACAAGAAATGGCCAGAACCTGTCAGAAAAAGAAAGATTAGGGAATTTACATTACATGGGAACAAATTGTATGGACCCCAGTTCAGGTGAAAGAAGTTTAGCAGTGAAAGAGAAGATCTCAATTTCAGCATTTTTCATGTGTGCCGCTATTGTAGTGCAAATAGAAATCTGATGTGACCAAGTGATTTACCTGCAAGACATAAGTAGCCATTTGTAAAGAACAGCTGAAAAAAAAAATTGGATAGATTTTTGGAAATATTTGTTCTAGGTACATTTTTATTGTCCTGAAACATAATTAACTGGTCAATTTAATGTCCTGTTTCACAATTATAAGATCTAAAAGTGAACCAAGGAAACAAATTACATAAGAAGCTTTACAGAACTCCGTACTTCCATGAATGACTTCCCAGAGCATAACGCAGGGGCATCCATAAAGACTTGTTAAATAATAAAAATACTTTCATGTTCTGGACTCTGAGAAAATCTGAAACTTAAATTCAAATCCATAGTTTAAAACTAACTGTATATCTTGTTTCTCTGAAAGGCTGGATATGGATTATGTAAGGCAAGTTGACTACCATCTTTACAGTCCTTACAGGAAGACCTTTTCAGTCTTACACTAGACAGGCCTCATTTGGATAGTAGGGAGGAACAGCCACCATGGATTACTTAAACTACTTTTAAATTTGCTTTTCAAGAAGTAAACAGTGGCATGTGTACATAACAGAGGAACCAGGAAGATACATTAGCACTGACAGAAGTACAAAAGGAAATCAGAGTATAATCTGTATTGCATATTTGTAAAAAGAGTTAATTCACTCGCATACTAGAAATTAACCAAAATTTATCTCTGAACAGGCAGAACCACAAAGAATCAGCTGTTTCATTTACAGCACAGGAAAGTGATGAGCTTCCCAAATGCGATTTGGTATGAACAGATACAACAGTTCTTGGACCTTCTCCATGCATTTGATACATCTGTGAGGCCACTTGCTTGGGGAAGCTCAGTATCAACACAGGGAGGAGCACAGTGATGGGCAAACACAGCTAGACATAGACTTGCAGTCTTTGACAATTTGTGGACATCTGACCTGTGTTCCTTTGCACACAGATTACTTAGCAAAAACTTTGCTACTATTTATGTGGCCTCACTGCTGGAAACAACAGTGAGAGCAAGAGCACAGAAAGGATGATTGCTCTGTTTTCTTCATCACATTGCCTGGGCATCCTTAGGCAGTGGGTTACTACAAGTACTAGGACAGAAGTTAGACTACAACAGAGCTGTGTTGCTTTTACTATCAACCAAAGAACTGGCTTACTAGGGGTAAGTATTAATTACTCCCTGTGTTAAATCCACAGTATGCTCTCTCTGCAGGAAATAGGAGCTGACAGGAACAGACAACTCAGATCTTTCTGACTGCCTATTTTACAGATTAAGCACCACTAAATAATCCATGCTTTCCTGTTGCATTCATCTTCATGAGCATCTTACCCGACACTCCTCACTTTGACGACCATTTCTAAAATGGTCAATAAAATAAATGTAAATCTACCTAGAATCTGGAGGTGATTTTGTATGTCAACAACATTCGGCCCACTGGAGTGCAGACTAAGGAATGCTCAGGTTTCACATCAAGGGCAGGGAGGAGGCCATAACAACCCTTTGAGTCCTCATCCTTACCAGAAATTACATTATTCTGAGGTCAACAGTGATTATGGGAAAAGTCAAGAGGGCTGCAAGCTCTTACAGATGGCCATGCTCATATTTTTCACTCCCTGGCAATTAATGAGCTATATTTGCTGTAGATACTTGGGAAGTCTGTAACTGGCTTTTGATTCCCCTCAATTGCAGCAGCTGTACTTTGGGAAGAGGAGGTTGTGACACTGGCCTATTAAACAGCGGACAGACAAATGCATGGGACACCTACTGAAACATTTACCACTACTGGAAACCTTAAGATAATATCTGGGCAGGAGGGAGTCTTGCAGGGATATAAAAGCACAGTTACAATTATTTTCAGTCAAAAGCAATAAGGAAATAAACAAAGGCTAAACAAGGAAAAAGTAAGAGACGGTTTGTTCAAGTTATTAAGAATAACAGGCACTTGCTTGAGGGGCTAAGAGCAGCCTGCCACAAAACTCCAAGCACTTTAGTATACACAGCCAGGTGTTTAGAGAAAACGCATTTATTTTTGTCAGTGCTACTACAACAGATGCTGAAGTAGCTTTCTGTGCTTACCTCTCCTGTGAAATTAGGGTAACTCAAAACAGCTCTGCCACTACTACTTCCCACACTTTATTGTTGAGGATCACAGATTAAACCATTTTAATAAGTTTATTTGAATTAGGGCAAAATGAGATGGAAAAGAAGGATATGAGTCAAGAGCAAGGCAATGAAGAACCTCTCTCCCTCTCCATTTAACTTCTGGTCAGGATGTGGCAATGGGTGTCTCCTCCACAGCCCATACAAACAGCACCCAGAGCTGGGGATAACAACTGCCCAGAAGAGCTTCTTACCAGTACGAGAGGCAGAGCGTGGTTTCTGTGGCACTGTGGGTCGTCCTGCCAGGCTGGGCTTTGTTGACTGCAGAGGGGGCTTTGGGCTAGTTGGTGTATTGGAAGAACTTCTTGCCTTTGCACCAGCTTCTGCCTTTGGTTCAGCTTTTGAATTTTTTTCTGATGATGCTGAGATGGAGTCACCTTTATTTGATGCAAACCGACTCTCTGGAAGGGTCTGCTGTTGTTTAGGCACTGAAATAAATAGACACATAAAATAAAGTCTGCTGCAGCACAGGAGGCTCCATGCACACGTATAGTGGTGTGAAAAATACCACCACGAGCTAACACATGCACTGATATGTGTAAGAGGATCCCTAATGTCTTATTCAAAATCACTGCAAGCAAAGCATCTAAACCTGCTATTTTTGACATGTACTAAGATTTGCGATTCAATTGCCCAAAACAGCAATTGCATATCCCCCTTTTTAATATATTTGTTATGATAGCTAGCTGGACCTTATTCTTCCTTCATATTTCTAGGACCAGATGGCACAGCCTACCTGCTGAGAAAACAGTGATGGATCAGTGGAAAAAGCAGCTCTTGACTTTTGTGTCTCTGCAGACAAAAGGTTGGGTTTCCAAGATCAACAGAGAAATCCTGGCCCAGAAAATAAATCCCAAGTGTGTGACCAGCAGGCTATATCTTTTTATTTGCTGCTTTTAGCAAGCTCTAGAAGAAATTTTGAAACTCAGCCCAGATCAAAGTATTCTTTATATAGTATCTTGATTTGTCCAAGAACACTATATATGGCTTACAGTTTCCACATATTAGTAAGTTTACCAGCATGTTGTTTATCCCAAACAAAGACCAAGGTATTTAGAGATCCATTTACAGTGACTTACAAGCAGTAAGTCAGTTCCATCTAGCTGTGCAAGCTGGTAGAAAGCCTGCTGGACTCCAGGTTGCTAACAAGCAAAAAGCCTGCCCTACTTTCCTACTCTGCAGTTTTCAGGAGGTTGAAGGCTTATATTTAGCAGTTTCAGCGATAATCTTGGAACTTGTACGTTAGCCTGAGACTTCCAACAGTTTTCACATCTTTGCTCTCAGAAGAGAATTACAGGCAAACTGAAATGCAGACTGGTAGCCTTGGTACTTGGCAAAACCAAGTGCGTGCTCACAGACGCTGACGACCTACCTACCTGCTATTCCCATTCAGAAAGCCTACCGAACATGGAAGTGCTGAGCACAAACATTTTAATGGCAGTGGGAGGGAAGGGGAGTGTTTATATAGTTTGTTGCAAGACAATCTCCAATATGTTTTTCCAGCCTATGTTGCTGTTCTCCAGCCCAGCTGGAGTTAAACCCTGGCAAAGCAGACAGCTGTGTGGCACATATAGATGAGTGTGAGTGCGCGACAGGAGAGTCTGTGTCTGCACGCATGAAATATTTTCTTGTTGCAAGTGAAACAGCGGGACACGGCCTGCACCTGTGCATGTGTGCATACAAAAAAAGCAGGCGACATCCAGACACAAAGCAAAGAATAAAACCCCCTAAACTTAATCTCCTTCTGCACCACTAGCTATAGTTCTCCTGTACCAATATTCAGCAATTTTCCATTAACTTTCTTTCTTGTCTTCCTGACCTCAGGCCTTCTAACATTATTAGAACACAGTAATTTAAAATAAATTAGCCCAGGCCAAAGACAAACTGTAGTTGCAACAATGAAAAGGAGCCTTGGGGAGCTCTCAAGCAAGAGTGGTAAGGAAACAACTGACAGCTGGAGGCCAAAAGGAAGGGGCAAGCACAGTGCAGTGTGGTGGGGCTGAAATGTGTCATATACAGAGACAACGACCAGAGAAAAGTTGAGGTCAGGCACCCTCAGCTACTCCAATGCCCAAGATGTGCAGACCATCCTTGCTCCTCTGACTTCAGTATGCTGTCATCTGGGGACACAAGGTCCTCCTCAAAAGACAAGCAGGCTTTAAAAGCATTGATTTATAGATTACGGCATGGTTTGAATATGCTTTTTAAAAAAAGCTTTAGAAAGACTTAAAACTTCAAAATTGATATTTGAAGTGCTCAATCAAAACGGCCAAATTTGGATTTTAATTTTAGTCTGTTTTTCCAGACTTCTGTATGTTTTAGCAATCCTGTGTGCCAGGCTTGCAGGATACCAGTGCTGCTGACAAATCAGACCTGGATTTCAGACCACTCCTTTCATGTAGTAAACAATCCACGAGAGCTGAATCCCGTTGGAAGCCTTCACTGACCAGTCCCCAAAGTATACATGGAAACCAGTCTGTCAACCTTGTCCTCAGGTGGCTGTGGTGTGGCACTGCCATGTCAGGGCCCAGGACTGCGGCTTGACAAGGGCATGAAAAGACAAGGTGCAGAGGGAATTGGTGCAGTAAGCACTGCAAGGCTGAACACCATTTCATACACAATGGAGAGTTGCTTTGTGCACATGAGCAGTGCCCAGGGGCCTTCACAGCTTTGCAGACAGCCCTGGCTTCGATCAAACTGGGTAAATCCTGGGAAGAGCCAGCTGCCACTGACTGTGAGACAGGACTGCTGACAGACCAACAGGACTACAGTCAGCTGAAAGTCAGCACTATTTAAGTTGGTATGAACAGACTTCAAGCTTGAAAACTGGTCATATTTCAGTCCTCAGATACATTGAGCACTTCCACTTTGTGCACAGGCATTTCTGCTAGTTCTTGAATCAAGCTTCAGCTTTGCTGATCCCACTGAAAGCCAGCCTTCTTAAAAGCACCCTAGGCACCTGCACCAAGTACTCTCTCCTGTGCAACAGGAGTAAAAAAGTGAGCCATAAACTCAGCCCTAGAGCTGACTTGATGAGAAGTGCCATCCACAGCACAAAAAGTGAGCCTGTTTCTAATCTTCTTCACATACTGTAAACTCCTACTTTGCTTAACCGATTGCAGACATTCAATCTGAAAAAGAAGTGAGATTTTGGACATTAGGCATTTTGCATTTTCTAGGAAGTTTATACCAGGAAACTTATACTGTACCTGTACCACTTCCATCCAGTCGTTCTGAGCTCACTGTTGTGTCAAAAGACTCTCTGGGAGTCGTGTCATTCCCAAGTTTCTGAAAGAGTGATAAAAGCGCTCAGATTAGTAATGTATCTGCAATTAATACAAGTCAGTGGTCCTGTTAAGAAAAATCCTTGAACTTGGAAGCCACGAGCCAGGGAAATCAGTGATAGCAAGAAATGGCACACTCTCTCTCTTTGTTTCAGATCTTGGAGAGCTGAGTGGGAAGGAAACTACCCTGATTTGTACCTAACACTGCCACATGCCTATCAGAGCTGCAATGACACACTGCCTCCTATGTGACAGGTCTCCTAGTGCAAGGGAGATGAAAGGTGCTAGCTGGAAGCAGCCTTTTCTCCACAGATAGCTCTGTATCCAAAAACCTCCTTGGTTGAAACAGAAACCTTTTTCTGAAGATCCAGATTTTGAATATGACTGCTGAATTATCTTATGCTCTTCTACACAGAAGAATAACTTCTTATTTTAGATAAAATTGCAACTACAGAAGTAGCAGTGCTCACATATTTACAGGATTCCTCTAAAAACAGACTTTACTTACTCAAAAGTGTTTAAAGCTACCCATCAACAAGCACCTCTGGGTGCTCAGTACCTTAAAAGAAAGAGGACTTCTGGTTTATGTGCTGATATTTTTCCTGTCTTCTCTTGTCAAAACCAGGTTTCCCAACATCTTGGCCTTAAAAAAAAAACCCCAAAAACTGCAGAGATTTTTGTCATGTAACAGATAAGTGAACTTGAAACCTGTGTATTCATCAGGAGAAGCTAAGATATGCAGCACTTGTGAAAGAACTAGCCTCCTTTTACTGCCTTACTTGCTACCAAAGCTTAGGCAGAAGGAGAAATGAGAGGATTCCAAAAAAGCACATAAAAGTAGGTGTAGGATACACTAAGAGAGAAAGCCTTATAAAGAAAAGACTAGGGATAAAAGTGAGATTTTTTTTTTAACTATAAAAGCAGGGATAGACTTTTGCAGGCAGACAGCTTCAATCTTGATCTTTATTTGCTATTTCAAGACAGTTAGTGTGGTAAATTACTTAAAGTAAATGATTTGTCCTGATGACCACTGCATTTAGTTATATATCCACACACAAGTCATGCTGATGTGTTCAGGTCACTGCTACCACTCCAACACCAGCTCTGACTGTCCCTCCCACAGCATTCAGAAGTCTCCACCATGTGCCACGCAGTGTACAAACATGATCACTGCCCTTTGGGGGTTATGATCTGAAAGACTGCTAAGTAAAGCATGTAGTTAAAAATGGGACAACAGGAAACGTAGGAAGGAAGAAAATGGTTACAAGTAGCAGGAGTACATATCTACTACAGAAAAAATGATGTTTTTAGAGTGAAAATACTATTTCAAACACAAGTATAAAGAAATTATCTCCAAATATCCACGCTGGCTGTGTGCCTTTCCCAGGCATTTCAAGAGAAGATGATTTTGGGGAGTGGTGCAGAAGACAGCGTAGTTGGCCTTACAGATTTACTGATACCTCCACTTTTCTCATGTAATTTCACAGCTCCTAAAACAAAGCCTCTCTTCAATACAACAAAGAGAATGGAGACATTGAGTGTTTGCCATTCCTGTATAAGACCTGGCAGGGTGATGCTATCTCCCAACTTCTCCTGTAAGAACAGCTGAACACCTAAAATGGCACACTGCATTAAGGAGGGTGCTATAAGAATAATCCTTAAGCTTCCTGCACTGCAAAACTACCCTGATACCATGAAGTCTTCTGGACAGATGAACTCTAGAAATGCTGTAATTTGTAGGGCCAGAATATTTAGCTAGGGTGTCCATATGGACAAAACAAAGTCACCTCCAAAGACAGCAGAAACATTAAGGCTTTGTGCCACTGGGCAGAAATTCAGTTTTTATTCCCATTTCTTGACTGACATTGATATTTTGGCTAAATTCTGATCTGTTCACCTCCTGAAGTCACACTTTTTTCTATAAGACTGTCTTGGCTATATATTTTTAAAGGGAATATCACTCTCCTTTTGCTATATTTTTCTTCTGTACCTTGGAAAAAACACCTTTTTTTGCAACAATCTTTTCATGGTATGTAAATTCTCATGAACTTCACTGAGAAACTTATTTTCTTATGTAAATACTGAAGAAAGATGCATAACACTTAGCTACAGTAAATGACTTAGGAGAGCTGCATGACTGTATGAAACTAATTTCAGTGTAGTTCCTTCCTCCCTCTCTAGTTATAGGACTACTGGGGAAATATGACCATGTACCAAGACAAGTAGAAAAGCCAGTGCTGGCACTTATTAGTGTAGTAGTTAAAAATGCAATTAGGATGTGAGCATGTTTGGCTACCTACTGTACACACATTACAAACAGCTTATGGTCCCCAGACAACACTAAACACTGGCTGCAAAAATTTACTCTAAGAAGTCAGATCAATGCAGGTTTTCACAAAGGTAAATAATGCCCAGGCTGTATTTTTAATAAGAATTTGTGCAAAGCTGGGAAACACTGCAGAGCTGGGTGCCAAGTCAAGGTAATAAACAGGCTATGAATGATGGTTTCCTCGTGGTCCTTGCTCCAGGTATTTAAAAATACAGTGTGTAACACTAGATGGAGCTAAAAGATCTATTTATGTGCACCCTGAGGCAACACTGATCTGCACATACTTGACTCTACCATTAGTGCCAATTCCCACGTTGTATTCTAAGCAAAAGGAAACAAAAATGCATTTACCATCTTTCCAACTACTCTGCACCTGCTCATGACTTCTATCTGTAACAAGACTGTGGTAGGGTATGAATGAAATAGTAAATTCCTTCTGGTTTTGTTTTCATGTAAAATAGCTCAGAATATAAGCAGCCATCTGTACCTTACAGGAAAACACAATTTTCTATCATACTGAAATTCTGATAAATTTGAAGATGTTATAGAACTTGATATGATATCCATCCTAAACAATGTAGCAGTGGGATGCTGTCTTCTGCAGCTCGTCAGGACACTGTATGATTCCCATCTTCATGAGTATCATGAATAAAAGTGCAAACCTAAATTATTTGGTATTGTGATGGATGAAGTATGTGAAAAATGCTTTTGAACAGCAGTTCAATTTTGTGTCCTCTGAGCAACATTAAGGATAGATAACTCAGTACTCTGTTTTGTACGGATTCCTGTTTCTGTTCAGTTTTATTGTCACTCTTTTATATATGTATATGTATAAAGATATCATTTTGCATTCCATAAATATACAGTCACACAAAAAACAAGAACAATAATATTACTTTCTTGTAATTTAAACCTGAAATAAGATGACTAACCTTTCCAGCCAGTAAATAAGTTGAGTGTGGTAAAAAAACCACCCCAAAACCTTGGAATAAGCAACAACTTTTCCTTCTGATGGATGAAATTGAAGTTTCCAATTAATGTTATGAAAGCTTGCTAATTGAAAAGGACTTTTACTTTTCCCACTTATAAAAAATATTACACTAATATTTTTAATATTCTACCTCACGTCCTTCCAGATTTGACTCACTGTAGATAATAAGTGTTAAGAATCCAAAGAGTATGAAGCATACACAATTATGCACTTGTAAAAATTCATATAATCTGGAACAGCTTGGTATTTTTTAAATTGCAGGCAGGGCATAATAACTCTTACTTAAAATCATATGGCATTTTATTTGCCATATGATGGCAAAATGGTGCTTTAGAAGTCAATGAGACTATTCATGGGCATTACTTAATACCAATGAGAAAGGAGGGAATTGGTTATTCTTTAGAAAAATCATTTTTGCACTGATGATCCCTTTAATGATCCATAGACAACTGCATTAATTCAAATCTGCTTATGACAAGACTCTGGTGTCTACAGGAGTGGCTCACACATCACGGCAAGCACTGTAAGACTATGAAGAAAGGTAAAAATAGATTTTGGGTGCCTTGCTTGGCCACAGCAAGACAACTCTGTACACGTTAAAGGAAGGAAAACACAACAAAACACAAGATGAGCTTTGTTGCAAAGTAACACCTTTCAAATTACAGGGGACAGTGATGGCAAATGGAGAACATCTGAGTGCCCTGCACATGGAAGAGGAGGAGAGAAGTGAAAAAAGGCTGATTCTTTGGTACTTGTGAAATATGCCAATTGCAGCTGGCAGGAAGCAGAGGATAATAATGAGGAAGACCAAGGGCAACCGGGCATCTGGCAAAATCGGCCAGCACAAAATGCTTCGGAGGAACACAAGGTTATTCCACTCTGTACATGTAGAGTGAAGCAGAGTTCCTGCCCAGGATCAGCACTTCACAGAAGAGAAAATAACAGAGAGCAAAGGGAAGCTGGACAGACATTTGGAAATAATTTTTATCAGGTTATTTTCTTTCATTGTTAGTATTTGAAATATATAAATCAAAGGCATAAAGGTGTGGTACAAAAAGGCATAAAAATCAAAAAGTGCAACAAGAAAAGCACATGCCAAATATTGTAAACAGTGACTGGTAGCCAGATTTACATTTCTGCATGGAATATATAATTTAATAAACAGCAGACCTCTCCATCCGTCTATATCATTTTCTGCAAGAGAAGAGTACAGCCAGCCACCACTGTAGTTAACTCTGCCACATACCTGAGGTACTGGTGTGCAAGGGGCACACAGTGAGAAGCCTGTCCTAGTTTTACCTTTTCTGAAGCAATTCCAGTATGCACTGTGAACAAACCACACATCAGATCGGGTGGAGACACTGAGCTGGGCTTACTAGCTGGGCCCAATTCTGTGATATGTGCAAACATGTCCTCTTGTGTTTGTGATGGTCTAACACCAAGTGCAAGGGCAGGAGTCACCGCCTCCCCAAGGGGAGCGAAAGCACGGGCTTAAGGGTGCAACTCCTGCTCCACATGGGCAGCCTGTGCCTTGGCCAGGCTGTTTGCGTTCAACCACCACAGCAGAGAGCAATCCTCTTGCAGGAACACCACAATCTCTGTTGGAAAGCAGGACTGACATGCCAAGCCCCAGCCACCAATCCTTGCAGTCCCAACCCACCTCTCCTGAAGACACACAATCAAAAATCAAATTGCTTTCACCTTTTGAGCAGAGGCTGCTCTCTTCTCCTGCTTGGCTTTCATTTCTGCAAGAAGTCCGCTGCCCATCACTTGCACGCCGTACCTTCGGCCTCCCTGGGGGCTTCCCTTGCTGTCACCCCTCTCAGCTTTTGCCATATCATCTGTCTGCACCTCCTCCAGTGAGTCTGGCGTCTTTAATTCCTCGGATCGCTCCGCGCCACCGTTCTGCTCTACAGGCTTTGCCTCCTTCTTGCTTGTGTCTAGAGCTGGACTTTTTGCAGCAACCTTGGGTGAGGAGGGCTCCTCTGCCACCGACACAGTCTGGGGGCGTTCGGATTTGGAGCCTCTTGATTTGATTAAGTTAAGGAAACCACTCTTCCTCGAGTCCCTTTTCTTCTTCTCATCACCCGCTTCACTGTGCTCGCTGCCATCTGAACTTTTAGTTGATGGTCTCCTACAAAAGACACAGACATTTCAAACTGCTCTCCACTCCCCTCCTCCCTTTTTAAAATAGTATCAAACGACTTCTTCCAGGCAAAGCTAACGTTTTATATGACCCATATATTGCCCTAGGCCAAATCATTACCTGCTGTCTCTATATTAAAAACAGAAGAACTAGTATTGATCATACAATCTTGAGGATTCCTGTGCTGCTTTGTGCAGTTGTTTATCTGCATTGGGCATCCAGCTATTTCCAACACCAGGCAGCTCTAATCAAGCTGGCTATGCAGGTATATATTGGGTTTGCAGGGCCAGGTTTTGGTAGCAGGAGGTCTACAGGAGGGGATTCTGTGTAAGGATCCTCCTGCTGAAGAGGAGGGAGCAGCAGAGAATGTGTGGTGAACTGATGGCAGCCACCATTCCCTGTTGCCCTGTGCCACTGGGGAGGAGAAGGCAGAGAAAATCAGGAGTGAAATTGAACTCTGGAAAGAGGGAATGGTGGGGAGAGGTATTTTTAAGACTTGGTTTATTTCTTGTTATCATAGTCTGATTTGATTGCTAATATATTTCCGCCCCCCGCCCCAAGTTGAGTCTGTTTTGCCCATGGTGGCAAGACATCTCTCCCTGCCCTTATCTCAGCTCACAAGCCTTTCATTATATTTTCTCTCCTCTGCCCAGCAGGAGGGGAGTGATGGAGCAGCTATGATGGGCCTAGGGTCATCCCACCACAACATACAATTTCACTCTGTTTCCAGAGCACACTGCCTGTGGTTTGTATCTGCCCATTAGTAAAAGGAGAACTGATCTAGGCACATGTTTAACACAGCTTTTGGGAGATCTTGTTCCTTAAGGGCTCTGCTTAAAATAGGAACTAGCTGGCACAGCCACTTTCAGTAAGGAATACAGAGGTCACTTTTATAGTGCAGATGCTCATCCTCAAAAAAAAAAAAAAAGCCACAAAAAAGGGAAAAAACAAGCAAAATCAACCCCTAAAGAACCCACCTGCCACTAAGATTTTCTAGAGGCATCTTTTGAGCAGAGTCACACTTAAGGGCAAAGCTGAGCGCATACACATTCTGCATAAAAGCACCCAAACTGGAAAGAGAGCCACTGGTGTCCGAGATAAAGATCCTCAGCAAAGAGCATGGTCAGGGATGGGTAAACAGGGATGGTGGAAGTTCACAGAGACATCTGAAATGAGCAGCTAGCAGGCACCCAAGGGAAGCACAGAAGAATGCATGCCTGTGAGCACCCTGAACCTAATCTGCTTAGGACATTTTTCAAAACCATAATTTCGTACCTCCACACAGTATATCATACATGGCTTCATGTGTCACTATAGGTATCTAAGACTCATAGTGACTTTAGAGCATTTGCTTTTCCTGGCATAGCTACCTACCAGTCAACACTTAACTGTTTTCCTTAATGGATGTCACAAACAGCACAAAAAAGGTCATTCCAAGTTGCCTGGAAATCACCCTTTCTTTCTCATTTAGTTATGGAAATATTCTGTGTATGCACATGCACAAAACATGCATGAATTCAAGAACATCTATGTGCATGGTTCTGTAAATGTAAAGCCAGCTCCAAAGCAACTGCATAAGCTCCATAACCCTTATATAAAGAAGGAGACATCCTTCAGATTAATGTTTTGCTTAAACCTGGAATACTACAAATTGGTGAAACACATCTTTAACATATTTCAAAACCAGGATTAATCTATTGCCATCTATGAAAACACTGTACCCAACAGCACTCCTCACGAGGGAGAAACACCGTATGTACAAGGAGCACTGGGGAGACTCACACCCAATACAAAGCTCTGCTTTAGCTCTAATGAGTTTCACTGAAGGGTAAAATGAACTCTGAGTTATAAAAATACACACTAGTCATTAATCCCCTCAACATTGTATAGTAAAGCAATTTATTTCAAAGTAGCCACTTTTAAGGGCAAGTAATTGAATTCACAATGTCTTGACTACTGAGGTATTTTCTGACCTTGACAACAGCAACCCTGGATATTGGGAACAGGAGTCATACATCGCTTGAAAACGCTGCTTGCCCAGCTACCAAGATGAACTCTTTTTTTTCTAAATAACTCCTAAAAAGAATTTTTTTAACTTACTTTGAATCCATTTTTGTCACTTTCTTAGTGAAAAATTCATCCACACCTTCATCCACTCTTCCCATGAGGCCATTCTGATCCCCTTCTGGTGGTACTCCAGCAGACACCTTACAGAAGAAAAAATTCTCTGTTATATCATAATCTAAGCATGTTTGCTCCAGTGATAATAATTAAGAGTTAGGACATTAGAAAAATTATGTGTGCCAACCAAAACTCAGCGCAGACAACAGAATCACCACTGGAATTCCCCCTCTAGCCAGGCCAGCTGATGCATTACATCAAATGCATAGTAACCCAAAACACCAGAAACAAACTGGATGCTGCAATGAATGAGGTCAGGAATCAAATGCCTTGGGCGTGAGAGACTAGAGCACTAGGTCAGTCAGACAAGCAGAAAAACCCAGAAAAGATAAATCCTGCTCAGGTGGCAACCTGAAGAGAAAGTATTTTCAACAGCCAGTTGTTTCCCTATTTGGAGAAAAATCTATGTTCTGGATTTTGGACTTAAGAAATTTAGAAACAGGGCTCCAGCAGACTAACAGAGCTTTTTAGAATTCATTCAGTCTAGCACTTCCAAAAGCAGAGACTCCAAATACAGAATCAGGTGTTCTACTTTAGGAACCAAACACAGACTTTTGCTCGATGTCTGAAAACAGCAAACCGGCTCCCCGTCTTTGGTTTCAATGACCAAATTTTGAATATGGGTGACCTCAGGCATATAAACCAGGCTGGCTTTGAAACACCTGCCAGCCACAAAGGCCATGTGAAGATTAGCTGGAGACTCTGCAGCCTCCTGAAGATGAAACAAGCAGTCTCCTGGGAGGATTTCTCATGTGGTCTAGCTCCTGTATGTGGCTTTGATGTGGAAAAGCTCTATTACCAGTAAAGAGACTTCCTTCAATTTTAATGCCACATGGAAACCTTTTAGATGATTACAGAGGACTCCCCAAGACCCAACCCAGTTGTATTCTTGGTAGTACACTGGACGAGGACACAAAATAACAGGGTTTGTAATTGGAAACAATTCAAACCAAGGAATCTCCAAGTTGCCACCATAACTCAAGAGTAATCCAAATTTCTTTTCTGATGTGGAATACAAACCCTTTTCTATGCTTCAACACTCTTAAAAGCTGCTCTTAATATCAGACCCAGTCTCATTAAGTCAGGAAAATGGGCTTCATATGAATCAATGCTTTGACAGAACCATGAAAATTTTTACTTTCCATTCCTGAACCCTGTTATTTTTGTTATCAAAGATAATAGTTAATATTTTACTGATACCTCCTGTAGCAATCTAATACTGATCTGAAAGGAACCCATGTGGTAGTGACTGCTTTGTTGCCAGTCAAACTGGACTGATTTTCTATAAAGAGCAGTTCTATTCTAAATTAGCACAATGATTTAACAGATTTCCAACTCTGACACCTTTGGTATGTTCTGTAGAGCACCTGTTCAGCTGGAACATCTGACACTAGGCAGGAGTGCGCATGCCTTCATCTGGGTTGGTCTCGGTCACAAACCCCTCACCACCAGTGTCTCAACCAAAACACAAAATAAAAGCGAATGACGCATTTTAACAGACAAGAGAAACCACTACATATTGATTTGGAGTCCTCCAGATAATAGGGATAAACATGAAAGTATCAAAAGCAAGAGCATTTCCTGAAGGGGACCTAATTCCAGGACCCAGTGATCACAGCAAATGGGAAGATCTACCTCATAAAGAGAAAACAATTTACATCTGAAACAGCAGCAAGTTCCTAAAAATTGATGAAAGATGTACAGAAATGTTGAGGGTCTAATAAGGTCTAATAAGGTCCTCATGATACAGGATATTCTTATGTTTATTTTAACACTTTTTAGGATTGGCATTTACTGTACGACTGAGCTCTGGTTTATTTTATTTTTACCCTCCTAACTCTAAAAAAATAAAACGTGTTAAGTCTTCATTTGTCCTTTTTTATCTCTCTTTTAGCTTAAGTTTAAAAGCAAGCATGTTTCTTTGTTAAGGAAAACAATGGCTTTGAAGCAGAAATAAATAAGATGAATCACAATCTCATACATTAGAGATTCATCTCTTTTGCTGTACTAAATCTTCACACATGAAGGAAGAACTCATGAGGTTAAGATCTCACAAAAATCTAAATTACAAACAACTGTTTTATCATTTTGCTTCAAAGTTAAAGCTACTTGGAAGTGGATGGTTTTGAGTTTTTCTTTTTTTCCCTCTCTAAACACTCATGCCAGTAGAAACTCTAACCAAACTGTAAATCTTTCTTCTGCCCACCCACCCAACTCAAGTTAAAAGTTTGCTTCTCTTTTTTTTTCCTCCATTTTCTCCTTTCTTTTCTTACATTTTTCAGCTTCCAAAGAACAAATCTGTTTTCCAGCAAAACCAGGGAAGTCCAACTACGATCATCTGAGACCCCTTGAATTACTAAACACAGATAATGGGAACTGCAAACAACTCAACAGAGCTATTTAAGGTGGCAGAAGAGGTCAAGATTTTGCCTCTCACATTTCAAGTGCCTTCCCTAAGCACTGCTTTCTGTATTCTTGAAGGGGCAAAACCAGCAGTAAATGAACTCTGCAAGCAATGTCACAGTCCACTCATGAATATGACCTCCAAAATCTGGCTGTTTCATTTTCAGAAGCATCAAAACAAACATCTTAACTCTTTCAAAAATTTGTTTGGACTCCTTTTGAGGTCATAAATGGTTCATAAAAATAAGACAGGGACAAATGAGTTTAACTAAAAAAAGCTCCTTTCCATTTCTGCAACTAAATAAACTCCCAATTTCCTAATTATCCAACATGGATGAGCATTCTCACAACACTGCACTATCATGGGAAGTAAGACTTCTCCTCTACAAGGAGTGACCTTTTTGTTGCCGTTGAAGAAGACACTGTATGTCCCAGTTCCCTGCCGGGTAGGGAAGAACTTGACCCTCCCACGCCCCCACTCCTTCCATCTCCCTCAGCTGATGGCAGAGGATGCACTGAGTTTGGAAGCAACTGGGAAAACACGTGTGTTCTGAAGCAATGGAACTGAGAGAAGTAAACACAGATGTGTTTTCACTACATGGAGACAACTCCATTCTTCTGCTACCTCTAACCTTCCCAGTGAAGCACAAGGGAATGGAAAGTTGGCTTGAATACTCCCTTTGCTTGAATGTTTCTCCCTTTTCAAGTGGTACAAAAAGCACTCCACTGCCTGATAGGATCTTTCCCAGCACTAGGGAAATTTTCAAGGATTCTCTCAATTGGAAATCCTCAGGAAGCAGAAGAAGCCACAGGCGTTTCTTATGAGGCAGCCTAACACAGAGAGGCAATGGCTGCCCCTTGATAGGGCTACTTATCATATCAGCTGTACTCTGGTGCTGTGAGATAACTCTGCAACTCCTCCAGATCTGTCCTTACATACCCTGAGGACACACCACCACAGAAATAAATCCTTACTGATGCGGTGTGCCAAGGAAATGGAACTGTGGGAACTCCACGCACATATATTGAGTTCACACCGATGCCTTTTGTGAACAGACAGTGCTCTTCTGTTTTGCCTTCCTAAGACAGGCTCCAGCATGAAAAGCAGATCTGTGACTATGCAGATTTGCTGGCCCGAACACCATCTTCAGTTTAGGAGCTGGGGGAAGCTGGGTGTCACAGAGTACTCCTCTGAGAGCTGACAGAAATAAGAATTCATGCCAAGTTACCACATCTTAATGCAGGCAGAAAAAAGGATTAAGACTTAACACACACTTGCAATATAATTGAAAAGTCTCATGATATTTTGTGCATTTCCTGTGAAAGCTCCAAGCACCTCCAGAAGCTGCTTCCATGAAAAAAAACAAAAGCAAAATAGAAAAGGATCAAGCATATCCTGGATTTAGGCTGTGTCAAACAAGAAAAAAAGCTTGTAATAGGGATAGCACACTGAAAGACATGAATACCAGAAGAAAAATTAAGCAGTTGCTTATGGCTTTTACACCTTCAACCATTGTCCTCCTTACACCGCAAGACCTGACTCATGGCAAAAAGCAATCAACACATGACATTGCCAGTAATATTTTAATGTAGACTCACTGCTGCTTGGCTGGGCTGCTGCTTTTTATTCCTTTTGGGCCTTAATTTTGTAAAATGTTCCAGTTTCCTTCCTTCTTCTGATGGCAGCTCTGAAATGAATCCAGAAGTTCGTTTGTCTGGCCTGCTGGAAGGAAATGGTGGGTCTTCTATATGGATAGGTACTTCTTCCAGTGCTTTATCTAGATCAAATTCCATTTCTAAGAGAAATCAAAACTTCCTAATTAGATTAAACATGGTATTTTAAAAAAAAAGACAATACCATTTCTCTTTTTGGTGGCAAATAATTATAAGCACATTCAGGGAACTTAGCTACAACATCTCCGTGAGCAGACAAAGCACTGTGATCAACTATTTACTATAAAACACATTAGCAGAGTCCCAAATGAAGAAGCCAGTGTGGGCCACAAATGCAATCCAGAGGGAGGGAGAATCACCTGTGCTTTTCAATCAAGAACCATCTAGAACCACCTCAGGCAAGCAAAGAAACAAAATGGTTCTAAGGAATTCTCACTTACCAAAAGCTCTGGACACTGGCCGGAGCATTCTACTGTGGATGCTTTTCCTTTTTGATTTAGGAGTCATCTACCAACACAAAACAAAACAAAAATTACTTTAGGGGACAAAAGAAATTACAGCAAGACATTTTTTCAAGCTTATGAACCATTTAAAGATCTGATTTGATTTAACACCAGAAGGGAATGGGTTTTTTCCTCTCTCTCTCATACATTCAGAACTTATCTAAATTTATATTTTGTTCAACTGACTTTGAACAGAATCAGGGAGGTAATTCATTTTTCCCACTAACACTGCAGACTGCACACAGGATGATTATTGAAATTGTCAAGGCATTAACTCTTTGATCCCCGACTGTAAAACAAGGGAACTGTTAAAATCTCATCTCTGCAGAGATCATGAGGGACTCAAATTTAAGACTTAATTACTTTGTCCAATATTGCACAGTTAATGACAATACCAGGAATAGTCTACTCCTCGTTCTGGCTTTTATTTTTGATACAAAATACATTTCCTCAGTTCATTTGCTCGTGGCACGTTACTGGGAATCTACGCTTCTGGACATCACCACACAGCTCACCAAACTTCCCCAGGAAAATGAGCCTTGGAGAATACAGTGCTTCTTCAAAAAGCAAAACCACCATGTCAGTGTTGGCAGTATCTGTAGCAAACACATGACTTCGCTGGACTTTAGACACATTGAGAACAGGTGGAAAGTTACTGAACTTTCAACACAATTACTGAATGACATGCTATTAGCTTTCTGATCTTCACATTGCCACAAAAAAGGAGTACGTTGCCTTAAGAGTGCAATACCTAGACTTAAGACTCAAGTTTGCTCTTTTTCGAAGAAAGTTGTCTTTCTTGTCTTGACTGAAGCCTTGTGAAAGTTTGCATGGCAAGAAAGACAGTTTTGCTATGGGAAATGGATGCATCACCAATTCCAAACCTCTTAACATAGCTCAGCTTTGTCAGACTTTTGTTTAAAAGTTGATCCACAGGTTTTCTCAAGAGTTAATTTAAAAACATTCAGCTTCTATAAAGATGGGCTGCTTTGTAGTAGAGTTGTAAATGCTGGCTTTAATGATACTCATATACTTCCATTAACTTGCTAATCTTGAAGCCTAGTGACTCCAGATCTAGTGGCTTCAAATTCTGGAGTATCAGTCAGCAAGCTGTTATGGCTTGCCACTCATTAACAGAATTGTTAATAAAGTTTAGTAGTATCAATTTTATATTAGCCAGAAAAGACATAGTTGGCATTAACATTTCAGACAAATCATGAACTGTTAAAAGCAAACATTTGCTAGTTTTTATGGAAACTTCAGTGCACAGACTCGCATGTCCTGAATTCATATTCCCAAAGTAGTCATGAGGACCATTAGGCCCCTCCTCACATGCTCAGGGTTATGACAGATTTCTGTGACAGGACAGCTATTACCCATGTTCTCAAGACTAGAAAAGGACTTGAAGACTACAGAGTGGGAAGTGATAGCACGGCCTGGGCAACAGAGCTCTGGTTTTACTGACATGTAAATTGCTGGGAAAAAAAGATACCTTCAGCTGTTGCAGGTTTCCACTTCCACATTTGATGACCATCAGTAAATGACACCACAATTTCAAGACCAGCCAGGAAGTAGTTAGCCACCTGAGCAGACTTACTCTGATACTAATGAGCAGGCAGTGTTGCTGCATCAAAAGGTCAGATGCTACTTTCAGAGTTACCAATAAATTAAATGCAACAGGTTTGATGGTGAGTGGCTGGAGAGGTGCTGATTTTTTTCAGCCAAAACTGCAGTGGAAGAGGTAGGCAGCTGGGCAGCCTCTGAACTGCACACCTCAACAGCTGTCCATCCATCCCCCAAACCTGAAGCAACCAAAGCATTTGCACCTCATGCAGGAAAGAGCTGAAGCAGTTCAGCATTTGGGGGACAGCAATTGCAAGTCATGATCAGTAGTCCTGGTTTCATTTCCAGACATAGCCCATTTCTCTCATTAAAGTATATTCACATGCGTTTTGGTCTGTTTCCCGATTTTTTTGGGTGGTGTGACTGGGAGTTACATTTAGTATATACAGCAACTCCTGTGATAAGAAGATCAGAAAGGAGGGCAGAAAACACGGCTGATGGAAAAATTCTGGTCACTCAGCAGCTGCACAGCCATGGCCAGTGTTCTAAATGGATGAACACAGACAAGCTAAAAGCTGCCTCAGACCAGGGCACCAAAGCAAAACAGCACAGGGCAAGTTTCGACCTTCCTGTGCAAGGAGTGGAATACTCCAAATACTTCTCCCTCCAACAGTCAGGAACAGAATTATTTCATTTTCTTTTCCAGACAAGAAAATGCCCCCAGATGACCCTGTAGAGCTTGTGCTGATGACCATAAGCCAGCCAGTCTTTGCTATAACTTACTGTCAGCTTGGCATGATCCATCAGCAGCTTGGCTGCTGGGGATAAAGGCAGAGGGATAGAGATGCTTCCCATTTGCTTTAACAGCATGAATAACAGCTCCACATACACTTTTATTTGAAAACCTTCTGTTTTCTAGCCTGTTTAGGAAGTGCACAGATGAAAGGCTTCTTGCCAAGTGAACTTTCTAGATCACACGCAGAGTAAAATGGGTCACAGCATTAATTTAAATAGGCCAGTGCGCTCTTTTACAAAATATTAGACTTAATCTCTGCTTAACATCTCAGCCACCACACAGTCTGCTACAGCAGTAGTGCACATGTCATTGCCAGAGGATCTATCTGAACTCCCCAGCCTGAGCCCATTTCCTATATTTCATGGAAGCAGTTCAGCTTTGGCAGAAGCACATCTTCTGCCTTCTCATCACCTCTGGCCCCACAAGCACAACGTGCCTCGCTGGCCTTACGCTTCCTTTGCGGCCTTTACAGAGGAATAGCTCCTAGTACCACCTCCTCTCACACACATCTTCCACAGACTTTCCATTCTAGCACACCACCTCCTGAATTCTTCCTTGTTTTGCCTACTTTTCCATGAGCACATTGTAGACTGCTTGGCAGAACAGAGAGAAATATTAACTGCATCTCTGGAATTTGAGAGGACGTCTTGGAAGTCTGCATGCACCTATGCCACTGGGATCTCGGGAGATGGCTCCATGAATGTGCCCTTCTGCAGTAGACGTGAGGCTGCAAATCTCTACCACACATCCAAACAAGGGCTTATTTATACACTGTCATGAGTGCTTGCTAACATTAAGCTCCCAGGATCTCTTCCCATGATCACTTTTCCAGATTCCTCCCTCCTGACTGCCTTCCTCACAAAACTATCTGAGCTCTCTGGAGTTTTCTGAAATTGTATTACCAGCTGTGGAAGAACACTAGTACCTTGGGAATTAAAAACAACAACTGAAATCGTTCTGTTTTGAATGCTAGAAAACAATGAACTTTCAGAAATAGGATCTCAGATACTCTCCTTGTTTATACAAGTAATTGAAATTACTCTCAGTGCCAAGGGATATGCTTATTTCCATGTTTTTCTCCTCCTACTTCAAAGTAATTTATATTCAATCGTATTAGACACAGAGATGCTCTGTGATCCTCCTATCACTTCTCTTTCAAAAGATTTCAAACAAACCAATGAACAACTTGCTGGTCCCTCTTGAAATTTATCTCCCCTACCAGTATCCCTTCAAAATATGGGTTTTCAGCTTTGCGAACATGTTGAGGACTATTCTTTCATTAAGCTGTATGATGCTTGAATATAAAACCAAATCAACAGATTTTACTTCTGAGCAGTAATATTTGTGCTTATATCTTCAACATAAGCACTTGGCTCTGGTTTGGTCTTAAAACCAAGAGCTCCTTTAAATTCAGATGCTACATTAGCTGAACCCTTTTGTAAATCCAGTCTCATTCCTGAACCACTGCCTATTTCATTTGTAGGTGCAGATGGATAGCACTACAGTCTCCCAGGAGACTCTCAAGGCAGTACAGAGGCAAATGGAGCACAAAAACATAAACAAGTAGGCCAGAAACAGCAGAGCTAAAAAAATACTTACACTTGTACAGCAGAGAGTCTCCATGCAGCAAAAAAGAAAGAAAAAAGAATATGAATGGGGAAGACAAAGCAATAGCAGTTCTTGGGAAAGGAGGCAAAACCAGGAATCACCAAAATAAAGAAAACTAAAGCCAAAACACTTGGAAGTCTTAGCAGGAAAGGTGACATGCAAGAATGAGGTAAAAATCCCTTGTATTTGGAAGTGCTATATATTTTGTATTTCTAGAAGATAACCAGAGAAGTATGTGATCTCTCATTTGATCTACATTGGGACAAATTAAGGTTTTCTGTTTCCAGTATACGGCACACGCCCATGGTGCCAACCTGCCACCTGCTGTCCCAATGTACTGTTTTTCCATTTTGCTGGCACCAGTAGTGAGAAAAAAAAAAAAAGTAATTCTAGTACTTCCTGATCTGAAGGAAGACTCTGAATTAAAAATTGCCAGTTTGTTGTGGTGTGCAAGCAAGCAATGAAAATAAAACAAAGCTTTTCTTGAAGGAATGAAAAAGGATGCAAGTCTGTTCTCCTGAGGTTTAAATAAACCTAAACTAAAGCAACAGTATTTCTCCTTCCCATAAGGAGGTTTGGAGGCACAGACTTTCAGGCACTTTTGGCACATGAGAAAGATGCTGTTTCATGACTAAAGCACAACCTTTTCTCTTCCCTTCAAAAATTATAAGCATAAAAAGGAAGCAGCACAGCTGTCACAGGAAATGAAGCAATGCTAAATGCCATATCCCATCTCTTCTATGGCTCATGGCCAGCCATGGTCCTCTCAAATTTAGGGTTAGAAAAAAAATGTGGTTTTGTTTTCAAGGTGAATGAGGACTGCTGCTATAACAACACTGCAGGTGTTAGCAGAATGTGGCAGAAGTAGTCATGGTCTGGATTAAACATCTTGTCAAGAAAGAGCTGCATGCTCTTGCACCCAGCTACTCTCCTTTATTTTCCTGCTGTCCTCAGGGTCAGCTGTTTGTGTGTTGAGGTTTTGCCTCAGGGTTTCGTGGGGTTTTTGTCTTTATTTTCTTTTACCCTCGGAAACTTTGGCTTTATATAAGAATTCTCAGCTAGCAGTGATTCAGGCAAACCACTTCATTACTCTTGTTTTTGTATGCTATCCATGCACTCATACACTCTTACTCAATTTCTGTGTCAGAATCTACGTTCTCTCTTCTCTTGCTCATCTTCTACACAAGCAATCACTATAGCTGCTCTGAGCTTGCTGGAGAGACTGCAGAATCCATTGACAAACATCTCGAAAACTGAAACAATCTTAAAGTGCTCCTGCACACTGCAAAAAATAAATCTGCAACACTGATTCTCTTTCAGACAGCATTCGTGGCAGTACTCCAGCATTTTCTGTGTTTTTAATGCATAGGCAATAAAGTTATTTGCATTATATATGCAGCTGGAAATGTGATTAGGACAAAGTGTAAAGTAACACACACAAATGGAAGCAATCCCAGGATCTGAGGGAGTTTACAGTCTATGGTCCTGATCCAATAAGGGCTTATGGAAACTCCTACCTTCCACATTTCAGTGATCTCCCGACTACTGAGGCATTTAAAAGGTGCTAAACACCTTGTGGGTGGGGAGCAAGGAGGGAGAAAGAGGCAGAGAGCAGGCAACAGGTTACACAAGGAAGCAAAGACCAAGGGACATGCCTGAAACTACCAAGGAATCTGACTGCTTTGCAGGGAACGTAATGCCAGTCTTCAGACCCCTGAAATGCTACAGAGACCGTGAGTCCTCTCAACCTTCCCCCTCTTTGTTTGCTCTCAGCATAACCGCAGTATGAAGTGGTTTGCCTCCCAGTGTACATGGACCATCCCTGAAAATAAAATACCAACCCCAACCAAAAATCCCAAGAAAATTAAAACCAAACAAAATCAGAAACTGCATCAGGGAATTCTAACGATCTGCCAATGAGGTTTGAGATGTCATAAAAATATTTCAAAGGAATTTTACGGAACATATTTATCCAGTGCTATACCATTTCAGCTGTATGCATTTTGTGAGGAATACCTTTTTAAGAGAGAGGCATAAGAAAACAAGGCAGTTCATCACAAGTCCTGTTGTTTTATTTTGCTGTAAGGAATTCCAACCTGTAAAGCTTCTATGACACCAGCTCAGTCAACCAGTGTTTCCCATGCTTCTTTTAGTCTCCCAACTACCTCTGACAGTGTCTCATAAAAAAAAAAAAAAAATCAGGTAGACATTATAAAGCAGAGCAGCAAATTGGCCAGTTCTGGTTTTTGCACATGAAATCTTTGGACATGCAGGTATCTCCACCATCTGTACAGAAAACCTTAGAAACTAGAAAGTTGCTATTGCTTACTTCAAGTACAGAAGATTTTATGACATGATTTCCAGGGTGAAACCTCCTGCGTGGCTTCCAAAAATCAGTGACGGACTTCCCCCTAGCAGTGACAGTAACCTGAGCCACTGTCCTTTGAATCTGCCCCTTGAGTGCCATTGTCCTTGGCACCTTAAATACAATGCCTAAATCCATGACAGCTAATCGAGTATTTTTCAGTAGACAGGAGAGCAACGGCCCTCACAGTCCTGAGTGTAGAGGCTATGCTTTTTCATATCAGCAGAGATCTAGTCCTTACCTTCGTATTTCAGAGTTCTGTACTCTATAGGGAAATGACAGACAGATAGATAGATAGATGGAGTAAATAGTGCCAATAAATATGGCATACAAATAATCCAAATGTGAGTTTCTGGAGTAAGTTTGTTTATTTCCTTCCCTCCCTGAAAGGCTCAATTTCTAGAGAAGGAGCTATGGTTCAGTATTAATTCAGTTAGTCTCATATAAACCACCCTGACCTTTAGAATTACTTTACACAGAAACATTTTCTGAAAGAAAAGGAGTAGCACTGCAGTAAGATAAGCTCAGTAGATTTGCCCTTGAGCTTGCTATATTTTACTAGCCAAGAAAGGCTTGCTTTTCTGCTTGCTGAGATGTAACGCATGTACTCTGAGATTTCATCAAGCATTTCAGTATTTTCTTTTAATTAATAATTCTGCACTTGCATCTTTCAAGTTATGTAAAATTCCTGCTAATAAACATCCCTGCATAAAAACAACCAAAGCTTTCACTATGAAGAGTGAAAAATCAGACACATGAATTAAACAGAGTAGTTCCTAAAACTATTAAACCAAATGTTTCATTCCATTCTCTGAATTAGTATCCTTCAAGGAATTCATGCCTGCAACTACCATCTGCAAAAGAAAAAGGCAGTTTTCCATAGCATCAGTTCTGCTTTCTATTTACTCATAAAGAGGTAAACATCTTCTACAGTACCTGGGCTTCAAGATGGTCCAAGAGGATGGTTCCAACTACATTACTTCTGCTTTTATAGTTATTTTAGTTAAAAACTAAGTGCAGAACACAGAGCTGCTAGGGTCAGCTACCACAAACTATATCTTTAGGTCACCACAACCTGATTGCTTGTCATTGTTACCTTCAGCTGGCAAATGCTGACTCAAAAATTACTTTGTTCATGACCTAATCTTCCATACAGTAAGAATAAAAAGCTCTTAAACTCGGCAAACATGCAGGGCTGGACAGCTATTCAAGATAGCCTTAGGGAGTTTTTTTAACATTTACCATATGTGTCAGGTGCCCTGGGCAAGAACATCATTAAAGCAACTCAGAGGCAATGTACTCCTGAATGGGTGTTCAAGCCAGGAAAAATGGGGCTTAGGGCATTAATCTAGCAAAGGGTGTTCCTGCCCATGACAGGAACTTGAAACTAGTGACTCTTTAAAGGTCTCTTCCAACCTAAACCATTTGATTTTATGAAAAGAACTGTTGTACCTGCCCACCCTAGAGCTTCCCAGGACTGGGAACCAACACAACTTCTGCATCTCTCCTTCGTCCAATAACCTGAAGTGAACAGCTACCAAAAGGATAAGCAGTCATCCAGACAAAAAGCAACCAGTCGTCTTTCCACCGTTGTCAGACCCTTTGTGGGCAGATGATGCACTGCTCATGGTGATATTTGATAGGGGAAATGCTACATGGAGATTTATCACAGCGAGTTTACTCTGGAGGGGCAAGTGGACTCTATGCTCAGAATTATGATGGGAAGTTTTACTCTTGAAAACCCAGGCACACTTGAGCTGTTGTTATTTTCTCATAGAAAATACTGCTTCAGACATCTCTCCAGCATGCACAATAAATCTTTATATCCTTCGGACACTTAGAAATATACTTTATGAACTAAAACATTAAAAAAACTCTCAACTTTCTGAATTTTAATTTCTGTCTATACTGTATCAAGGTATCTTCCTATTGTAAACAGGGCAACTAGCAAATATTCTAAGACCCTGTATGAGAAACCAAAATATTTGAGCATTTGAGTTTCTTCTCTAAAACAAACTAATAGAAAATGTCAATCATTATTTACCCCAGAGAGGATGGCGAAACTCAAAAGCTGACCTAGGCAGTGATGACACTGAAGTGTGACACATGATTTAAATAATGCTGCTTGGTCAGACAGTCACAGGGCAGTACATGAGCCTAGCAAGGACAGAAAGAAACACCATGAAAGGATTGGAAGATGCCTTCCCTGCAAAGCAGGGCTGCTCACCCACAAGCATGGAATTAAGTGCTGATTTTATGGACACAAACTTCTCAGGAGTATCTAAATACCATGGTATTAGAAATGACTTATAGCTAAACTGTACCAGCTGAAATGAGGTTCTGATCAGCTTTGAGTGAAAACAACCTTTTTCATAACTTTGTTCTTCTCTCTTGCTTTTTTTCTTTTAGTTTTCTTTAATATCTGCATACTTGAAGATTCTTTCACTACTGACCTCAAAAATTCAGAGTAACTTGATCTAACGTGAGATGCAATCTCACTGCAGAGATACATCCACCACTTTGTAATGAGACTTTAGCTGACCTGAATAACACCCAAAGAAAGTATGTTTACCTCTAAGTTCTCTTCTAGTCTAACAGAAAGTATTTTGAGAGGAAGCCTGATAGATTTATGAATAAGGCTGTGTGATGCAGTTGTCAATGATACCAGTGATGAGACTTGATGACTTGGAAGCTGTCTTCTAGCCTTTTGGCAGAATGTATGCCTGATTTTATTTATTTATTTTGAACTTCCTATTCTGATAACCCAGCTCATCCTAACCTACATTTCCTTGACAAAATATAGCAAAGTCTAATGGTACTCTGTAACTGCCTGCCCTAATACAGACATTATCTCCCCTCTTCCTGTGAGGAACTATTATTTATCCCTGCAGTATGAAGTATGAGATCTGCTGAGCAAAAAAATGGCAAGCCTAATGTTCTTCTGGGTGACTAGAGAACCATGAAGCACTCTCAGTGAGACAGATTCATGCTTGTGCTATTTTCAGTAGGCTCTCCAAATTTCAGAGTAAACAAGATTTCCCCAGACAACACAGATTAAATACCTCATGCCAAACTGTTCATCTGAGATGCTGGAAGAATCAAAAAGCAGCAGAAAGGACCATACAACCCACACAGAAAACTCCTCAACCGTTTGAGAAGGTCAACTAGCCAGATACTAATTGAATTGTGACACATCATGGCTGCAGAGAGATGTGTGCTACAGAAACAGCATTATCACAGGTTATTCTCATGCTGTTTGCTGTTGGGCCTTTGCCAAAGGCTCCAGAGCACAGATTTTGGCAAGAACTACTCCAAAGGAGCTCCTGCTGATCTACCGGGAAAATAACAAGAAGATTCCTATAAGCAGAGGCTGTGGGAAGATGATTCTGTATCTGTTTGTGCTGAACATCAACTGACTCCATGGCTCTGCTGGCAAAAGGGATTCCACGAGTGTCCCCTGACCCAAGCCGTGTGAAAGGGCTTTGCCCTCATAACCTGTTAACTCTACCTGACACAGGAAGGTGAGTTCTTGGATGATTCAAACACTGGCTGAATGGGCAAACCACCTCAGGTAGGGAGTCACCTCTCCACCAGGTGGAGATGGGTGTCCATCAGCAGGCTGTGACAGCCTGTGACAGCTAGCTGGTGCCTGCTGAGGTGCCTGCGCTGGCAGCCTGGGCATTCAAATTCTTGCCAGCAGAGTGGCAAGTGGTTGGATTGAGCAGCCAGGGTTGGCACTACCCACACACTGCACACCTGCGTGTTCAAGACCTTTCTGTCCACCACAGACAAACTTCTTAGCAGTACTTCCCTCCTAAAATCCCTGCAGGGAAGTTCAGCTCTCAAGACCTGTGTTTCAGTGAGTGGTTTGTTACTGAACTCTTCTTTCAATGTGGCTTTTTCATGACACATGAAATAAACCAATGGAAACTCAGTACCAGTAAGATAATTACAGCCATAAAGGATATAACTGACTTCTTGTTTGAAGCTGGGAACAAGTTAATTTTCTTCCTAGTATCTGGTACAGTGCTGTGTTTTGGATTTAGCATGAGAATAACATTGATAACACGCTGGCGCTTTTAAATGTTGCTGAGCAGTGCTTACAATAAATCAAGGCCTTTACAGCTTCTCATACAAGCCCTGCCAGCAAGGAGAGTGGGGATGCAAAAGAAGTTGTGAGGGAGCACAGCCAGGGAGAGCTGAGCCCAGCTGACCAAAGGGACGTTCCATACCATACGGCATCATGCACAGTTTATAAAGCTGGGGGTAATTGGCCAGGGGCTGGTGGCTGCTCCTTGGGGACTGCTTGGGCATCAGTCAGCCGGTGCTGAACAGCTGCATCATGTATCACTTGTTTTGTACATTTTTGCACCATTATTACTCTATCCCCTTCCTTTTCTGCTCTATGGAACTGTTTTTTCCCTCAAATCATGAATTTTAGTTTTTTTCTGATTCTCTCATGCATCCCACTGCGGGGGAAGTGAGCGTGATGTTCAGCTGCCTGCCAGATTAAAGCACAACAACTACACACCCTCCTCTCCACCCCCAACACAAATCTGGGTCTGCTAAGGCACCAGTATTACAGACAGACAAGTGCCTGGTACAGGTGTCACCACCCAAACAGAATACCTGGCAGCTGCATTCCACAGTTCTTCCTATAAGCTAAGCAGAAAGCAAACACCAAATTCATACTTTTTTTTTTTTCATTAAACAAGCATACAGTGCTGTTATGCAGTTTATCACATTCTTAACTTACTTCATATTGTGCCAATAATGTACCGTAAATTAAGCGAAATGGCTTTGAACTTAAGAAATCTCAGGTGGTTAAAGAAAAACAAACTATCTATAAGTTTTCCATCACTTCCTTCCATTTAGAGACCAAGAAAAGGCATTGAAAGCCAGGTTTGTTTTTGAGCATTTCAGCCGGGAACCTGTAACCCCTCATAAGCCTGTCCTCTGTAGTCTATACACGTAACAGGTATTGAATAAACATGGGTAAGGGCAGTGAGGATGCTGCAAAACTATATATAGAAGAAACCAGGAAAAGATAGGTAATAAATATTCCCTATTAAAATGAATGTATTCATAATTCTCATAACGATAACACATAAATTGCAAATAAGACATTCAGCAAAATTATCATACTGATTCCCTTTGTATGGCACTTTGTCAGCCACAGCACTGCATGTGTAGAAATTCATACAAGGAGGACTCTGGCATGGTACTCTGCTGCTCCTGGTGATATTTCCATGAACTGTCCTAGTTCAGGGTGAGTCAGAAATATGACTGGACTCCCACTGAGGTAGATTTGCTCACATGCCTGTGAGCCTTTTCAGAAGCCAAGAACGCTCTCACATACCATAATGCCAGTTTCTAGCTTCCCACAGAGTGCTGTATTTACTGCACATCAAAGGCCCATTTCTGCTAGTGGATACGAGAGAAATTCAAGTGTCACAATCAATTTAATCCAGCATTGATCCAGGCTGCTGCCTTTGCCCTCATCCCTGTCTGTTTGCTTCTGCCACTCAGGATTTTTGTTTTGTGGACTCAACCAGGGGACTGGTTGGTCTGTAAACTAACCTGGGAAAGAAATCCTCTGTGAAAAGCTGAATTGTCACATGAATCAATTCACACACCCAGACTGTTGTGAGGCTGTGGGCAGGAAAGTGCAAACTGTGTATGGGAGAAAGTGGAAACGGTCATTTCAGAAAAAAAAAAAAAAAAAAAAGAGATTTTTGCTGGATTAAGTCAGTCACAGAGCTGGAGCTTTATTTATAGTGCAGGAGAACACAGAGTCCAACAGGAAATAAGGTTTTATTGCAGTAGGTGTTCAGTCTTTTCATCCAAAAAGCTGAGTCTCTATGTCTGAGACAATTTTGTGGCAGGTAAATAGAAAGCAGCAAGAATCAGATGTGATAGTAAGTCAGGGCATACCAGAGAATCTCTGCTTTGGTTTTTCTTCCTACAGCATCAGTGCACATGTTCCTGAGTGTGCACTATGATCTCCTTATGCCAGTGAAAGCAACTGAAGAGGTTTCTGTTGTTTTAATTCAAACTTGTTGTTGATGGGAAGGTGGGCAGGGGTTGGGGGTGGGTCAGGGGAGAAAAGCTTATAGGTGGTGCTTTATGAGGTTGGGGTGTTTTTTTTCTTATTTGTTTCAATAACTTTATTTTTGCTGAGTGCCATTTCTTCCTTTTCTAAAGGAAGACACTGAGGTCCATACACTCCTTATCCTTCAGAACGCACAAGGTCATAAGCTTTCACCTGAATACAGAATTCATCTGCCAAATCTTTGAGAATGGCTAGCCAGGAAAAGCATACACCACCAATCTACAAGTGTTCTGCTATTTCTGCAAATTTTCTTCTCGACTCTACAGGTGAAATTTATTGTTCAACAAAGACTTTAATATATTGTTCCTGAGATTTTTTTTAAACTTTCCTCCACTGAAATCACAGAACAATTTCTGTGGTTAAAATTAGAAATGGATGAAAAATGGCTAACACTCAATATTCATTACAGGCAGTCCTTTCCTATTAGCCACTAGCATTTTTTGAAAAACAATTTACCATCCAAGTATTCCAATCTTACACTGAGATGCTTTGAAGGAGAGTTATAGGTAAACTTCTGTATTACAACCTACAATTCCTTTACATATGCCAAACAACTTCCAACCATACCTCTTCATAAAACAAATAACATCTGCTTTGCTCTAAAAACAATACTTATCCTGGCTGTATGCTTGTTACTATCCATAGTAATAAAGTTATATTGCTGAAAGAGATATTTTAAAAAAGATGGGTGGGTCCATGGATTGTTAGCAAAAGAAAAGCTATTTCTTTCAAAATATTTTTAAATGGTGTCTTGACTCTACTGAGCTCTGTTTAGTATTCCAGAAGCCAAAATAACATTCAAATAGCTAAAAAAAACCCCAAAACCCACAACTTTAGAAAATAACTGTTAAACACAATCTAACAAAGATGCTCCACTATCTTTCGGTGGGGAAATGAGCATTTTTTAGTATTTCTTGCTTCTGCAAAGTACTAATGCACATGAAAGAATAAAGTAGAACTAGAAACATTATGCAAATTAAAATCAGATAGTACCCACCTACATGATTACACACACCAAGACACATGATATTCAGCCTCAGTAAAAGAGGGTGCATTATTTAAAGTTAGTTCTAAAATAAATACATGAGTTGAATATGTGTCATATTCATCATATACACACAGAAAAATTTAGACAAACCATACTATTTTATGAATTTAATTCATGATTGAGTCTAAGCTCTGAAAAGCAGGCCACAGTTTTTCCTTTCATCTGCGAAGAGCAAGTAATTTTCTGCATAAAGATTTTTCTATCTATTTTAGTTCCACACAACTTTTACCTAATGACTTATTACCATCAATGCAGCTCTCATTAAATGTAGACAACTAAGACAGCTGTAGATTAGGAAGCATCAATTTACTGTAGTGCAGCTCAGGGAGATCAGAAACTCTCGGATGCGTAATGTTCCAGCAATCTCGTCCTACACTGGACCACTCAATTGCTCCCAGTGTTCTTCACAACTCATTTAACAGAGTGGTAAATTCTGGTATGAATGACAAGTCTTCCTATTATGGGCTCTCAGGCCACTGGTAAAGGCTGGATGAGAAACTTAGCCTAAGCTGAAGCTAGTAAGTGTTAACTGCAGAGTTTGGTATTTAGGAAGTCCTAATTCCCACAACAGAAAATACTAGAAATACCATGTCTATTTTTCAGTGATGTATTTTGTGAGCTCATTTGTGATATTTCATTCTGTCTTNCCTCCCAGCCGCAGCCACTCTGCTTGAGGACAGGTGGGCAGGCTCTAAAATAGTGCCTGTTTGTTCCTTCTATCACCAGCAATGGAGGTTTCAGATCCCTTTGCTGCCAGTCCAAGTGTTCCAAACTTTTCTCTATTCGGCTTTCAATCCACACATAAAAACAAACAGCTCATAAACATTTTATTACCAATACATCCACTTCACTCCCAGTCATTCATATAGCTTCAGTGATACACAGTCTACCGACAACCATAGTCAAATGTGAATCCAGATCCGGTTTTTCCCCACATTGTTCAAATCCAGCTTCAAGGGAAGCTGGGAAATAACAACATGAGGCTGTATGGTTTACCCCAGCCAAAATACCGATCAAAAATAGGCTTGCTGAAGAAAACATGAACAAAGAATTGATGAAGATAATGGGGGTTTGGAAGGCAAATCCTGTTTTGCAAGTGGGAAACAACTTCCTCCAAACGGGGGTCCAAAATCAGTGCCTCTCCTTCATGACCAAAATCTCTTCTTCCCAAAACATCTTGACAGCCAGCTGGAGCAAGGCTAGGCTTAGAATAGGTGAGTTTTCTCTGGCATCCCAGCAACACAGACAGCCTCATCCTACATTCCAAATACTTCTGGCTATAGGAGGTTAAGCTCCCAAACAGGCACAATACCAAGCTGCAAATCAAGGTATCAGGTTTGAGGTTTGCGTAACACACAGCCACGTGCATCTAATCAAAAGGCTCAGATCTGCTTAAGGATTTCCAGTGACCCCGCAAGGCAGCGTCCTGGACTAATGCCACTTCAGAAATAATATCTAAATATCTATTTCTCATTTAAGATTAAAAAGAATCAAAAGAAATTAGGTTCCTAATTATAGTTCATAAAACCATATACTTCTCTTTCTAGTAAAATCTCTCAGCAACCTATCTGTGTCTTGCACTGATCAGCTCATAAAGCATTTGCTGATGCCCCTTTCAGAGGGTTCCTTATTTCCACACAAATAGCCGTGTGACACTTAAAAGCTGCCACAAATCAGGTTAGGTTTATCAAGAGAATATCTGAACTCTGTAGGATTTTCCCATACCTAAAATAAATAATTTGGAAATTGCTTTCTTTGAAGTTACTAACTCCACACAGAAGATACATTCTTAAAGTGCTTTCAGTTGCAAAAAACTCAGTGAGAACACTAGCTCAGTAAAAATCCCTGTATGGCTCAGCCTTTTGGAGCTGTGTCATTGTGTCAATGTTGAAGTTGAACAAGGCCAAGTGCTAAGTCCTGCACCTGGGTTGGGGCAATCCTAAACACAAACACAGGCTGGGCAGAGATTGGACCGAGAGCAGCCCTGAGGAGAAGGACTTGGGGGTGTTTGTGGATGGGAAGCTCAGCAAGACCTGACAACATGCACTCACATCCCAGAAAGCCAGTTGTATCCTGGGCTGCATGAAAAACAGTGTGGCCAGCAGGGTGAGGGAGGGGATTCAGCCCCTCTACTCCTATTTTGTGAGAACCCACCTGGAGTGTTGCGTTCCCCCAGTTTAAGGACATGGACCTGCTGGAATGAGTCCAGATGAGGCCATGAGGATGATGAGAGGGCTGGAGCACCTCTCCTATGAAGACAGGCTGAAGGCGCTGGGGTTCAGCCTGGAGAATAGAAGGCTCCAGGGAGACCTTACAACAGTACCTGAAGGGGACCTACAGAAGGCAGGACTTTTTACAAGGGCATGTAGTGATATTAAAAAGGAGAAATGGCTTCAACTGAAAGAGGATGGATTTTGATGAGAGTATTAGGAAGAAATTCTTTACTGTGAGGGTGATGAGGCACTGGAACACATTGCCCAGAGAAGTCGTGGATGCCCTGTCCCTGGAAGTGTCCAAGGCCAATTAGATTGTGCTCTGAGCAACCTGGTCTAATGGAAGATGCCCCTGTCCACAGAACATGATCTTTCATGTCCCTTCCGACCCAAACTATTCTATGAATTCGTCTATCTATCTCTATGTTTTTACAACAGCAACCAACATCATTTGCAGTTAGGATGCAAAAAGCAGCTCCCAAATATGCATTACAGTTTTTAATAAGAGGATTTTTTAGCACTGACTAAGATTACTGTCTCATGTTTATTTGATGCTTCATTCTATTCAAAAATTAGATATTGATGAGAATCTGGGTCACAAAGGTATTTGAATCTCTGTGCAAGATGAGGGTGAATGAAGAGAATGAAGACATATAAATACTTCTGAAGGTAAGTACAGTTAGCATCTAATGCATTTTTTAGAGAGTGTAAGCAGCATCACATTTCCATTATTTTAATATGGCAAAAGTGAAAGATAACAGCAGAGTGATATGATGTTTTCATATAACCATGGCGATATGAGATAAAGACAGGAGCTATTTTTTACATTTTCAGTATTACTACCCTTAACAGGCTGCAGGAATAAATTTAAAGGCAGAGCGTGGGGTGTCAAAATGAGCTGTTAGCTTAGTTTTCTATATAAGAAGCCAGCATGCAAAAACGAACTTATAGGTACAGTGTTCAGTTGCCACATGTTTTACTGGGATGTCTCTCCTGTAGGAGCTAGGGCTCAAAATGGTTACTGAATGTTGGCCACAGAAAGCTTCTGGAACGTAATAGTTCCAGTGATGAACTAGATGATGTAATCAACACCACAAGCCTCACAGGGATTTGTGATGCTCAGACAAATATTGTATCAAATTAGCTCTCAGTGAAACAGGAGATTTGGAAGGGAGAGAGAACCTATTTTGAGCTGGTATTTGCAATGAAGGTGTGCTTTTGTTTTATAGATAAATGAGACCAACAGATAGCTCCTGGAGATGGCGGCAGCCCTGCTGCTCCTTCTCCTGTGCTGTCTGACTCTGCAGTATGTTTATACAGGGAGCTGAACCAAACCTTCTACAAAATGCTGCCATCAGTTTTTCTGCCATTTTAGCTTCTGGTGAAAGCACATGGCCAAGGAATCAGGTAGGCAGGTAGAGCGGAAAGCTCATCCCTTGCAGGAGTGGCCACCTATTAGACTGACTGATTTGTGATAGAGAAGCACTTCCTAAAGTTCCTGTCCACAGTACAGCTCCCCAACAGACTGAGCTGGGTGGAGAGGAATTTGAGATTGAGAACAGTTGTATTTGCAATCATGTGGGTTCAGATCTTGTAAGGATGATTATAATGGCACAGAGCCATCTTTATTATAAAGTCACACATGAATCAACTTCTCTTCATGGTCAGTAATGTTACTTTCAGGCAGAAATATTTTTTGTCACGGATGAAAGGAATCCAAGTACAAGGAAGACAAAGGCAGAAAGCAGCATGTCGTGAAAGGGTAGTGTGGTCCAATTTATTACCTCAGCTGAACCTCTGTGAAACTGTGCCCAGTGGAAGAGGTGTTTACTGTACCAGCAGTATATGCTAGGGAAAGGCCCTTGAACAGGCATGAGGAAAGAAGAAAAGGGACAAGCTTTTCTTCTGCTGAACAACCAGGTGCCGTTCAGGCACAATCTTCCAAGCTAACATTTACTTCTTCTAGAAGCTAATTCTTAACTTCAGTTTCCTGATACCACGAGTTTGCTAAATGATATTCTGAAAAGTGTCTTTCCTCATTACCTCTGTACTTAACCACATGAGCTGTGGAATGTGTCTTACCATACAAGTGTCCAGATCCTCCAAACGCTCTATCTCTGTCAACTCCTCAACTGTGATCATAGAGCGTTTAGTGGGTTTTTCTTCAGCTAACTCAATCTCCAGTGATTCTTGCTGTGGAAGCGGTTTGCCACGTCTGGTCAAATGGTCAGCCTGGAGAACAAGACAGGAACACATCAGCTAAACTTAAAAAAGACAAAGAGAACTCAACCAGAAAGTTTACAGAATTTCAGTGATCAGAAAGCCTGGAAGACCAAGTACAAAAGGAAAGCTCAGTTATGTTGGTTAGCCTTCACATTGGGTTTGTGTTATAAAGAAAATAAATGTGTGGAAGGGAAGCTTTTTCTTGAACCATTTTTTAATTAAAAAGGACATGCGCAGTATGAGCCAATATAATTTCCATAATTACCTAATGGCCAAAATGTTATAATCTGCTATTCACAAAAACAACACAGTTTTAAATACCTCAGTTCTGTTTCACTGAAGAAATAGATAGGGAAAAGCTGTAACAACAGTAAAGTCTATTTTTAGACCTGAATAGCAAAAACTGCTACTAGGACCACAGAGAATGTTATATTACATAAACCACCCTGCATTGTATTTGGAATGGAGTGGGCTCATGGTGTCATGAAAATGATGAAATATTTTCTAGTTCTTTTGATAACTGAAGAGAATATTAAACAAACATCTGCTAAAAGCAAATATTTGAAGATCAGTCATCCCAAATCAGCTGGTCACAGAAGTCTTCAATGAGGCAGCTAGGGAGAGCTGTAGTACACTGCTTCACATCAGCACAACTTGGGACAACCAATGGATTGCTGTTTTGTTAACCATCAAAAAAGGTAAACAGATGACCTGACTCAATTATAGCTCATTTAGTCTGAAGTCTACTTAGCAAAAGCAACTGGAGACCTGCTATGAATTTATCTCCAAGCACACTAAAATAGCTGCAATAATAATTAATGCTAATCGTCATCTCATTAGGCAGACTGAGGTCTTGTCAAACAAGGTTTATTTTTCGAAGTTGCCTCAAACACTACTATGCCAATGCAACCAACACAGACATTTGTGGGTGGTTGAATTAGTAGAACACGACACTTCAATTTAAGGAGCTGGCTGAGAACTGCATCAGTGCATTTAATCTTTGCTGGACTAAGAACTAGCTGCCAGCTCTCAGACTGTGGCTGTCAGCTGAAGTTTAACAGTGTCAAATTAGACAGGAGTTTCTCTAACAGCGTTTTTGAGATCAGTACTCCTCAAGGTTTTCATCAGTGCTATACTATCTGAAAGAACCTGCAGCTAACTGAAACACATCAGAGTTAAATGGTGAAAGGGACATGTTAGTCATGTAGGCCAAAATGGATCACAAAACAAATCAACCCAATCCAAAATGTACAATCATTCCTTAGAAACCAAGAGCGCTGGCAATCAGCCAATTTCACAATCCTGAAAAGCAACAAGTGTCCAGAAGCCTTTAGTGGGAGGGAGGTCTAGCAAACCTTGTCCTAAAAATGAGCTACCACTGAAACTGACAAAAAGAAGGAATTCTCATATTCTTAGCTATGTAAACACATGGAATAAGGAATATCAGGAGAAAAACAATCTTACTCCTGTGCACTGTGTTGGTTAAAACACTTAAATAGTCTGTCTGGTTCTGGAAACCACAGTTTTAAAAGAGGCTCCTTAAACAGCTGGAAAAAATTGCAGAGGACTTTCAGTGAAGTGACTCAAAAGGCTGGAGAAAATGACGTACTGTGCAGGAACCAGGGTATGTCCAGGTTGTGCAATACCACCGGATAGAAACTGCCAAATCACTGCTCATTCCAGCTGAGCCTCCTCTGGGACAAATTGGAGCTCATTCATGTGGTCTCTTCCACAGCAGGCTGTTGCTGCTGCATAACTCCAGAGACTAGAGTTTGTACCTTTACACAATGCTGCTCTGTATTACAAAGATGCATGCTCAAGTAACTCAGTCTTCCATTAAAAAAAAAACAAGGAGGGGGGGCAGAAAGAGTGATCTGTTTTATGCATGTGAGGACTTCCACAGAGAGGAAATAAAGGGAAATATATATAGTTCCCTTATCTTGGGGAGAAAAGCATCTGAAAAAAAATCATGACTACAAGTTGAAGCCAGAGAAATTTCAATTAGAAATGAAGAGCAACTTTAATCAGAACAACCACCCACTAAGTTCTTGAAAAAAAGAGTACTGGATTGTCCTTACAAAGCCCCTTTGCATTAGAAGCAAAAAAGTTTTTCTGTGGATACACAGTTGTTTTATTTCTCCTACTCTCGATGAGGCAAGTACCTCTACAATAAGTATCTCTGCCTTCCAACAGCTCAGGACATTCAAGTAACAGTGCTTTCTTTCCTACATTCTTACTCCTTTCTTTTCAAACTTGATACACTTCTGAGGTAACCTCAAAAAACGTCCTCATTCAGGGAACAGGGTCTCAGCAGTGCCTAAAGAATTCTAAAGAATGAAATCTTACCTCTCATTTCATGAGCAACCAAGCCTTATACTCTCACCTTGATAAATATTAGGAGTGTTCTTAACTTATGACTCAATGCTGCATCCTGATGGCATTTTTAGTTCTAGATCTGACAACAGCTCAAAAGATAATAGGGCAAGTATATAAGACAGTCTCTTCTAAGGCTGCATCTTTCTTACAGCAAAGAGGCAAGAGCCCCAAAATCATATTTCAAAAGATGTCAGGATGTCAGTGAAAATAAGACCAACTTCAAAATAGAGCTGTCAAAGGAGAAACTGAACAAGTTGTGAATATAAATAGCATTGTTGAGATCTGGTATATCAGATATCAACCAAGAAAAAACTCACCAGTTTGTGATGGCAATGGGAAAGTGCATCCAGGATTTCGTCTACAACTCGATCGGACAGGAAAGAAGCCACTGTCAGCTTTACTTCACTGTGTGAGGATTAAATATGAGAGAATTTCTTAATTCACGCAGGAGATTTTTGTCTTTATTACACATTCAATAGTGTGACGATTATCCACAGTACTGTCATTTTATTTGAAGTAAAACATTAGAGGGTGTCAGGATACATGACTGCAGGTTTCAGAAATAAACTCATGAATCACACAGTAAACACAGGAGCCTCTGTACCATATTTAACCTGCTTCTAACAGTTTTCCATGAGATGAAATGAAAACATCTGGGTAAGAGAGCTGAATAAAAATAAGAAGTGAAACTCAAGAGACGAACACTCCACCACTAAAGTCAGACAAACAAGAATCTCAGATGAATGGGATTAGGACAGTGCTACCTATATAACACTACTCCACTGATCAACTACGATCCATTCATTTCCTCAATTCCTTTTTGTGTTGATCTGCTGGTAAAGACAAGTGTACAGTGCTGGTTTTCCAGCCAATGCCATCACAACTTTGCTTCCTCTTTTCCTCTAGGTAACCACTCTCTGTCTCAAGAACTTCACATCAGCCATTTTTCCACTCCAGAGATATATGTGGAACACCACCACACCTGCACACAGAGTTTAGGTTTCCCTAGTAACTCCCTCTCAAGGAAATGTGTACCTTGAATTGCTCCCCCTTGGACTGCCATCTCTGGTGACAGCACCAAACGCTCTGGCTGTGGAGGCCAGCTGATGTGATGTCAACAAGCACGACTGCCTGAGCTGCAGCCCAAAGCTCCACCTCTGCTTTCAACGCCAACTCCTTCAAGTGATACTTGGCAGCAAGTGACATGATTCTGGCTTACGGTTTTTATATGTGGACTGAGCTGTATTGGATTAAGAATGGTACTCTGTCTGGGACAAGCAATACTGCTGCAGAGAGCCTGGAGAAAAAGCTAAGAAACTTCTCGGAAAGGCAATGCAATTCATAGGGAGGTAGAACGGTGGCCAAGCCACAGTGGGAAGAGAATGAGAGCGAAGGAATCTCCTTCAGCTACCAACATTAATTTCAAGTAATATAAGGCAAGAAAGATCACAGTGTGGCACTCTCACCTCACTGACAGTTCCAGCTTCTACAAGTAAAAGAAGCAGTGCTATTGTCTTGGGGCCAAGATTTATTTGATAAGACTTAAGTGCAGAAAACTTACTCCCGGAACTGTTTTAAACACTCTGAAGGTATAGCTGAAACTTTAACAATTTTTCCTGCCTCTTCTGCTGCACTCTGCAGAACTATTTCCCAAGTCTTACTGTTTTCTTCCTCCTCAAAGATATTAGCATCTCAATGCAAAATGTCATGCTTTTCAAGCATCAGGCAGAAAGGAACTGAAAAGGTTTAAGTACAGGTCAACCACATTATACTGTGTGTCTGGTATACATTCAATATAAAAAAAAGCAGTAAAAGGTCAGGTATAAGCTTCTATTTTTTTACAGGACAAGCAAAGAGTTATTTAGCTAATGGTTTCTGCTCCAGGTTTGTGGCTTGAATATCCAAGTTTCCATTTTCAAGTACATCTGTCTGCTGTGCACAGCTCCCACACAAAGCCTCAAAGTGATTGCTACAGCTATAGGACAAGACCAAATGTAACAACAGACAAAGCACTGCTACCATTCAGAACAAATAGTGCAATTTCCTTCTCTTATATTAATTCACCGTTACATGAGAAAATAAAGCTTTTTTAAAAAAGTATCAGTCATGAAAACGTTATTTGTGTACCACAAATCAAATCTTTCAGTAAATAAGAGAGCACATGCATTAATGATCTAAGCTAACATCCCTGGAGATTCCAAATACATGAATCACTTGAGCTAAGTTCCCCAGACCTGTAGGACAAGTTCCTGCTTTTTGAATGCCGTAGTATGGTTTCTTGTGAGTCACAAAAGCATTCCAAAATTCCTCTACTACACAAACACACATATACGCAACCCAAAATCCAAGTGCCAATTTTGTTAGGTTAGTCTCTTACAGTACCTAATTTTATTGAGGATATCAATTCCAGATTGCTCCAAGAGGACATTTTTCACAAAGGTGCGTGGGATGGAAATCTTCTCAGTGCTGGCCTCAATGAGGTCTTCACGGATGCGAGCCTTCTTCATGACGTTTGGGCAAAGGTTTTCTGCTGCATCCAGCATAGATTCAAGGAGCGACTGCAGCACAGTAGGCAAAAAATAACATTAGATATTGGGATTTACTTTAGTTGGGAGGTGACAGCATTATTCTGGTGAATAGCACTAAGCCACTTTTAGACTTTTACTTTTTACAATTCTTCCTGCTTTCCAATCCATTTTGCATCCAGCTGCAATATATGACATTTTACAAAATATAGCTTTGAGAATCAACACACTTGTTCTGAAAATGACCTGCAAATGTACTTGTTTGCCTTTTCAAATATGAAACATTTACATCTCTCTGTGTTGAACTGTCAGAACAAATTAGCTTCCCTTGTGCACCCACCATTGCAGTGGATGCTTTGCTGCAGCTGCCTTCCCTCTAAACTGTGCCCTGAATCACCAATTTTTATCAGTGCTCCAGACCCGCCAATTTGTAGTAAGCATCAGTAAATGAGGAAGAGAGACTCCTGAGAACTCAGCATGCTGTAGATGGCTGGAATATACCAGCTGAATATTAAGAACTAGCTAGAAGCGTGATCTGCAGTTGGCAAACCTTTAATATACGGCTCTTGTTTATACACATGTAAATGTAGAGCAAACTTTAGGAATAGCCAACAATTTTTATTCACACAGAACCACAGAATGGGTGAAAAGTTGGGAGGGACCACCACAGATCACCTAGTCCAACCTCCCTGCTCCAGGTTTCCCTACAGCACGTGGCACAGGGCTGTGTACAGAGGGTTTATGAGTATCGAGGGAGCCACCCCACCTTCTTTGGGCAGCCTGTTCCAGTGCATGGTCACCCACACAGGAAAAATCCAAAGGAAGGTGGGGAAAAAAAAAAAACAAACCTAGGAACAGGACAGAGCCCAGCTTACTGAAATGGGCCAACTTGTCTCTGGTAAGACTGAGGGTTGATAACCAAACAGAAGGAGGGACTTATAAATTAAAAAAAAAAAAAAAAAGAAACAAAATTTCCTTGAAACGCTGTACTAGGCAAGCCTAGATCTTACCTAGGCATTTGTAAATTGTACAAAAATAAGAACTGCATCCCTTGAAAACTGTACTGATTTCCTTTTTCTTCTCAATTCCATACCACAGGTAAGTGACCTCAGATTCAACTCCATTGTATCAGAGCTTTTTTCTTTTTGCACAGCTCTACCACAACTAGTAATTTCCTTATGCAGACAATGAGCAAGAAAAAACACCACTGCTGCATAAAAATTTCAGTGATTCAAAGCAGCATCTTTCAGACTGTAGCTTTTACAGTCTGAAAAAAACTAACAAAGCAACATGAAGCAGCCACAGCATACAGGAAAGTTCAATCTTTACAACATTTGATTTAGAGTTATAAGGGACAACTGCCATTATAGCTAATAATATATCTTGTTGCTGGGGTCTCAAGATGCCCTTTAAGAAGTCTTTCCACACTCCCTCCTTCAGTCCTCAAGCAGATTCTGGGACAGCATGACTAATGAAGAGACTGTCAAGCCTCTGCGGCCATATTCCCATGGGGGATGAAGAACTTAAATGTTAGAGAAAACTGAGCCAAGTAAACTACTAATGAGAGTTCCTGACACATCATTTTTCCATAGCATTTATTCACTGGTGCAATTGTGTAGTTTATTGTGAAAAAATTCCCTGGCCTCTCAAGAGTCACTGATGAATTGCAATCATAAAAGTGATAGCCTTCCTATGTTGAATTACAATTGCAGTCTAAGCAGGGTCTTTCAGAATGGATCATGTGAAAAAATGCTGTGTGAAGGCATCACGGGGAAGCAGCAGGAAAAACAAGACCTTTCCTGGAATTTCCAAAATCAATTTTTACTCAAAAAACTGAGAGAATGTGCAATTTAAAAGTCAAATAGAGTTTGGATCGTATCTTTAATTGCACAACTGAACACAATTTCTTCAATGGTGGATTTCAGCTGTTGATTTCACATGACTATTATCTACAGAAGCCTTTCCTTGCCTCCTAATTCCATGCCCAACCCTTTCACTGATGGAGAGCCGTAGCTACCAATACTGACTGTGAAAAGGCATACCTCTCAGTCACAGGGCTGCAAGTACCAGTCACCAGATGAAAGAAATGAACAAAGTATTACCCTCAGTTAAAGAACCTGAACATTCAGGAGAAAGACACAGTGAGGAAAAGATCTGAAGGACGATGATATCAAAATAAAAAATTGAACAGCTGATGGAGCCAACAAACCCTTCGGTCTTGGACAAAATTTAGGAAGAATATTTTGAGCACTCCTGTCATTACAAAACAATTGTGTTTGTCTAGGTTCCACTTGTCTTGCTTATTTCCCCTTGGGCCTTTGCTGACAGAATAAAGCATCTACAGGTTCTGTGTGTCCACAGTGACACCAGCAGGAGAAGAAAAAGGCATGGGTCTTGCTACAATTTCTTCTCTGGTCAACTCAACTCACTCCAATATACTGTTTTTCTTTACTCTAACTCATTTCTTCATCCCTCTTCCTTCCCTTGAGTTAAAAAAAAAAAAATTAAAATATCTCTTATTTACCTAAAAAATGTTAATCGGCTTTAACCAATTTCTGAACTCTTTTTTAGAATCATGCTTTGGTTGCTATGGAAACTAAAAATCAAAACTCCTCTTACAGCACACAGGATTTTTTCCCTCCAACAATTACAAAAAGAACAGTCCTCATGTAAGCTCCCTTATTTATCTTTACAACTAACAAATTGCTTATGTTTTAAATTGACCTAAACATCTGGGGAAAAAAACCTATTCTAATCCACATTCAACACTTCCTCCTCCACACAGAACTTGAAGGAAAACCTTTCCACCATAAGTGAAAATTAATAAAAATGAGTGTTGGAGTATACAAAGAGCATTATGACTTTATGGCTTTTTGTAAGCCACTTAAACTTGCATGCCACACAGATCAAAAGTAAATGTAAAAGTTAGAATGGTTGATCTAAAGTGCCTTTTGTTGTAGATGTGTAAAAGTATAAATGGAAGACACATGAATTCAGGAACATTCCAAATGCTGAAGAGGCTTTTTTTTCACCCTCTAAAAGCCTCTCCAAGATGAACTTAAGTAAGTGCATGAGCCCAGCACAATGGGCTGACCTGACTACTCCCGTCCCAATAATACCCCATAAGTTCCACTGGGAAGAATCTTATGGATAAATCACTTTCATGTCTGCAGAAATCTTCACCTTATTTCATATAATGGGGAAAGGGAGAAACATACTAAAAATAGAGCACCACTTTCCTCCTCATTAACTTTTTAATTTCAAAAAAGTAATTAGTAATATGGCATTATTATTGCTCTTCATTATATTCCCAGTGACTGAAGCATTTTCATGTTTCAATTGAAAGATCAAAGAATCTGAAGATGAAGGTTGTAAAGTGTTTAAATACTGCAGAACACAGGCAAAGCTGCTAAGTCATAAACAGAAGTTGATCTGAGCTGCCCCAGAGCCATAATTTTAAATTCATCAGCCTCCACAGAGATCCCAACTGTTGTTAAAATTTCTCCACCTTGTCTTCTTCCTGGACTGACACCTTAGCACATGCTGTATGGATGGCTCTTCTTTGTCTGCCACACAGGAAGAGCAAACATAACCATAGGGCCAGGTTTCTGAGCAGGCACTGGCTGAGCACACAGGTGAGAACATTTACAGGTCAATGACATCTATTTAAAGAACTGAGGTTTGACAGGCAACTTGTGAGATTTCCTGTAAAACTGCCTATGCCAATTCTTTAGGAATTCTCAATACCTACAAGCTACCCAATTCAAACAGTAAAGTGGAAATTCTGCATCAGGTTCAAAAGTGACCACTGAGAAAAAAAAATCTGCAATGGAGTCTATAAAAAAGAAGCTTTCACTGTACTAGGACTCCTTAACTACTGAGCACTTTTCTTCAGGGCATGAGGTTTCTTAGGGTGAATGAGAAATGCCTTTATAGAAGGCTGAAGGAGCAATTGACTAGTCTTCTCCTTTTAGCGCATGAAAAAAGATGAACACAAACAGTATATACTCCTGTCCACGGAAAACACTAAACAACATTTTATTTTATTCCAACTGGGAAAAAAATCCAAATAACAAGGCCCAAAGTTATAAGAAACTAATAATAGAAAGATAGCTAGCTTACATACCAATCTACTGAGAAGAAAAATGAAGTGTGGCACATCTGCATTTAGCAACAGAAAAACTCAGATTTACTTATTTCTGCAAGTGAGAGATGGTAACACATCTATCCACAGACCTTAAGTTGCTCATCCACTACCCTTGTGACTTCTCCAGCCATGGATTCAAGTGTCTCTTGGATTGGATTGGAGAGTGAGCCATTTGCTCCTGCCCAAGAAGCTCCACCGAGGTGATATAGATTTGGTAAAAGCTGTAAGACAGGAAGAGTATCTTCAGAAAACAGGCTCATCACTGTCTTCAAACCAGGGCGAACAGCAGGAAATGTCTTTGGCTAAATCAAAGTCTCGATAAATTGGAATTATATTATCACTTTAAATACTACCTATAGCTGGTCATCTGAACAAAATACTCTTTTGTGACACGCTATTATTTTCACTGCCCAAAACCAGAAAAGCTGCAAGCACACACACAACTGCTCTCAGCATTGCCAGCACGCTGGGAAAGTGTAACGGGTTAAAGTTCGCAACCGGGTGGAAACACCAAAAGATGTAGTGGTTTCACATTTGCCGAATTTGTTTTGTTAAATTTCGTGTAGTGGTCTATCTTCCCACTATGGAATAGGATTAGAAGAAAGGCAAAACAGGCTTAACTTAAAGATAGAAACAGTTAGATTTTTTAACACACACTAAAGGGAGAACAAAAAAATACCATGAAACCTTTTTAAAAGCACTCCCCTCCCCCCTGCCAACAGTTTACTTTTCCACAAAACAATGTAAAGAGACAGAAAATCAGAACTCTAGGTCAGTACCACTTATAAAATAGTCTTTCGTTCAGTCTTTGAGAGAGACAAGTCCCTCCTGATTTTGTTCTGGTAACTTTCCACAAGAGACACAGTCTGTTTGTGGCTTCC